>NC_069401.1:67470878-67491086 GCF_026875155.1 Cherax quadricarinatus | reverse complement strand
TGTTAAAGACTTTTTAAGGGTGTAAGAAACCTTTCCCCGGCATTCCTTCATACGGACCATCCCTCCATACCCCAGGGTTTTGCAGAATGCACTGTCCCATAACTGCGAAAAAACTCCTTTAGCCCTACGCCGTAGCCTCGAAGGTACATTCCGTCCCTTTTCACCCATGTGTATTACTTAAAAAACATCATGAAACACAACATCCATCGCTAAATTTCACTCCATGCGTTGTTCCTGGTACTGCTCAAACAATTCTTGTGTAGAAGCCGGCTCTCAGAAATTTCACGAAGATTCTTGACAAACCATTAAGAGCGACGCCATATAATTCCTCTTTGGGGGATACCATATGTGTCCCTGATGAGTTAGGGAGAAGTACGTTCATCGTATCTCCACTTAACGTACCACGAACCAGCTCTATGCAGATAGTATTTACTCTCCGTACTGTATGTTCAGCCATTTTGATATCCCAAAATGAGCAGCGCACGTCCACACTACTCAATGGTTGTTGATGTACTGTGGTAGCTCGCCTGAAAAACAGCAGAGGGGTGCTGGGCACAACCGCACTCCACCGTAGTCAGGCAGCGAATCACAAATTTAAATTGTCTGGATTTTTATCAGATAAAAAGTCCCAGCTGTACGATACAGTGTAAACAGTGTCGGCCTGGGCAGGGAGAGGAAACGTATTAATGCAGTCATCGTGGACAGGCTGCCGGAAAAAAGTATCTACAGTTGGGCTTAGTGAAACAATAAGACAGCTTTCACAGAATGGTGTTGAATTGGCTCCCTCCTTTGTAGATAATGACTCAGTAGAGGCAATAAATATCTTAATAAGGATGTTTGTAAAAGATATGGTAAAAAAAAATGTGGCGTCACTCTACTACACATATGCTGCTGTTATGATAATCCTATGTAACAGTATTTGTGTATACCTGAATAAACTCACTTACTAAAAGCAGTCCCTCAACCTGGAATCGATGTGTTCAGCCCCATCACCCCTTGTAGGAAGTACAGCATAGGGGGCCATGAGGTGGCTTATATAGTAGTCGTATATAAGAACTATGCTGTACTTCCTACAAGAGTGATGGACTGAACACATCGATTCCAGGCTGAGGGACTGAATTTTCCCCAAACTCCTCCTCTCCTTACCCTTTTCTACTTTGTATTGGACTGATGAAACCACTGTGTGGCAAACGTTTCTTCAGTAAAGATTCCCATATGTTGCACAAGTGTCCAATCCTTCAACTTGTCGGTTTTCAAAAACCATTCATCACTACTAAAAACAGCTGAAAGCCATGTAATGTATGGTAGGCTCCCCGCTCTAATAAGAATGACTAGGATCAGTAAATGTTGTCCCCTGTGTCTTACTAATAATTTATATACTGGTCCCAAAATTGTCAAGAAGACAATGTTGAGCCCGTATAAAAATTATGGGGGCTGGACAGCAAACAGAATTAATATGCATCAAGTCCAAAAGATTCTTTTACCCAGAACATTACCTGAGAAATGTTAAATATGAACATGGACAATACTCCCATGGAAGCTGAATCAACTAGAACTGCCCCCAAATTATAAAATGGTTTATGCGCAATTAAAAGCAGCTTCATGAGTTAAGTAAGACTCCGATTTATTGGCCGAAATAATGAGTATAATTGATGAGCAGATAAAGAATGAGTTCATCAAAGAGTACCTCCTGATCAGGCTAAAATTTATGGTCATTACTTAACGCACCACGAAGATAAAAAAGGATTATAAAACCACTCCCCTGATAATAGTTTTCAATTGAAGTGCAGGACGTAATAAAGATGCACCAAGCCTGAACGACTGTTTAATGACAGGTCTGCTGTATAGCCCTTGTGGCTTAGCGCTTCTTTTTTTTTATTATAATAATAATAATAATTAATGACAGGTCTGCCGTAGACAGAAAATTAGGAGACATCCTACTAAACTTCAGGTAGAGAATTATTCTTTCACGGCTGATATAAGTAAAGCTTTCCTGAAGTGGGTTTGCAGGAGGCAGACCAGGATTAAACCCATTTCTTGTGGCCAGAAAATCCTAGTGATAAACTTAACCCTCTGAAAACTTTCCGCTTTAGGAACGTACTACTTGGTGCTCATCTAATCCGTTCCTGCTTCAGTCGACTATAAATGCTCGCCTCAAACGTTCAGGAAGTCCATTGAGCGAATGAATGAGTCAAAAGTTTTATGTGGACAATTTCCTAGGTGTAATGTTAACTGATGATGAACTAAAGAGGACAAAAGCGGAGACTAATAAGGTAATACAAAGTGCAGATATGTCTTTAGGGAATGAAATAGCAATTCGTCCACATTAAAGGACACAATAAATAATGAATACCCTGAAGATGAAGTTACTAGATGTAGTAACATATTAGGCTTAACATGGGCACCGAAAGAGATTCATTATTGAGCCTAATGAGTATGGTAATGCCTAATTAATTGACAAAGAGAGCTTTGCTTGTTGAGATTTCCAAATTCTTCATTCCATTAGTGCTTATTATCACCTCTTACAGTAAGAGGGAAATTGTTAATATAAAAAGCAAAGTGCCTAAAGAATTTAGTAAAAAATGAGAAGAATTAGTAGGAGATTATGTATTAATACCAATTTTAAAATTCCCACATAATCTCAATAAGGTGATAAAAATTGCACATTTTTTGTGATGCTTCAAAATTGGCTTCTAGAACGGTCGATTATATTCGGTGTAATAAATCTATGTCTCTTGTAATGTCTAAGGTATAGGTGGCTCCCATTAAAGAACGTACATTGTCTCAATTGAAATTAACAGCTATTTACATAGGTATCAAATAGCTAACTATATAAGAGATAAATTGCAGGTGATAAATATTAGTGAAAACGTAATTTTGGTCTGATAATGAGATAATCCCGCAATGGATTTGAAATGCTACTAGTAAAATTATGTGTGTACAAAACGGAGTCCGTGAAATTAATCAAAAGCAAGAGAAATACAAGAGTTTTGGTCAACATTTACTAATATTTAATCACATACCTGGAATGGAGAATCCAGCTGATTTCTTGTTACGAGGCTTGACAATCCTAAGTTTGTGGTTAGGTAGGGACCGAGTTGGTTGGCAAATAAAAATAAATTGGCCAAACAAAAGGCACATACTGTGGGGAAAAAATTTTAGCATGTAATTCAGTGAAATGCATTGTTGTTGGTTTAAAATTAATTGGGAATGAAAAAGGAAAACCCCAAACAAGTAGTGTCGGGTGAAAAAGGACGCCGTGTTGGAATTTGAGGAAAAAGACCACAGTGAAATTTGGGAATTCTTCAGAGGGCCCCGGAAAAATAAATGGGGTTTAACGCCTCCTAAATAGGAGCAAGAAAAATCGGGGTTACAGTCCTGCAGAATGGCGAAAACAGCGACTTGGCAGGTCTTTATGTGTTGAACTTCTGGCCAGTTAGGTTCCTCATATCTAGGCACTTTATTTTTTGAACTTCTGGCCCAGTTAGGTTCCTCATATCTAGGCAGGGGTTGTGTGTGATCTAGCTGCACCAGGCGACCTCAAGACAAATTTGGTAAATGTGGACAACAATAAGTATTTTTCTCATATAAGAACATAAGAAAGAAGGAACACTGCAACCGGCCAAATGACCCATGAGGAGCAGGTCCATGCCCCCCCCCCGATTAGAACAATGACCCACCCCCTGGATTATCCCAATGACCCACCAGTCTGGTCATCCCCACTCAAGTATGGAGCACTGTAACCAAACCCAGCAGCACAAGCTAGTCAGGTCCAACTCACACCCACCCACACCCTCTCATGTATTTATCTAACCTATTTTTAAAACTACACAACGTTTTAGCCTCAATAACTGTACTGGGGAGTTTGTTCCACTCATCCACAACTCTATTACCAAAACCAGTGCTTCCCTATATCTTTCCTGAATCTGAATTTTTCCAACTTGAAACCATTGCTGCGAGTCCTGTCTTGGCTGGAAATTTTCAGCACACTATTTACATCCCCTTTATTATTCCTGTTTTCCATTTATACACCTCGATCATATCCCCCCTAATTCTACGCCTTTCGAGAGAGTGCAGATTAAGGGCCTTCAGTCTATCCTCATAGGGAAGATTTCTGACACATGGGATCATCTTTGCCATCCTCCTTTATACGTTTTCCAGAGCATTTATTTCCATTCTGTAATACGGTGACCAGAACTGAGCAGCATATCTAAATGAGACCTAACCAAGGATATATAGAGTTGAAGAACAACCTGAGACTTCTATTATTTATACTTCTAGATATGAAGCCAAGAATTCTGTTAGCTTTATTGCGAACACTAATGCACTGTTGTCTTGGTTTTAGGTTACTGCTAACCAGAACTCCTAAATCCTTTTCGCAATCGGTAGTATTAAGATCTACATTATTTAGTTTATATGTGGCATGGTTATTTACCTGTCCAACGTTTAGAACTTTCCATTTGTCAATATTAAACTGCATCTGCCACTTCTCCGACCATTGCGTCAGTCTATTCAAATCATCCTGGAGTGCTCTAATGTCCTCATTAGAATGAATTGGACGGCCTATTTTGGTGTCATCAGCAAATTTACTTATGTCGCTATTTATTCCCTCATCTATGTCTTTTTATGTAAATTGTAAACAACAACGGGCCCAACGCTGACCCCTTGAGAAAAACCGCTTGTGACGTGCCCCCATTCGGATTTCTCCCCATTTATGCAAACTCTCTGCGTCTATTTGTCAGCCATGCCTCTACCCAGGAAAAAATTTCTCCTCCTATTCCGTGTGCCTTAAGTTTCCTCAATAGCCTCTGGGGTGGAACTCTATCGAAAACCTTACTGAAGTCCATATACAAAATATCAATTCATACCATGATCTACCTCCTCAAATACCTTAGTGAAAAAATTAGTAAATTCGTAAACAGGAACGCCCATTTGTAAAACCGTGTTGAGAATCATTAATCAATCTTTTGCCTGTCAAGATGTTTCGAATTGCTTCCCGCAATTATTGATTCCAAAAATTTTCCCACATGGGGGTTTAAGGGCTTATTGACTATAGTTCGAAGCCAAGGACCTGTCACCTCCTTGTAAATAGGTATTACATTTGCCATTTTCCACTTATCAGGGCACTATCCCAGTTTGTAGTGATATGTTAAAAAGATTACCAAAGGTATGCTAAGTTCCCTCTTTACATTCCTTTAAACACCCCCTTTCAAACAGTTCTTCAGGACCTGGGGATTTGTTAGGTTTAGTTTTTTCTATTTGTCTGAGGACCATGTCACTAGTTTACCGCAATCGTACATAGTTTAATTTTCACCTGTTCTACGTAATCTATTATTTCAGGGAAAATCGCTAGTATTTTCCTGGTGAAAACTGATGGAAGTAGATATTTAGAATTTCACACATATCCTTATCACTGTCAGTGATCTGACCAGAGTTACTCTTAAGTGGGCCAATCTTGTCCCTAATCTTACTTCTGTATACCTGAAAGAACCCTTTTGGGTTACTCTTTGAATCCCTTGCGACCTTAGCCTCATAATCTCTTTTTGCTTTTCTATTCCTTTTTTTATTTCTCTCTTTAATTGAATATATTGATTTCTTAACTGCCCATCCCCTCTTTTGATACGCCTATATATGCCTCTCTTTTGAAAAATGAGATGTTTTAATCTATTGTTCATCCATTTGGGATCATTTTTGTTAGATCTAATTTCCCTATTCGGAACAAAAGTTGTCTGGGCAGCTAGAACTATGCTCTGAAAAGCGTCAGTAGTAATGATTTCTACAGAGCGGTCTCTTCCGCTGAGCGGTCCCCCACGGTACGGTCTCCTCTGAGCGGACTCCTTCTCACACCTTTATGCTAATGACCTTGACCTCGCCTCGAGACCACATCGCCCTCGAGACCACCTCGCCCTCGAGACCACCTCACCCTCGACCACCCCACCCACGACCCCACCCACGACCCCCACTCACGACCCCCCACCAACGACCCCACCCACGACCCCCCCCCCACGCCCCCACCCACGACCCCCCACCCACGACCCCCCCCACGACCCCAACCAACGACCCTACCCACGACCCCCCACCCACGCACCCGCCCGCCGCGCCCTCGCGCCCGCCCGCCCGCGCCTTCTGCAGCGCCTTCTGCAGCGTCGTCCGGATCGACCCCGCTCCCCTAATTTTTTCCGATTTTTTCTATTTTTTTTTTTTGAATTTCATTTTCTTGTGCTCTCCATCTCCTCAGATCAAATTTTTGAGGTTTCCCCTCCCACTTTCACCCCCATCCCAATTTTTATTTTTGAATTTCATTTTCTTATGATCTCGTCGGATCAAGTTTTTTGGATTCCCCCCTCTGGGGGAAAGCATTCAAAATGAACTCACACTTTCACCCCAAAATATTCCTCCTCCATCTCCTTGGATCAAGGTTTTCTCGATAATACAAAGACTCCTTCTCCATGGATCAAGTTTTTGGATTCCCCCCTCTGGGGGTAAGCATTCAAATGAACTCCCACTTGCATCTCAAATATTCCTGCTCTAGTTCCTTGGATCAAGTTTTTGGATTCTTCCCTATGGGGTTTTCGAAATTCTTATGATCTCCTTGGATCAAGGTTTTCTCGATAATACAAAGACTCCATCTCCTCGGATCAAGGTTTTTTGGGTTCCCCCCTCTGGAGGTAAGCATTCAAAATGGACTCCCACTTGCATCCCAAATTCCCCTGCTCCATCTCCTCGATCAATTTTTTCCCTCTGATACAATTAATACAAAGATTTCCCCACCATCCACTTTTTAACCCCCAAAATATTCCTGCTCTACTTCCTTGGATCAAGTTTTTCTCGATAATGCAAAGACTCCACTTCCTCGAATCCAGTTTTTTTGATTCCCCCCTCTGGGGGTAGCATTCAAAATGATCCCACTTGCATCCCAATTCCCTGCTCCAATTCCTCGATCAATTTTTCGAAATCATAATCCCAGTCTCAACTCCTTGGATCAAGTTTTTCTCGATAATACAAAGACTTCATCTCCTCGGATCAAGTTTTTGGATTCCCTCCTTTGGGGGTAAGCATTCAAATGAACTCCTCCTATGGGGCATGGTACTTTCTCTTACCACAGGTCTAAACAAGTGTGACGTCACCCCACCTGTGTTTACTCAGCGGTCAGTGACGTCACGTGATGACCTCACACATACAGGCCGAATCTTGTTAGGTAAGACACATATGCAACAGTTAGGTATCTTTATTTCGAAACGTTTCGCCTACACAGGAGGCTTCTTCAGTCGAGTACAGAAAAGTTGATAGAAGCAGAAGATACTTGAAGACGATGTAATCAGTCCATCACCCTTAAAGTTTTGAGGTGGTCAGTCCCTCAGTCTGGAGAAGAGCATTGTTCCATAGAATGAAACAATGCTCTTCTCCAGACTGAGGGACTGACCACCTCAAAACTTTAAGGGTGATGGACTGATTACATCGTCTTCAAGTATCTTCTGCTTCTATCAACTTTTCTGTACTCGACTGAAGAAGCCTACTGTGTAGGCGAAACGTTTCGAAATAAAGATACCTAACTGTTGCATATGTGTCTTACCTAACAACCTGTCGGTATTTTATACCATTTTAATGTTCAGGCCGAATCTTGTCGACTTCCCCCTATGTCAGTGACGTCACGTGATGACCAGACACACACAGGCTGAATCTTGTCGACTTCCCCCTACACATTTTTCACTCTTAACCCAGGATAACCCAAATAATTTCACTTTTTTTTTTCGTTAATACCCACAACAATCCACAATTTCTTTACAAAATACAACACAAGTCTAGACATTTTTCTCGTTTTAACTATTTCATCAGAAAGTCACCACAACACTTATAACCACTTTTCGATAAATTCACTAGTCACAATTTTACATATTACGAAGTTAATACGCACACACACCTCACTTTACTTTGAACACCTTCAAAACACTCTCATAAATCATTTGAATACTCACAAAAATACCTTTGAACATTTCCAAACAACACTGAAACACTTCCAAAATATCATTTTGAGTACTCCCAAATACACCACTGAATACTACTAAAACACCACTGAATACAGTCAAAACACCACCAAAATCACCATAAACTAAGAACAACGTAACAGACTAACACTCATTTTCACACAAATCTCCTAAAATCACTATAACCAAGACGATTACCAATTTCTATGAGTACACTCTCCTCCAACTAAGATATAACATGAACGCAAAAAAAAAAGAACACAAACCAAACACACACGAGCACTTACAACAGAATCAACTCTTTTTTCGATATCTCTAGTTCGACAACACCCACAACCTACAACACCCACACCCCACAACACCCACAACCCACATCACCCACACCCCACAACACCCACACCCCACAACACCCACGACCCACATCACCCACTCCCCACAACACCCACAACAACAACCCACAACTTATAACCACTTTTTCAGCATCTCTAGTTTCGACAACAACAGCCACAACCCACATCACTCACAACCCACAGCACCCACAACCCACATTTTCAGCATCTCTAGCACAACTCCCACACCCACAACACCCACAACCCACAACACCCACTCCCCACAACACCCACAACAACAAACCCACAGCTTATAGCCACTTTTCAGCATCTCTAGTTCGACAACAACACCACAACCACATCACTCACAACCCACAGCACCCACAACCCACTATTTTCAGCATCTCTAGCACAACTCCCACAACCCACAACACCCACAACCCACAACACCCACAACCCACAACACCCACAACCCACAACACCCACAACCCACAACACCCACAACCCACAATTTTTTTCTCGTTATAACCAATTTCATCAGAAAAAGTCACAACAACCCACTTATAACATCTTTTTTTTGGTATCTCTAGTTCCGAACAACAACACCCACAACCCACAACACCCACACCACACAACACCCACAACCCACATCACCCACACCCCACAAACACCCACACCCCACAACACCCACAACCCACATCACCCACTCCCCACAACACCCACAACAAACAACCCACAACTTATAACCACTTTTTCAACATCTCTAGTTCGACAACAACACCCACACCCACATCACTCACAAAACCCACAATACCCACAACCCACAACACCCACAACCCACAACCCACAACCCACATCACCCACAACAACAACACACTTATAACGTCTTTTCGGTATCTCTAGTTCGACAACAACACCCACAACCCACAACACCCACAACACCCACAACACCCACAACACCCACAACACCCACAACACCCACAACACCCACAACACCCACAACACCCACAACCCACAATTTTTTTTTCTCGTTTTAACTAATTTCATCAGAAAAAGTCACATCAACAACCCACAACTTATAACCAGTTTTCGGCATCACTAGTTCGACAACAACACCCACAACCCCCAACACCCCACAACCCACATCACCCACAAAAACAACCCACTTATATCATCTTTTTGGTATCTCTAGTTCGACTACATTACCCACAACCCTCATCACTTACCAATTTATTCACAGTTTATTCGATTTAAATTTTTCCCCTTCTTTTTACTGAATCTTAAATGTAATACACATTCCCCTTTTCATTACTAAAATTCTAATAAAATCCTCTCCATGCCCATCTCCTTGTATCCACATAAATTGGTATTATACTCACAACTAATCTCACTATCCAACTATTGCGACATGTTTCAACACTCTCCATTCTTTTCAAATATATCATTACTTTTCAATTCTATAATTTCTTTTAAAATATTCACATATTACCTTTATTTTCAGTAAAATCTCCCCATATTTCATTAAATTTCTATTACAACCCTCCCCATACCCCTCTCCATTCACCCACATTCTTTACATCCACTCACCCATCCCCCAAACCACCCTCTTCTGAACACACACAAAAATCACATTTCACATCCACAAATGAAATCTCATCACCCATATCAAATCCACTAAAATCACTGAAACCAAGATATTCACAAAACTTTAGACCACCTAACACACACACACACACACACACACACACACACCACACACACACGCACACACACACACACACACACACGCACACACACACAACACACAAAACCACAACACACAATCACACACGCACACCACAAAAACGCCCCACACATTTTGTAAGCAGTTGGAATAGCCTAGAAAATGACGTAGTGGAGGCAGGAACCATACACAGTTTTAAGACGAGGTTTGATAAAGCTCATGGAGCGGGGAGAGAGAGGGCCTAGTAGCAACCGGTGAAGAGGCGGGGCCAGGAGCTAGGACTCGACCCCTGCAACCACAAATAGGTGAGTACACACACACACACACACACACACACACTCACACACACACACACCTCACTTTACTTTGAACACCTTCAAAACACTCTCATACATCATTTGAGACCACCTTTTCTCAATATCTCTTAAGAAATATTCTCTCATCCACAACCTTTATCTTCTCACTACAGAACAACCCCATCATCATCCCTAAAACATCCTTTCTTATTCATCCGTATATCACCAAGAGATGTTTTATCCCGACGACCCATCTCGACACTAGGAGCCAGAGTGTAGTAGGTGGTGTTGGAGTGGTGATGGTTGCTCTGGCTCCTAGTGTCGAGATGGGTCGTCGGGGTTAAAACATCTCTTGGTGATATAAGGATGAACAAGAAAGGATGTTTTGGGGATGATGAGGGTGAGAAATGTGATATGTAACATAGATGAGAAATGATAAATGTGCTATGAATATTCAGTTTGAGAAAAAAATGTGTAAAACAATTATATGTTTTGACATAAATTTGGTGGGTAAATTGTATTAATATTTTTTGTTTATGAATAGTTAACATGAACTTAGTAAAGTGATTGTGTATTAGTTGGAGGTGTGTGACTTAGTTCTGGTAATGTCTCATGACATGGTAAATTTTTTTGTGCTTATGTCTTATTTTATTGTCAATATGTCAATTATAGGTTTTGGTGTATGTCTTAGTTATGATGTGTATGTCTTAGTTGGAGGTGAATGTCTTAGATTTGGTGTGTATGTCACATGTCTTAAATTTGCGATTGAAATGTATAAGTTGTGGGTGTCTGTGTATTATTTTTATTTTTGGTGGTGAAGATATGTTATAGTGCTCATGTTATGTTATAGATGTTGGTGGAAGTGTAGTGGTATTTTTGTGTATGTCTTATTTTTGTGCGAATGTTTAAAAAAATAAGTGTTTTCAGTGATCATAGTAGTTTTGAGATGAATGATCTTAGATTTTTGGTGATCTTGGTGAAGAGTGTTGATAGATGATGGTAAACATGATATGGAAATGGTGATCGTGATTTTTGTGTGAATGTTTATAAAAAAATGAGTGAAATTAAGACTCATGTGCAACATCTGGGTATCTTTATTGTAGACGTTTCTCCATCCAGTGGCTTTATCAATACAAATTCTAGGACATAACTTGAAGACAGTAGGACTATATACAGAAGATGAGCTAATCAGTCCCTCAACCTAGGAGTAGGTGCGAAGAGCACCGTAGTCTTGGATATTCTGAAGCAGAAGGAAGGAGCCTGGCGCTTGTATAGAAATGTTGCAGACGAGGGCATAGTCACTGGTAGGCGGGATTCCCCAGTGGAAGTAGGTCCTTCCCAAAGAGATGGGTTAGTTGTAGCAGTAGTTGTCGTAGCTGTGAAGGTTATGTACATGTCCTCAGAATCAAGATTCCATGATGTTGCAGTGTCTGACAAGTTGTGCAAGAATAGTATATAATACCGACAAGATGAAATTAAGACACATGTGCAACATCTGGGTATCTTTATTGTACACGTTTCGCCATCCAGTGGCTTTATCAATACAAATTCTAGGACATAACTTGAAGACAGTAGGACTATATACAGAAGATGAGGTAATCAGTCCCTCAACCTAGGAGTAGGTGCGAAGAGCACCGTCGTCTTGGAGAATCTCCAAGACGACGGTGCTCATTTCCATAGATTTCTTGTACCCTCTTTATCCAATATTCAAGAGGATGTGAAAATTTATATGAGATATTCATCTTGTTTAGAAATTTAAACAGCAACTTAGTTACACTGATTAGTTTGGGTAAAGAAGAATACCTATTCATATCAATGGCTAAGGAAGGGCAAACTATTGGAGCGGTGGTCACAGTAATTTCAACAGGAGCAATATACGCCTTTTGTACAGGCCAATTATCTTTATTTACCAACCAGCTTGGTCCTTTAAACCATGATACAGCATTTACAAATTTAGCATAAGGTAAACCTCGAGACAAGAAATCAGCTGGATTCTCCTCAACAGGGATATGATTAAATGTTAACATATGCTGACCCAAACTATTATACTTCTCTTGCATCTGATTAATTTCAGCGACTCTGTTTTGTACATACACAATTTTACTGTTTCTATTATGAATCCATTGTAAGGATACCTCATTATCAGACCAAATTACAGTGTCGCTAATATTTATCTCCTGCAACTTATTTCTTATATAATTAGCTAATTTGACACCTACATAAATGTCTGTTAATTCCAACTGAGGTAAGGTACATGATTTAATTGGAGACACTTTATCCTTAGACATAACAAGAGAAATAACTCTATTATATTGAAGATAAGCAACTGCTCCATACGCCAATTTTGAAGCATCACAAAAAATGAGGAGTACACTTTTCCTATTTGGATTGGTCACCTGGCGTGGGAACTCCAACATTGGAATTTTTTCATAATCACCAATTAATTCATCCCACCTGTTAATGTATTCCTCAGGTAGAATTTCATCCCAAGCACATTTAAGTTTCCATGCTTCCTGTATTAATAATTTCCCTCTTATAGTAAGGGGTGACACTAAACCTAGTGGATCAAAACATTTGGAAACTTCAGCAAGCAAAACTCTCTTAGTTAATTTATTGGGCATACTGTAATTATTAGGTTTTAACATTAACAAATCTCTCTCAGTATCCCAAGTTAATCCCAGTACATTACTACATTTTGGCACTTCATCTCCAGGGTAATCTTTATTTATTTTGTCCTTTAATTTGGACGAATTACTATTCCATTCCCTCAGAGGCATATTTGCACTTTGCATTAGTTTATTAGCCTCTCCATAAGTCATTAACAGTTCCTCTTCAGTTGACGTCACACCCAGGAAATTGTCCACATAAAATTATTTGCTCATTACTTTACTCAATGGACTTCCCATACGTTTAAGGTGTGCATTTATCGTCGCTTGAAGTAGTAACAGACTGGATGCAGCACCAAATAATACTCTCCTAAAGCGAAAGATTTTCAGAGGGCTAAGTGGGTCACTAGGATTCTCAGGCCATAAGAAGCGGGTACAATCCTGGTCAGCCTCTTGTAAACCCACTCTTAGGAAAGCTTTACTTATGTCAGCCGTAAAGGCATAAATCTTCACCCTGAAATTTAATAAGATATCTCCTAATTTTTCCGTCAACGACGGACCTGTCATCAAACAGTCATTTAAACTGGGTACAGTTTTGTTACTCCTGGCACTACAATTAAACACAATCCTCAAAGGAGTGGTCTTAGAATCCTTCTTCACTCCGTGATGTGGCAAATAGTGACCATAAATTTTGGCTTGTTCAGGAGGCACCTCTTCTATAAATTTATTAATTAACTGTTCTGCAATTATATCATCATATGCAGTTAACAATTCTTGTGTCTTACTCAGTTCGCGGAGCTGAGCCTTTAATTGTCCATATACCATTCTGTAATTAGTGGGCAATTCTGGATGGTTCAGTCTCCACGGAAGTCGCACCCAGTATTGTCCAGATTCAAATTTAACATCTCTCAGGTACTGTTCCTGAGTAAAAGAATCGTCTGGACTTTCTTCATTTACATTTATTCCAATGCTGTCTAATTCCCACAATTTATGCACTGGCTCAACACCATCCTCTATGGAAGAATATACTGGGGTACGACTTCATGAGTAAGACACACAGTAATGGGATTGATAGTTTCCTCTAGTCATGCATTATTATTGCGAGGAATCCTATTATATCAGTCTTTAAAAGGGTGACACCACATTTCTTTACCATACCCTTTACAAAGGAGGCATAATAGTCACTACCTATCAAAATATTTATTGGGCCTACAGAATCATCATTTACACCAGAAGGTGCTAAATTTACATTATGTGAGTCTTTCTGTAGCTTCACTAAGCTCTACTGTAGATATTTTCTCTGGAAGTCTATCTACAATTACTGCATTAACACGTTTTTTCTCATTGCCCAACCTGACAGTTACATAAACAGTGTCATACAATTGAGCCCTTTTATCTGAGAGAAAACCAGATAATTTTAAAGTTGTGGGATCTCCCATTTGAACTTTCATACCATCAAGACATTTACGTTTAATGAAAGTACGCTGGGATCCTTGGTCTAATAATGCAGTTACATTTTTTGATTTATGCCTTTTATCATAAATTTTTACCTGTAACACAGGTAAGGCTACTTCAGCAAAACAATCATTATTAACATTAGCAGCAATTTTTACATTAGCTACTGTTGTGTCAGGATTATCAACATTATCATTATCAACATTATCATATAGACGTTTACACATAACTATATGGTGTCTTCCTTTGTGATATTGATAACAGTTGTTTAATTTGGCATGACAATTCTTTACATTGTGATTACCTAAACACCTGATACATCTGTCAGGTTCCTCCAATCTTTCAACTTTATCATTCCATGAATTGTATGCATTGCAATTCTTAGAAAAATGAGTACCCTTGCAGAAAAGACAATCTCTCTTTTCTTTGACTGGTTTCTTATTAACTGGGCTACTCTTAGGAGGGTACTTATTCTTCTTACCTTGTGGAGAATCATTATTTCTGATTCCTGCTACTTGATATGTACCTATGCAGCTATTTTTAGGAAATGAATTTTGATTATTAACATTGGGATAATTTTTCCCTTTGTGAAACTTGACAGATACCTCAGAGTTATTATGTGTTGCATCTTTAAAAGGAATTAGTTGGCTGGTCTGCAACTGAACAATTAATTCTTGTAGACCTAGTCTTATTTCCTCCAGACCAAAATAACTTTTGTGATATTTATTCGAGATTCATTCAAGTGTTTTACAGCTTAATTTATTCTGTACCATGGCACTCAATCACCAGTCTGATTCCTTCAGATTATATTTATTACTTAAAGTTTTGAGAGTGCTCTCCAGTTTAACTCTAAACTGCTGTAAACCTTTGTAAGTGTGATCTGGAGATTTTAAATTAACAATGATATTCACTAGATCCAACCTACTTTGTTCTATATTACCATAAGTGACCTTCAACAAGTCCACTGCTCCCTTGTAAGAGTCATCTACATTGGGAAAGGCTTGTATGAGTATGTGAGCATCTCCTCTTACCTGTCCTTTGAGGTGAAATAATTTAGTTACACAGGCTAGGTCACTCCTGTCATGCACAGCTGCTTTAAAAATTTACCAAAATTCCTCCCAATTTTTTTCCAGGATTAAATACAGGTAAACATAATTCTGGGAGTTTTGGCAAAGACATCTTATTTGTTGGAGCAGATGGCTTAACTGCTTGGTTTACACATTTTAATTTATTCAAGGCCTGACTTTTACAAGAAAGAATCTTTTCTTCTAATTCATAATACTGATTAATCATAAGATCTACTTCAGTCTCATCTACACAGTTTACTAACAAATCTCCTTCATATTTGTTGTAATATAATTTGTATGAATCATATCTATTCCCTAAAGCATCTAAATACAATTTTAAATCATCAGTATTCACAGTTTCTTGATTCATTAATTCCAAGCACTTATTATATGCCTTGGTTACATGACCTTTTCTAGCCTGTAGTGATGCTTTCTTTGCTCTATATTCCATATGTTTGTCTTCTATATTAATTTCCTCATTTTCAGCCATGATGCAATGTATTAAATTCAACTTAATTAATAGCACTGATTACAACTTACAACGCTGATACAACTTACCTTTTAATAAATCCTAGCTACTTGAGCTTAGTAATTACACATGCAAGAAATTAAAATATAATTTTAAATGTGCATTAATACAAACCTTTAGCTAAACTTATTAATATTACACAAATTAATATAAATCCTTGCCAGAATTTGGCATAGCAAAATTAATATTATACACATTAATATAAATAGCTACACTTGGCTTATCAATTACACATACACTGATATAAATCTTGGCCAGAATTGTCTTATCAAATTAATTTTATACAAATTAATATAAATCCTTGCCAGAATTTGGCATAGCAAAATTAATATTATACATTAATATAATCTTTAGTCATACTTGACTTGGCTTATCAAAATTAATATTATACAAATTAATATAAATCCTTGCCAGAATTTGGCATAGCAAGCTTAATATTATACACAATATAATTTTTAGCCACACTTGGCTTATCCAAATTAATATTGTAATAATTATAATCCACTACATATTAAGTAAATTTGTGAACATAACATCCACCTCCTGTCATTTTACATATAATTATTAAGTAATTAACTAATTAATGACTTCACTAATTACCTCCGTTCAAGAAGGACCAACGGGCAAATTAAATGTGGAAAATTACATTTATCTGAATGTATCATCATGTACATAACAGTAAATGAACAAAGATAGTTATTATTTATCAGTTAGACAAGTAGGAATTTGGGACACCTAGGTCTCAAAAATGTCCCCCTTCGATACCTACCACTATCATATCCACAAGTTTGCTCTGGACCCATTAATTACAATGAAATATGTACACCAGGAATGCTTGTAATTATATAAGTTTGTGGACTGTATATTAAAATTAATAAAATGATTATATATATACACATATACATAACAGAAGGAGAATATCTTAAAATCACTCACCAATTTGCCTGGAAATCATATTCAGAAAACTTCACTGTCTATCTATGAAAATAACACTAGCCAGGTTACAACATAAGACTTATCTGAGGTTCCTGGAGCTGTCTTGTCCAGTTGCCTGATATCTCAAGTTATGCAGGAATGCACATCCAACAATTTCGCCTCCTATTTGAGAGGTGTCAACCCAATTTTACCTCTAGAGCACGAAAATTCTTCACATTATTAATTAACGTCTGTTACTCTCAATTCAAAACAACAATGGCGAGTGTCTTCTGCACAGGCGCAGAGCCTCCCTGTCGGCTCCATTCTCTTCTTTTAAAAATACACTTTTAATCAGGTTTATTTACACAGCCATATTGGGAAATTTTTTTCCCCAGAAATTACTGTGACTACTGCCCAATAATTTGTCCCACATTAGCAGTTGATATAAATAAGTATTCTTTCTTGCCTAAACTTATTAATGTATCCGTATTAGTGTTCAAATTTATAAATAAAATAAATATTTTTTATAATTTACCAATCCTCTGAAATCCTGGATTAAGAGAATCCAAGAAGAAGTATATAGAGAGGAAATTAAATTGTTGGGAAAATGAAAAAAAAAAAAATATTTAAGGTTCAATAATAAATAAGTTAGGGTTATATTTAGAAGATGATGTAGTTAGAAGTAGAGGTAGGCAGCAACATGATGAAATGGGTGAGCATGCAAAGCATCATGTCTTATTGCCCAACGCCCATTATCTGAAAACCCCTAGTTGTGTTAAATGCACACAAAATTGTAAAGCATAGTGGGTTACAAGACACTGTTTAAGTCGTCCACAGTGACCTCTACCCGGCTATAATTTGGAAAATTTTAATAATTTTCCTGTAAGTTGTGTAATAATTTAAAAGATATAATAACATTCATTTAAAGTAGTGTGTGTAGGTGTAGAAATTGGTGTGACTTTTATAAGATGATAAGCCACAGCGGAATTAATGTCCATTACAATCTACTGTTTTTTGGTAAGTAGTCGAGTGAAATATAATCAGTATAAATTAAAGGAAATAATAATTCGAATAATGACAATGTATTACACACCTGAAGTGTTATTGAATTAATTGAATAGATGTATGTGTACAAAAAAAAACGCTTTGGGAGGAAGCGCAATAAGCGTAGTGGAAGAACACATCGGAATTTTTGGACATTTAATCACGTGCAATCAGAGCCGATTGAGAAGATATCGACAATATAGTTTAACGTCGGGATAAAAGAGGAGATGGTGTATCTGGAAAGGTTCAGATCTGTGAAATAACTGTCAGATTAATGCTGACAATGAAGAATAATACTGAACACGGTGATCGGACGACAGGCTCAACACTGTGTATTGTTGTTCGCCTCCTTACATGTAGTATAAAACCACAGTAACCATTTACTGGCCATATTAGTTTACCGTCCTGTTACGGAGGAGTTACATTATATCACCCAAAGAATAAATGGGTGTCTTTTAATTTTATGTATACTTATGTTATAATTATTGGTATTATGTTTTCTAAATAATAAGATTCTAACCAATTATATAAAATTTGTCAAGCCAAAGTTGCTTTTCAATAATATATACAGTCCACAACCAAATTTAATACAGCCAGTGTTACTGGCTTGAAATTCTTTTATTAATCAATATTCAAGAACTTACATCCTTCGATGTAGTCTATCAAAGAGTAATGTGGAGACCATTACACTTTGTAATGTAAGTGTTATTTTCCAACTCCTTTTATTGCAAAACAATAGAAAATGCCCATTATTTGCTTTAAACTTTGCTTTTATGGCTTACATGATGAATTTTTGACAAAAAATGGCTAAATTTCAATATTTTTTTGCTAGTTTTGGATGTAAAAAAAACATGTAATAAAAGAAATAAAATTTACATAATTAAAATAAAATGAAAATTACATAAATTTTATTTTAAAATTTCTGAAACTTTTTCAAAGATAAAAATGAGCAGTTTTTCTAGATCTGCGAACAGCAACAAATCGCTTTCCCGTTGAAAGCCGTCAACTGTAGTCTGCCATCATGTTTTCTTCGTAAGATCACTGATATCTGTGTTCAAAATCCATTATAACTAAGTAGAAGCGCTCCCCTTCGTCCTCTGAGTATGCTCCATAATCTCCTTGGAGAATATGAGACATCCTACAGCCAATCTGATCTTAGCTTTTTACCAAGGTCTCAACAAGTTCCACAGAATTGTCAGCCTTGTTGTTGCCCAGAATTCCCTGTGCTACGCAACAAGCTCCCCCAGGCTTCCTTTCCGATTTCTGTGAGTTTCTTTGGAAATTCTGAGCACTCCATGATTTTCCTGACTTGTGGTCCAAGTGAAGATGCCAGCCTTCACCTTTGCCTCTGATAACTTGGGAAAGAAGTCTGAAGATACTTGAAGGCTGCAGATTCTTTGTCAAGAGTTATAACAAACTGTTTCATTAGCCGTAGTTTGATGTAAAATGGAGGGAACAGAACCTTTCAAGAGCCACCAATGGTTTTTGTTTGATATTATGTCTTCCTACTGATAAAACCAGTCCTTTGAGGCCAGTGCTTCCTCGGGTAATGTGCTGCTCTGTCTCTACTATCCCAGTGACAGAGATAAGAGGGAAACTTGGTGAAACCTCCTTAGAGCCCTACCAAAAATGCCACCATTTTGAAGTCTCCAATAACTTCCCAGCCATACTTATCATAGTTCAAAGCTTCCAGGAGAATTATGACACTGTTGCAGTCCTCATTGAGATGCACTGACTGAGCCAAGGGAAGAGATGGTACGAGTACCCATTGTGCAGAAGTACAGCTTTTAGGCATCTGGAGGAGCTGTCAATGAAGAGTCTCCACTCATCTGGATTTCACGTAATTCCAGTTGCATCAAACAGGCCCCGATACATCATTACAGTAGCAGAACCTGTCTTCATTGGTGAAGAAGCCTGAGAAATGCTGGTGACGTTTTTCATTCCCTTGTCACTTGCACACTTTCATCCACTAAGTCCACTCCTTGAGCTTTGAAATCAAGAGCTCAGTCAGCATTTGACTTTGTCAAGCCAAGATCTCTGATAAGGTTATTGAGGGCTCCCTTTTGTTTGGATAGTAAGGATTCCTCCCAACAGCTGCATCTGTGAGATCATAGTCTTCTTCACTGTGCTCTTCATTTTCTGATTTGCTGCTTTCTTCTTATGACGGTTGACTACTTTCTGGAGGTGTAGGTACAGGAAGATCAGCACTGTGTGGTACTGGTGCAATAGAAAGGGAAGGTTGGATAAGAAACGCAGGTG
>NC_069401.1:67435102-67470378 GCF_026875155.1 Cherax quadricarinatus | reverse complement strand
TTCCCCCTTTTTTGAAGTATTAAAATTTATCTTTCTTGAACTTCATAAGTTTTCTGCTGCCCTTTTAAAAAGATTTGATTGATGTCCGCCTGGAGTCTTGCGGCGTCTTCGATGGAGGACACTGTCATGGCAATTAAGGTAAACATCCACAAAGGAAGACACGGAGCTATGGCTTACATCTCTGTCTGTGTCAGATATGAGGATGAGCAACTGGAGAGAACTCTGCCACATCTAAAACAGATTAACTTACTAAAATAGATGTACCTGGGGCACATGTGGGACTTTACGAATAACACTATATAACAAAATTTCACTTTTGTTTTGTTTCTGGGAAACAAGCATCATTTCCCAATTCTTAACAACTAAACAAATTTAAAAAAAGCAGTTTTAATCCCAGAACTTTGCTTTTGTGGTCAGGACACTTCTTTAACACCATTTAAGAAAGACTGATATAAAACTTTATGTTCTAGGGTTTTGCTTGGTAAATATAAAAACAGGGACTCACAAACCAACATTCATTTTCATCTCTGGCTGCCTGAAAAGACACAACAGAAGAAGTGAAATGGCATCAAGAGGCTGCAATCATTCTCCAGATGCATTCTGCTACATATGTGGCCAATTCATTAACCCTTAAACTGTCCAACCAGATCTACATTCACATGCGTAGTGCTCCAAAAGTAGATCTACGTCTTTTACCATATTTTAAAAATATAACAAAAAAATATAGATCAAAGTTTTTTTTACACGTTTTCAAAAGTAAAAAACAAAAGAAGATCTACTTTGTTTACATACTTTAAAAATGTTGAAAAAACGTAGATCTACGTTTGGACAGTTTAAGGGTTAAGACAAGAGCAAAGAAGTTCTCTGTAATAGCATCTAAAAAAATGTGATGATGCTTACAAAGCAAATTTTGGCATGTCAGTTGGGGTCCAAGACAAGACCTGGGCGCCTCATGTTGCTTGTGAACATTGTAAGAAAACATTGGAAGGTAAGAAAGTCATTAGTTATATGAATGGTAAAAATCTTGAATAGGAACAGAAACTAATTATTTTGTTCTTTTACAGAAAGGTATAGAGGAGAAAACTGCACCTGCTGTTTCTTATCCAGACCTTCCCTCTTCTAATTGCACCAGTACCACACAGTGCTGATCTTCCTGTACCTACACCTCCAGAAAGTAGTCCCAAACCCTCATAAGAAGAAAGCAGCAAATCAGAAATGAAGAGCACAGTGAAGAAGACTATGATCTCACAGATGCAGCTGTTGGAGGAATCCTTACTATCCAAACAAAAGGAGCCCTCAATAACCTTATCAGAGATCTTGGCTTGACAAAGTCAAATGCTGACTGAGCTCTTGATTTCAAAGCTCAAGGAGTGGACTTAGTGGATGAAAGTGTGCAAGTGACAAGGGAATGAAAACGTCACCAGCATTTCTCAGGCTTCTTCACCAATGAAGACAGGTTTCTGCTACTGTAATGATGTATCAGGCCTGTTTGATGCAACTGGAATTACGTGAAATCCAGATGAGTGGAGACTCTTCATTGACAGCTCCTCCAGATGCCTAAAAGCTGTACTTCTGCACAATGGGTTACTCGTATCCATCTCTTCCCTTGGCTCAGTCAGTGCATCTCAATGAGGACTGCAACAGTGTCATAATTCTCCTGGAAGCTTTGAACTATGATAAGTATGGCTGGGAAGTTATTGGAGACTTCAAAATGGTGGCATTTTTGGTAGGGCCTCTAAGGAGGTTTCACCAAGTTTTCCCTCTTATCTCTGTCACTGGGATAGTAGAGACAGAGCAGCACATTACCCGAGGAAGCACTGGCCTCAAAGGACTGGTCTATCAGTAGGAAGACATAATATCAAACATAAACCATTGGTGGCTCTTGAAAGGTTCTGTTCCCTCCATTTTACATCAAACTACGGCTAATGAAACAGTTTGTTATAACTCTTGACAAAGAATCTGCAGCCTTCAAGTATCTTCAAGACTTCTTTCCCAAGTTATCAGAGGCAAAGGTGAAGGCTGGCATCTTCACTGGACCACAAGTCAGGAAAATCATGGAGTGCTCAGAATTTCCAAAGAAGCTCACAGAAATCGGAAAGGAAGCCTGGGAGAGCTTGTTGCGGTAGCACAGGGAATTCTGGGCAACAACAAGGCTGACAATTCTGTGGAACTTGTTGAGACCTTGGTAAAAAGCTAAGATCAGATTGGCTGTAGGATGTCTCATATTCTCCAAGGAGATTATGGGAGCATACTCAGAGGACGAAGGGGAGCGCTTCTACTTAGTTATAATGGATTTTGAACACAGATATCAGTGATCTTACGAAGAAAACATGATGGCAGACTACAGTTGACGGCTTCAACGGGAAAGCGATTTGTTGCTGTTCGCAGATCTAGAAAAACTGCTCATTTTTATCTTTGAAAAAGTTTCAGAAATTTTAAAATAAAATTTATGTAATTTTCATTTTATTTTAATTATGTAAATTTTATTTCTTTTATTACATGTTTTTGTTTTACATCCAAAACTAGCAAAAAAATATTGAAATTTAGCCATTTTTTGTCAAAAATTCATCATGTAAGCCATAAAAGCAAAGTTTAAAGCAAATAATGGGCATTTTCTATTGTTTTGCAATAAAAGGAGTTGGAAAATAACACTTACATTACAAAGTGTAATGGGTCTCCACATTACTCTTTGATAGACTACATCGAAGGATGTATAGTTCTTGAATATTGATTAATAAAAGAATTTCAAGCCAGTAACACTGGCTGTATTAAATTTGGTTGTGGACTGTATATATTATTGAAAAGCAACTTTGGCTTGACAAATTTTATATAATTGGTTAGAATCTTATTATTTAGAAAACATAATACCAATAATTATAACATAAGTATACATAAAATTAAAAGACACCCATTTATTCTTTGGGTGATATAATGTAACTCCCTCCGTAACAGGACGGTAACCTAATATTGGCCAGTAAATGGTACTGTGGTTTTTATACTACATGTAAGGAGGCGAACAACAATACACAGTTGTTGAGCCTGTCGTCCGATCACCGTGTTCAGTATTATCTTCATTGTCAGCATTAATCTGACAGTTATTTCACAGATCTGAACCTTTCCAGATACACCATCTCCTCTTTTATCCCGACGTTAAACTATATTGTCGATATCTTCTCAATCGGCTCTGATTGCACGTGATTAAATGTCCAAAAATTCCGATGTGTTTTTTCCACTACGCAATATTGCCGCTTCCTCCCCAAAGCGGTTTTTTTTTGACACATACATCTATTCAATTAATTCAATAACACTTCCAGGTGTGTAATACATTGTCATTATTCGAATATTAATTTCCTTTAATTTATACTGATTATATTTCACTCGACTACTTACCAAAAAACAGTAGATTGTAATGGACATTAATTCCGCTGTGGCTTATCATCTTATAAAAGTCACACCCCAAAACTACACCTACACACACATACTTTAAATGAATGTTATTATATCTTTAAATTATTACACAACTTACAGGAAAATTATTAAAATTTTCCAAATATAGCCGGGTAGAGGTCACTGTGGACGACTTAAACAGTGTCTTGTAACCCACTATGCTTTACAATTTTGTGTGCATTTAACACAACTGGGTTTTCAGATAATGGGCGTTGGGCAATAAGACATGATGCTTTGCATCTCACCCATTTCATCATGTTGCTGCCTACCTCTACTTCTAACTACATCATCTTCTAAATATAACCCTAACTTATTTATTATTGAACCTTAAATATTTTTTTTTTTTCATTTTCCCAACAATTTAATTTCCTCTCTATAACTTCTTTTTGGATTCTTTTAATCCAGGATTTCAGAGGATTTGGTTAACATTATAAAAATTATTTATTTTTATTTATAAATTTGAACACTAATAACGGATACATTAATAATATAGGCAAGAAAGAATACTTATTTATATCAACTGCTAATGTGGGACAAATTATTGGAGCAGTAGACACAGTAATTTCTCTGGGGAAAAAAAATTTCCCAATATCTGTGCAAATAAACCTGATTAAAGTGTCATATTTCAAAGAAGAGAATGGAGCCGGACAGGAGGCTCTGCGCCTGTTGCAGAAGACACTTGCATTGTTGTTTTGAAGTGAGAGTAACAGACTAATATAATAAGTGAAGAATTTTCGTGCTCTAGAGGAAAAAATTTGGGTTGACACCCCTCTCAAATAGGAGGCGAAATTGTTGGATGTGCATTCCTGCATAACTTAGAAATCATGCAACTGGACAAGACAGCTCCAGGACCTCAGAATAAGACTTATGTTGTAACCTGGCCAGTGTAATTTTTCATAATTGACAGTGAAAGTTTTTCTGATATGATGCAACCTTGATTTCCCAGGCAAATTGGTGGAGTGATTTTTAAGATATTCTCCTTCTGTAATGTATACACATATAACATAACAGATAGGAGAATATCTTAAAATCACTCCCAATTTTGCCAGGAAATCAGGTGCATCATAATAAGAAAACTTCACTGTCTACATTAAATAACACTGCCAGTAACAACATAAGACTTAATCTGAGGGTTTCCAGGAGCTGTCCCATGTCCCCGTTGCCTGATATCTCAAGATAATGCAGGAATGCACATCCAAACAATTTCGCCTCCTATTTGAGAGTGTCAACCCAATTATTTAACCATCTAGAGCACGAAAATTCTTCATCTTTACTTAATTAACGACTGTTACTCTCAATTCAAAACAACAATTGGCAAGTGTCTTCTGCCATGCGCAGAGCCTCCCTGTCGCTCCCATTCTCTTCTTTTAAAAATACACTTTAATCAGGTTTATTTACACGCAAAATGGGAAATTTTTTTCCCCAGAAATTACTGTGACTACTGCTCCAATAATTTTGTCCACATCAGCAGAAGATATAAATAAGTCTTCTTCCTTGCCTAAACTTATTAATGTATCCCGTATTAGTGTTTCAAATATATAAATAAAATAAATATTTTTTATAATTTAACCAAATCTCTGAATCCTGGATTAGAAAGAATCCAAGAAGAAGTATATAGAAGGAAATTAAATTGTTGGAAAATGAAAAAAAAAAAATATTTAAGGTTTCAATAAAAATAAGTTAGGGTTAAATTAGGAAGATGATGTAGTTAAAGTAGAGGATAGCAGCAACATGATGACATGGGTGAGCATGCAAAGCATCATGTCTTATGCCCAACTCCCTTTATCGAAAACCCAGTTGTGTTAAATGCACCCAAAATTGTAAAGCATAGTGGGTTACAGACACTGTTAAGTCGTCCACAAGTGACCTCTACCCGCTATAATTTGGAAAATATTTAATAATTTTCCTTTAAGTTGTGTAATAAATTTAAAGATATAATCACATTCATTTAAAGTTAGTGTGTGTATTGTAGTATTGAGGTGACTTTTATAAATGATAAGCCACAGCCGAATTAATGTCCATTTCAATCTACTGATTTTTGGTAAGTAGTCGAGTGAAATATAATCAGTATAAATTAGAGGAAATTAATATTCGAAATAATGACAAAGTATACACACCTGAAGTGTTGAATGAATTAATTGAATAAGAATATGAGCACAAAAAAACCGCTTTTGGGGAGGAAGCGGCAAAATAGCGTAGTGGAAGAACACATCGTAATTTTTGGACATTAATCACGTGCAAACAGAGCCGATTGAGAAGATATCGACAATATAGTTTAACGTCGGAATATAAGAGGGAGATGTTGTATACTGGAAAGGTTCAGATCTTGGAAATAACTGTCAGATTAATGCTGACAATGACGATAATAACTGAACAACGGTGATCGACGAAAAAAAACAGGCTGCCACTGTGTATTGTTGTTCGCCCTCCTTACATGTAAGTATCAAAACCACAGTACCATTTACTTGGCCAATATAGGTTACCGTCCGTTACGGAGGAGTTACATTATATCACCCAAAGAATAAATGGGTGTCTTTAATTTTATGTATACTATGTTAAATTATTGGTATTATGTATTCTAATAATCAGATTCAAACCAATTATATAAATTGTCAAGCCACAGTTTGCTTTTTCAATAATATATACAGTCCACAACCAAATTTAATACAGCCATTTGTTTACTGGCTAGAAATTCATTAATAATCAATATTCAAGAACTATACACCTTCGATGTATGTCATCAAAGATAATGTGGATAACCCATTAACTTTGTAATGTAATTGTTTATTCCCAACTTCCTTTATTGCAAAACAATAGAAAATGCCATTATTTGCTTTTAAACATTGCTTTTATGGCATACATGATGAATTTTAGACAAAAATGTCTAAATTTCAATATTTTTTTGCTAGTTTTGGATGTAAAACAAAAACATGAATAAAAGAAATAAAATTTCCATAATTAAAATAAAATGAAAATACTTAAATTTTTATTAAAACTTCTGAAACTTTTCAAGATAAAAAATGAGCAGTTTTTCTAGATCTGCGAACAGCAACAATTCGCTTTCGATTACGCCCACACTGTAGTCTCCATCAATTTCTTCGTAAGAACACTGATATCTGTGTTTCAAAATCCATCTATAACATAAGTTAGAAGCGCTCCCCTTCCTCCTCTGAGTATGCTCCCATAATCTCCTTGGAGCATATGATGACATCCTACAGCCAATCTGACCTAGCTTTTACCAAGTACTCAACAAGTTCCACAGAATTGTCAGCCTAGTTTGTTGCCCAGAATTCCCTGGCTACAGCAACAAAGCTCTCCCAGGCTTCCTTTCCCGAGTTCTGTGAGCTTCCTTGGAAATTCTGAGCACTCCTATTTCCTGACTTGTGGTCCAGGAAGAGCCAGCCTTCACCTTTGCCTCATGATAACATGGGGAAAGAAGTCTTGAAGATACTTGAAGCTGCAGATTCTTTGTCAAGAGTTATAACAAACTGTTCATTACCCGAAGTATTGGATGTAAAAATTGAGGAACAGAACCTTTCAAGAGCCACCAATGGTTTATGTTTGATAATATGTCTTCCTACTGATGACCAGTCCTTTGAGGCCAGTGCGTACCTCGGTGAAAGTTGCTGCTCAGTCTCTACTATCCAGTGACAGAGATAAGAGGGAAACTGGTGAAACCTCCATAGAGCCCTAACCAAATGCCACCATTTTGAAGTCCCAATAACATCTCGCAGCTACTATCATAGTCAAAGTCTTCCAGGAGAATTATGAGCACTGTTTGCAGTCACATTGAGATCACTGACGATCCAAGGGAAGAGATGGTTACGAAGTACCCATTGTGCAAAGTACAGCTTTAAGGCATCTTGGCGGAGCTGGTCAATGAAGAGTCTCCACTCATCTGGATATCAGTAATTCCAGTTGCATCAAACAGGCCTGATACATCATTACAGTAGCAAACCTGGTCCCTTCATTGTGAAGAATCCTGAGAACTGCAGGTGACGTTTTCATTCCCTTGTCACTTGCACACTTTCATCCACTAAGTCCCACTCCTGAGCTTTGAAATCAAGAGCTCAGTCATCATTTGACTTTGCAAGCCAAGATTCTTCTGATAAGGTAATTGAGGCTCCTTTTTTTGGTAGTAAGGATTCCTCCAACAGCTGCATCTGTGAGATCATAACCTTCTTCACAGTGCTCTTCATTTTCTGATTGCTGCTTTCTTCCTACAGACGGTTGACTACTTCTGAGGTGTAGGTACAGGAAGATCACACTGTGTGGTACTGGAGCAATAGAAGAGGGAAGGTCTGGATAAGAAACAGCAGGTGCAGTTTTCTCCTCTATACCTTTTCTGTAAAGAACAAAATAATAGTTTCTGTTCTATTCAAGATTTTACCATTCATATAACAAAGGTGACCTTTCTACCTTCCAAGTTTTCTTACAATGATCACAGCGAACATGAGGCGACCCAGGTCTTGTCTGGACCCCCAACTGACATGCAAAATTTGCTTGTAAGCTTCACACAAATTTTTAAGAAAGCTATAACAGAGAACTCTTGCTCATGTCCCCTTACCCTTAAACTGTCCAATCGTAGATCTACGTTTTTTCAACATTTGAAAGTATGTAAAAAAAGTAGATCTTCTTTTTGTTTTATAACTTTTGAAACGTGTAAAAAAAACTTTGATTCAAAATTTTTGTTATATTTAGAAAATATGTAAAAAACGTAGATCTACTTTTGGAGCACAAAGCATGTGAATGTAGATCAGATTGGACAGTTTAAGGGTTAATGATTGGCCACAAATTTAGCAGAATGCATCTGGAGAATGATTTGCAGCCTCTTGAAGCCATTTCACTTCATTCTGATGTGTCTTTTTTCAGGCAGCCAGAGATGAACTGAAGTTGGTTTGTGAGTCCCTGTTTTTTATATTTACCAAGCTAAACCCTAGAACATAAAAGTTTATATCAGTCTTTCTTAAATGTGTTAAATGAAGTGTCCGACCACAAAAGCAAGTTCTGGGATTAAAACTGCTTTTTTTAAAGTGTTTAGTTGTTAAGAATTGGGAAAATGAATGCTTGTTTTTCCCAAAACAAACAGAAGTGAAATTTGTTATATTTGTGTTATTCGTAAAGTCCCACATGTGGCCCCAGGTACATCTATTTGTAAGTGTAATCTTTTTAGATGTGGCAGAGTTCTCTCCAGTCTCAACCTCAAAACTGACACCGCAGAGATGTTAGCCAATAGCTCCGTGTCCTTCTTTGTGTATGTCACTTAATTGCCATGACAGTGTCCCTCCATCGAAGACGCCGCAAGACTCCAGGCGGACTCAACCAAAACTTTAAATGGGCAGCAGAAAACATTATGAAGTTCAAGAAAGATAAATTTTAGCTACTCATATACAGAAACTTGAGGAAATAAAAAAGTGTATCAGAATATACACAATATCAACCACACAATAGAGTAATTGATGTCAGAGGGATCTCACCTTCAAGACCACAACAAGTATCTACCTCATCTTTCTACTATAAACGACAGGATAGAAAATGAGAACCTTTAAACCAGTTGCCAATCCCATGATAATCCTCTCCAAATCGCTTATCTTTCTAGGCTGGAATATTCTGTACACTAACAGCCCTTCACGCAAAAGAAATTGCTAGCCTGGAGAATGTACAGATAAACTTTCACGGTGCACACAGAAATACGATAAAGACCTAAATACTGGTAAAAAAAATGTATTGCATGGAACTCCAGGCGAGAGAGAAACATGAATAAAATACCTTGGAAAATCTAGAGGGATTAGTACCAAACCTCAACACGAAAATCACTCCCTACGAAAACAAAAGAACCCGCGAGAGCTGCAACATTCCCACTGAAAAGAAGAGGCGCCACGAGTACACTAAGAGACAACATTATAATAAGTGTCAGAGACCACAAGACTGTTCAACTGCACCCAGCATACATAAGAGGGATTACCTAATAGCTCCCCTGGTTGTCTTCAAGAGGCGCTGAGACAGGCACATAAAGTCATATCTGATCAGCCTGACTGGTTCTTACGTCGGTTTACGTGCGGCCAGTAGTAAATAGCCCTGGGTTGATGAGACCCTGATTCCGCACCACGAGCCCTGGTCTCAGATCGGCCGAGGGGCGTTGACCCCAGAAACACTTCCAGGTATAATCCAGTTATGTGTATGAAGGACGTACCTGTGAAATTCATACCCCAAAAGTTCTCACAACATTCACATAATTGGTCAGTTTTGTATAGAAACAAATATGTGGAAGACTGAGACTCAAAGTCACATAATTAAAGACGTAACATAGGTAAGACACCTTAATGAAGGGCTCTTTATCGCCACGAGTCGCCTCAACACTCTAAATCGTCTCATTAACATCAGACAATATAGACTTAATCAAGTTTACCACAGAAACTAAAACAACAAGCATGGTCTCTTTTTCCGGAAGTTATGAATGAACAAAGATAACGATTAAACTTGATTTCAATGTCTACAGAAAACCAACTGATACACGACTTCATTTTTACTCCGTCCGGTGAAAACAATAACCCTGTGTGAAGGTTATCATCAGAAACTTCTTAAGAGCCCATAGGATTTATACTCCCATGTCCGTTTCTCCCGAGGACAGAAATGTAATCACATCGCCTAAATCTTCTCTGATCCTTATCACCCACAAAATTTTCATCGACTGCAGAAAGGAAGCTGAGAAGATACAACACACACACTAGTCGGTGACACTCCGTCCATAATATACACTGTAACTTCCTGCTAGCCAGCCAGCAATAACATTTCCAATACCTTAGCGAAAGCCCATATCATTGACACCAATAATGCTTCAAAAACCATTAAAACTTAGTCCGAAGAAAGCCAAAACGATTTTGTTTTTTTTGGACACAACCGCACAACACCTTGCTTTGGCGTGAGAAATTTATGTGAGAGAAACATCCAGGAACCTAATACCCACATTCACACCACCCACAGTAATATACACAATCAGAGAGTACCACAAGTAACGTAGGCGCTGAACCCCACGATATGAATTTCTCTAAAGCCAAATTTATCCTCCACGAAAATAATTATCAAGCAATTCATGTTTAGAATTACAAAAGCCAAACAAATACTAATTTTGCAAATTCATTTTTCCCTCTCTCTCCCTCTACCCTCTCCTTCCCTCTTCTATTTTTTTTATTTTTTTATTTTATACATGGTTTTAAAAGGTATGGTTAGGAAATTTATATTATTTACAACTAAGAACTTTTACCGTACATCAGCTCATTTCGAATGTCTTTTTATTGTTAAAAACATACAAATATGAAAAAGGATAAAGTGGGAAGCCTTCTGTGGCCAGCGATTTCATTTGCCTCTCACTCTCTCTCTCCGCTCCTCTCTCTCTCTCTCTCCTCTCTCTCTCTCTCTCTCTCACTCTCTCCTCTCTCCTCATAAACCACACACACTCGCTAACTTATTTTATTTTCATGCGAGCTGATACATAAAGTGGATACACAGTGCAAACCACAAGAGCATTGATTGTGAAAGGGGTCCTCTAGTACACGATAGGTTGTCGCCCAAACTGCAAACCTCCCATCTTATATTTTTAAGACCGTTTGAGAGTTTATATACTTACTTATTAACGGCTTCAGTAAGACAAGAGTTACGTATTCCACATGAATAATGTTTTTGGCACTAATGGTTTCAAAAAATGGCTAATGATTTAGCTCTAATTTTGTCCAAAAAAAAACCAAGAGGGGCCTAAAGTTTAGAAAATTTTCCAGCAAAAATATTGAGACAGATTCATAACGGGATATAAGGATTTCAGAAGGGATTAAGTTTACATATTTAAGAAATTATCACATACATACTGAGTGGCGAAGAGATGCGAACGCTACTCAGTCCGCAGGTGACGGTTGTAGACTCACTTCTGAATTCAGCTATTGCCTTTTATCTGTGGCTGTTTTAACAGTTGCCAGTTTATGGTAGACAAAACATGTCTTTTAGAATTACTATTATTAACACTCCCGGCTGTCTCCACCGAGGCCAGTGAAGCAACAAAAAAAAAATAGGCTTTAACTGTCATTCATTCAATAACTGTCTACCCATAATGGCAACAACATCACAGTTCAGATGACCCTTCAAACCGCAACATCTCCACCCCTTCTTCAAATACATGGTACTATTCTCGCCACTTCTGGATCTCGTTTCACGTTCTCGTCCCAGACCAGAGCTTTGTGAGATGGATAAGGAAGAAGGATGGTAAGTAGAAATTTTTGGAAAAGGGTGAGGGTGGAGAGAGGTAGGATATAAAAGGTAAGTGGCCCAACCACTTTGGTGTAATTTAAAAAGTGTATGTGAAATGATAAGATATATCTTAAAGAGGTAATAATACAACCTCATCAGAGTCACATAGAATTAACAGATAGTAGACGTACAGACTCTGAATAGGTAGTAAATAAACGAGTTTGCATTTGCTTTTTTTTTTTTTTTTTTATTTTTTTTTTTTTATGCGATTGCACAAGCGGATATTTATGCGACAATGAGAACAAAATTTTCTGGCCAGTTTATAGAATTACTGACAATGGCTTCTTACAGGTGGTGTCCAGCCATAGTAATAGCATAATTTTTAACGGGGGGGGGGGGGCTTAGATTGTTTAATAAGATGTCCTCCCTAATTGGGGCGATGATGTTCTCAGTATACATAGAAGGTTCTGGTGGTACCCAAATCTCTTGGCATCAGGAGGATTGCTCAATATCAAGGGACGAGGGTAATCAGCTTTATTATAAACGACGAACCCCTGTGGGAAGAGTCATCTTATGAGTCCTGTGAAGGAGGAGTATTGATAAATATAATCCGTGGTATTTACCACTGGTATAGGATGTTACTCTAACTGGCTGATAGTTTCTGCATTTGTATAGAGTTGTTTTCTTTTAGGGTGTCAAGGCGTACATTTATGGCATAATACTTTTGTAATGTGTAAATCTCCATTTCAACTCTGTCCTCTCCTCCTGGGTATCGGTAATGAAGCGAAGAGCACATTCTGGAACCCTTTGTAACCGAAGCATGATGGGCTTTAGTTGTAATAACATTGGGACACAAGGGTATTCGAGTATTTGGTCGTATTACATTTTATACAAGATGTTTTTGACATGTTGAGGGGCTTGATTGAATCGAAAGAGACTGCTAAGACCGCTTTGGCTATGTTGATCTTTTTAAGTTACAGAAATGTTGAGGGAGCACCTGTCTTTCATACCAAGATCTTGTTAGGGCTTCTACTGGCTACCGGTGTACCTCTGATGGAGAAAACCCCCATTATCTTCAATTGTTGACGCAAAACATCCTATCGGCTAACAAGAATCCTTGTCAGGATTAGTCGTAATTCTCAATTTCTTTTCCCATTAATGTTTCGACGAGTTCAATATTCAAATTTTCTATGACTCTTCCATACTTGTATTTCCTGTTACCGGGAGTAGATGAGACGACATGAATAACATCTCCTGCAAACTGTTGTCACAATTGTATCATTAAACTCCGGTTAGGAAGGTTCATTCACATAAATGTTAACAGAAGTGGACTGGAGACAAGACCTAGTGGTACACCAGCTGTCGGTATAAAAGGCTCTGTCGACCTGCCAAGAAAGGTGGAAATGATTTTTCTTGAAGTTAAGAAATAATCTTCTCTGAAAAAAGTCCAGTTATGGTCTGGTATTCCAATGAGTTTTGTATAGAAGGGGCCATCATGCCAAAGCTATCAAAGCATTTATGAACACACTGGTGGCAATTTAAGGCAAGATGCCCTGATGTTTTAGACTTGGCTACAGAATCGAAAATAACATTTAATGCATTATTGGTACCTCTATTGTTCGAAAGCCAAAATGATTTCCGTGAAAAAAGTGAATAAACTCTATATAGTATTCTCTGTTTGAAATGACTTTGGGGCGGGGGTCAGGAGGGGGGGAGGAGCATGACAGTGACTGGGGGGGGGGGGTGGGCAGGAGGTGGTAAGAGAGTAGGGGTGCGTTAGTGTCCCGGGGGGGGAGGGTTGGGGTGAGTGTCTTTATTGGGCTTAGCAAGAAAGATCATCCGAGCAAGTCTTAAAAACCACTGGAAAATGTACTGAGGCAAGATGCATTAAAGATATTTACCAAAGACTGTTTACAATTTCTGGTAGGAACCTTTATTTTTTCACTGTTATTCCGGAAGCGCCCCCGGGGCAGCGATTTCGCATTCTTTCCAATAACCTGACTCATCTCAGTAATGTAAATAGGTCGAGTAAGCGGGTGGGTAACTCCAGAGATTGAAGTATCGATGGAAGAAAGTGGGTGTGAGACATCCGTTCTCATTCTCCATTCATTACCAACTGATAATAATGATTAATGTTAAAATTGACGACTGTTATTGTGGGAGAGAATTTTCTCCCATACTCATACCCAGGACTCAAGTTCGGATAACCGGTTTCCTTGAATCCGTCATGTGACGGTTGAAAAAGTGGATGGCAACAGCATGAATATAAGAGGAAAAGAACAAATTTAAGATTTCTTTTAAATATATGTAATATAACATATGTATTTGGTGTGTCGTTTGCATATTCGCATAACAGCATATGTAATTCAAACACGTGGGAAAGATCTGCAATTATCAAGACATTTTATCGAAATCCAGTCAACGTCTCGGTAACTAATAAATCACCATCATCAACAGTCATTTCCTAAACATAATTTAGCAACATATGATATACAATAACATATATACAATTAGCAGAATACAAAATTTAATTACACCAACTAGTTTGGGAGGTGCTGTTCAGATGTTGCATGAAATAAACTAATTGCTACTCTAAAGAAGGAGAGTTCCGATTAATGAAACACAGTATAGTTTATTAGAAAACAAGAAAAGTTAAGTACCTAAACCAGAAACAAGTTGAAAATTAAGGAGATTCCATCAAAACGAAAGGCCTGTTTACCAATATCCACCATTACTCAAAGGCACAACCAGCTGAATACCCAGACGTTGAAGCGACCAGACAATTAGGCTGCTCTAACAGTGCTGGACTGAGTGGTGTGTAGGTGTGTGTGTGTGTAGTGGTGTGTGTGGTGTGTGTGTTGTGAGTGTGTGTGTGAGTGTGTGAGTGTGTGTGTGTGTGTGAATGTGTGTTGTGTATTTGTGAGTGTGTGTGTGTGTATGTGTGTTTGGTGTGTGTGTGAGTAATGGTAAGTACTCACCCTATTTGTGGTTGCCGGGGTCGAGATCCTAGCTACTGCCCTGTGTGTATGTGTGTGTGTGTGTTTTAGTGTGGTGTATGTGTTATTATTTGGTGACTGGGTGTGTGTAGTGGTGTGTGTGCGTGTGTGTGTGTTTGTGTGTGTGTGTGTGTGTGTGTGGTAGTACTCACCTATTATGTACTCACCTATTTGTGGATGCAGGGTCGATCATAGCACCCTGGCCCCGCCTCTTCACCTGATTGCCTTTTTTTTATTAAACAAAACTAGGTCCTCTCTCACCCTGCTCCATGAGCTCATCACACCTCCCTTAAAAACTATGTAAAGTTCCCGCTTCCACTAACGTCACTTTTCCTATGCTAGAACCACGGCCTACTATTCTAAGGCTGAAAGAAATACTTCCTAAACATCCCTTGGATTCATCTGAGACTTCAACTTCAATTGTGACCTCTTTTTGTCTGTGTCCATCTCTGGACATCCCGTCTTTGTCCACCTCGTCTATAACGTGCAGTAATTTTATATGTCTTTAACATGACTACCCGACCCTCCGGCCTCCAGTTGTCGTCAGGCCGATTTCCCACAACCTTTCTTCATAGGACAATCCCCGTAGCGCTGGGACTAGTCCTTGTTGCACACCTTTGCAATGTCTCTATATCTTGAACGTGCTTACTAGGGTGTGGAGTCCAAAACTGGTGCTGCATACTCCAGAACGGGCCAGACGTAAATGGTATAACAGAGTCTTAAGGAATCCATACTGATGTATCGGAACGCTATCCGAAGGTTTGCCAGCCCTTATGTTTGCAGCAGTTACTGATAGAAGTGCGCCACAGAGATATGCTCGGTGTTAACTCACCCTCAGATCTTTTTCCTTGAGTTAGGTTTGGGCAGTCTTTGGCCATCTAAACTATATTTGTGTCTGCGTCTTCTTTGCCCTTGCCCCAATCTTCATACTGTGCATTTGGCAGGGGTTAAATTCAAGGAGCCAGTTTTCTGGACCAGGCTTGTAGCCTTCAGTCTCTATGTAGTCCTCTGATCCTCATCCGATTGATTCTTCTCATTACTTCCGCTCATCTGCAAACAAGGAAACTTCTGAGTCTATCCCTTCATTATGTCGTTCACATATACCAAGAACAGCACAGGTCCTAGACTGACCCCTGTGGAACCCCGCCTTGTCACAGGCGCCCACTCTGCCACCTCTCGCGTACCATGACTCTTTGATGCTCCCTGTCAGGTATTACTCAGATCCATTGCAGTGCCCTTTCCTGTTATGTGTGCGTGATCCTCTAGCTTTTTTGCAGTAACTCTTGTGAGTAACAGTGTCGAAGGCCTTCTTGCAGTCCAAAAAATAGCGACGATCCACCCCCTCTCTCTCTTGTCTTACATCTGTCACCTTGTCCTAAAACTCTAGTAGGTTTGTGACACAGGATTTTTTCTTCCCTGAAAACCGTGCTGTTGTCAATATACAACTAGATTCTTTCCATGTGCCGCCACCACTCTCCTCCCTGATGATCTTCTCCATGACCTTGCATACTATACACGTTAGTGAATACAGGTCCTGTAGTTAGTGCCTCATGTCTGTCCCTCCTTTTTGAAAATTGGGACTACAATTGCCATTTTCCATACCTCAGGGAGTGCCAGTTCAAATGATTTGTTGAAGATCTTTGTTAATGGCTCCCACACACTTCTTCTGCTCCCTCTTTAAGACCCATGGAGAGATGCTGTCAGGTCGCCAGACCGCCTTTGAGGTGACAGTACGCAAGCATCTTCTTCACTCCTCCTTGGTATATATTACCACATCCACATTGCTGTGTGCCCCCCTGTACTGATTTCCTGGAATCCCTACCGATTTTCACTGTAACACCTCTTTAAATCTGTGATGATGCTCTCTGACATACCTCTTGTTCGTTCTTATGGTGAATTCCCCATCGGCCCTTCTCAGTCTGATTACCTGTCCTTGACCTGTTTGTTTTCCTCCTGATTTGGCAGTACAACAGCTTCCGGTCAGTCTTTACTTTTGATGCTAATCATTTTCATATTGCTCTGAGCCTCCCTTCTTATCTGTGCATATTCGTTTTCTGCTCTTCGGCTGATTGCTTTCTTTTCCTGAGTTCTCTGTCTTCGTACATTTTCCATTCTCTATAGACCTAGTTTTTGCCACCCTACACCTTTGGGTGAACCAAGACTCGTTCTGTTCTTCCATTAAATTCTGTTTACCCTAGGAACAAACCTCTCCTCTGCCTCCTTGCATTTTGTTGCTACACTAAGTCCAACATTTCTTGTACTCTGGTTTTCCTGTCAGTTCCCTCTCCCACTGAATGATCTTGAAGGAAGTACCTCAAGCTAAGTAATTTCCCCCTTTTGCAGTTTGGTTTTCCCCGCCTATCCGGCTACTCACTCACTTGGGAGGCTCAACTATGTAGTAGAGTGCACAGAACACATGATCCTAGCTTCCCAAGCCTTTCATCCATGATACCCTCGATGTCCGAATTTTTAACTACTCCTGGTGAATACAGGTCCAGACTGCTGGATCATCCTCTTCCTCTCTCGCTGTTAGTGTCTCTAACATGTTGATGCATAAGGTTTTACAAGTAACCACATCCATCATCATTGGCTCTCCATGTTACGGGACCCACAGGCTCAGTTTACCCAGTCCATCTCCTTGAGATTGAAATCCACCCATAACTAGTAACTATGCTCCCCCCATGTGTGCTCTCCTGGCACTCGGCCTAGAGTGTCGATCATTGCCGGCTGCTCTCAACGTATCTTCTCTTGGCCTCCTGCAGTTCTGTTGTGGGGGTTGTACATTTATTGCAATTAATCACCTATGTCCTCAGACTGGATTGATCCTACTAATAGTCCCCTTTCGCCATGCCATCCATCCTTTCCATTTTCTCAAAAACCTAAACAGAGAGGACTGGTTATTAATGAGCAGTGCAACTCCTCCTCCCCCCTCCTCCCTCATCTTTCCTGAGGATTTGGTAATCCGGATGGAAAGATAAGAATCTGTTATTATTCTGGTGAGTTTTGTTTTTCGTGAGTTCTATTAATGTCTGGGGATTCTCTTTGATACATTCGAGCCACTCCTCAACTTGTTTGTTATTCATCTGCATTGTGAACCACACATACAACTTCTTATTCCTAAGACAGTGGTCTGGGATACATAATGGGGTGGGAAGTGGGAGACCTGGTAAGGAACAATGGGTTGTTTGCAGTGGGGTGGAGTTTTGTAATGTAGTGGTGGGGCATTGATGTGGCATGGGTATTGATTTAGAGTGTTATGTTTGCACTGGGTTGACCTGGTTGTGATGCTTCTATAGGAAGTTATGAGGGTGGCTGTATTTGATCTTCTTCCTGGTCTGGGAAGCACCTGTCCCAGTCTCTCCAACCCCTCTCTTTCCTCCATTGCCTTTGTTACCATCTCTCTCTTTCTGCTTTTCTCGTCTGTTCTGTCAGTGGTCGAAAACACCCTTCCTCTATGCCGCATGTCCTTAATCGTGCATTCTCCAGCAGGATCCAGGTCCGAGTGCTTCAGCCTTGAAGGTCACTTTCAATGCCAGGTTCTTTATTTTACAAACCCCCCTATTTCTCCGAAAATTTTTCCGGGGGGGCTGGGTCATGTCGTCCGTCCTCTATTGCTTTCATGATGCTTTCAATTGCTTTTTTCCCCTTGGGTATTTCTTGCTTCATATGTATCCTCTTCAACTTCCCTGGAGCCCATACACAAAGACAGACCTCACTCCTTTCATTCTCCCACAGCATATCCCTGTGTAATCCCCTCATTTAATTTGGTTACCTGCACTGCGCTTTCCTTCTTCATTTCACTGGCTAAATGTACTTGGGCTCAGTGGCCTGTCATTTTCCCTTTCTCGGCTTCCCTGGGCTCGTTGTTGTCTGATAGGGCATCCACATAAAGCTTAGCTCTTTCATTATCTACAGTCTCACCTGATAGAGCTTCCCCATGCAGTTTGTGCCCCTTCTTTCCCTACAGTCCCATTATTGTGTGGCTGAGGAAGCAGTCTCTGTTGTCAATCCCAAACTGTTCTTTAGTTTCTTAAGGCTGTTTCATATTTTCCAGTTTCCTCTTCTAACATTGTATCCTAGCCTCTGCTGGCTTAAGACATGCAGCATCCACATCCTGCTTTCCATATCTATCCTCGTCTTCCATGTCTCATTCTAAGTTCTTCTAGTTTCTTATTCGCCTTTCATGATCTCTTTTTATGAGCTCTGCTGCCCCATCTTGCCATGGCAGCTTCCTCCTCCCTGTCCCTATTTTATATCTTGTTGCTCTCTGACAACCCATTTTATGTTTTATCCTGATTGCCACGAGTGGGTAAACCTAGTAGTTCTGTATGTTAGGTTATTGAGTGTGTATGTCCAGAGTGTGGGGGAGGTAGTGGAGGAACTGATGCTATGTGAGGGAGAGGAGTGGGGAGGGTCGGAGTGGTCTGGGTGGAACGGGGGAGGGGAGGATCAGGAAGAATTAGAATGTCGGTGGTGAGGGGTGAGTGTAATGTGGTGAGTCCAGGATATGTGTGTGTGTGTGTGAGTGTTTATGTGAGTGAGTGTGTGTGTGTGTGTGTGTGTGTGTGTGTGTGTGTGTGTGTGTGTGTGTGTGTGTGTGTGTGTGTGTGGGTTTGTGTGAGTGTGATTTTGTGTGGAATTATGTGGGTTTAATATACAGAAAGTAGGAGGCTTGTGCTTTGTAATGTAGACTAGTGTCCTTTGCAGGCACACAACTTCTAGTGACCTGACCCCCAACCTCCTGGGGCTTTACCGGCACGATCAGTATATCTTCATTGTCAGCATTAATCTGACAGTTATTTCACAGATCTGAACCTTTCCCAGATACACATCTCCCTTATTATCCTGGGGCGACGTTAAACTATAATCTCGATAACTTCTCAATCGGCTCTGTATGCAACGTGATTAAATGTCCAAAAATCCGATTTGTTCTTCCACTACGCAAATAGCGCTTCCACCCAAGCGTTTATTTGTTACACATACATCTATTCAATTAATTCAATAACACTTCCAGTGTGAAATACATTTCAATATTCGAATATTATTCCTCTAATTTAAACAGATTCAATAACACTCGACTACTTACCAAAAACAGTAGATTGTATGACATTAAATCCGCTGTGGCCTTAACATATTATAAAATCACACCCAAAACTACACCAACACACACTACTTTTAAAATGAATGTTATTATATCTTAAATTAATACACAACTTACAGGATAAATTATTAAAATTTTCCAAAATTAAAGCCGGGAAATGTCACAGAGGACGACTTAAAAACAGTGTCATGTAACCCACTATGCTTTACAATTAGTGTGCATTTAATACATCAACTGGTGTTTTCAGATAATGGGCGTTGGGCAATAAGATCATGATGCTTTGCATGCTCACCCATATCATCATAGTTGGCTGCCAACCTCTTACTTCTAAACTACATCATCTATTAAATATAAACCCTAACATTATTTATTATTGAACCTTAAATATTTTTTACATTTTCCAACACTATAATTTCCTCTCTATATACTTCTTCTGGATTCTCTTAATCCAGGATTTCAGAGGATTTGGTTAACATTATAAAAATTATTTATTTTTATTTATAAATTTGAACACTAATAACGGATACATTAATAATATAGGCAAGAAAGAATACTTATTTATATCAACTGCTAATGTGGGACAAATTATTGGAGCAGTAGACACAGTAATTTCTCTGGGGAAAAAAAATTTCCCAATATCTGTGCAAATAAACCTGATTAAAGTGTCATATTTCAAAGAAGAGAATGGAGCCGGACAGGAGGCTCTGCGCCTGTTGCAGAAGACACTTGCATTGTTGTTTTGAAGTGAGAGTAACAGACTAATATAATAAGTGAAGAATTTTCGTGCTCTAGAGGAAAAAATTTGGGTTGACACCCCTCTCAAATAGGAGGCGAAATTGTTGGATGTGCATTCCTGCATAACTTAGAAATCATGCAACTGGACAAGACAGCTCCAGGACCTCAGAATAAGACTTATGTTGTAACCTGGCCAGTGTAATTTTTCATAATTGACAGTGAAAGTTTTTCTGATATGATGCAACCTTGATTTCCCAGGCAAATTGGTGGAGTGATTTTTAAGATATTCTCCTTCTGTAATGTATACACATATAACATAACAGATAGGAGAATATCTTAAAATCACTCCCAATTTTGCCAGGAAATCAGGTGCATCATAATAAGAAAACTTCACTGTCTACATTAAATAACACTGCCAGTAACAACATAAGACTTAATCTGAGGGTTTCCAGGAGCTGTCCCATGTCCCCGTTGCCTGATATCTCAAGATAATGCAGGAATGCACATCCAAACAATTTCGCCTCCTATTTGAGAGTGTCAACCCAATTATTTAACCATCTAGAGCACGAAAATTCTTCATCTTTACTTAATTAACGACTGTTACTCTCAATTCAAAACAACAATTGGCAAGTGTCTTCTGCCATGCGCAGAGCCTCCCTGTCGCTCCCATTCTCTTCTTTTAAAAATACACTTTAATCAGGTTTATTTACACGCAAAATGGGAAATTTTTTTCCCCAGAAATTACTGTGACTACTGCTCCAATAATTTTGTCCACATCAGCAGAAGATATAAATAAGTCTTCTTCCTTGCCTAAACTTATTAATGTATCCCGTATTAGTGTTTCAAATATATAAATAAAATAAATATTTTTTATAATTTAACCAAATCTCTGAATCCTGGATTAGAAAGAATCCAAGAAGAAGTATATAGAAGGAAATTAAATTGTTGGAAAATGAAAAAAAAAAAATATTTAAGGTTTCAATAAAAATAAGTTAGGGTTAAATTAGGAAGATGATGTAGTTAAAGTAGAGGATAGCAGCAACATGATGACATGGGTGAGCATGCAAAGCATCATGTCTTATGCCCAACTCCCTTTATCGAAAACCCAGTTGTGTTAAATGCACCCAAAATTGTAAAGCATAGTGGGTTACAGACACTGTTAAGTCGTCCACAAGTGACCTCTACCCGCTATAATTTGGAAAATATTTAATAATTTTCCTTTAAGTTGTGTAATAAATTTAAAGATATAATCACATTCATTTAAAGTTAGTGTGTGTATTGTAGTATTGAGGTGACTTTTATAAATGATAAGCCACAGCCGAATTAATGTCCATTTCAATCTACTGATTTTTGGTAAGTAGTCGAGTGAAATATAATCAGTATAAATTAGAGGAAATTAATATTCGAAATAATGACAAAGTATACACACCTGAAGTGTTGAATGAATTAATTGAATAAGAATATGAGCACAAAAAAACCGCTTTTGGGGAGGAAGCGGCAAAATAGCGTAGTGGAAGAACACATCGTAATTTTTGGACATTAATCACGTGCAAACAGAGCCGATTGAGAAGATATCGACAATATAGTTTAACGTCGGAATATAAGAGGGAGATGTTGTATACTGGAAAGGTTCAGATCTTGGAAATAACTGTCAGATTAATGCTGACAATGACGATAATAACTGAACAACGGTGATCGACGAAAAAAAACAGGCTGCCACTGTGTATTGTTGTTCGCCCTCCTTACATGTAAGTATCAAAACCACAGTACCATTTACTTGGCCAATATAGGTTACCGTCCGTTACGGAGGAGTTACATTATATCACCCAAAGAATAAATGGGTGTCTTTAATTTTATGTATACTATGTTAAATTATTGGTATTATGTATTCTAATAATCAGATTCAAACCAATTATATAAATTGTCAAGCCACAGTTTGCTTTTTCAATAATATATACAGTCCACAACCAAATTTAATACAGCCATTTGTTTACTGGCTAGAAATTCATTAATAATCAATATTCAAGAACTATACACCTTCGATGTATGTCATCAAAGATAATGTGGATAACCCATTAACTTTGTAATGTAATTGTTTATTCCCAACTTCCTTTATTGCAAAACAATAGAAAATGCCATTATTTGCTTTTAAACATTGCTTTTATGGCATACATGATGAATTTTAGACAAAAATGTCTAAATTTCAATATTTTTTTGCTAGTTTTGGATGTAAAACAAAAACATGAATAAAAGAAATAAAATTTCCATAATTAAAATAAAATGAAAATACTTAAATTTTTATTAAAACTTCTGAAACTTTTCAAGATAAAAAATGAGCAGTTTTTCTAGATCTGCGAACAGCAACAATTCGCTTTCGATTACGCCCACACTGTAGTCTCCATCAATTTCTTCGTAAGAACACTGATATCTGTGTTTCAAAATCCATCTATAACATAAGTTAGAAGCGCTCCCCTTCCTCCTCTGAGTATGCTCCCATAATCTCCTTGGAGCATATGATGACATCCTACAGCCAATCTGACCTAGCTTTTACCAAGTACTCAACAAGTTCCACAGAATTGTCAGCCTAGTTTGTTGCCCAGAATTCCCTGGCTACAGCAACAAAGCTCTCCCAGGCTTCCTTTCCCGAGTTCTGTGAGCTTCCTTGGAAATTCTGAGCACTCCTATTTCCTGACTTGTGGTCCAGGAAGAGCCAGCCTTCACCTTTGCCTCATGATAACATGGGGAAAGAAGTCTTGAAGATACTTGAAGCTGCAGATTCTTTGTCAAGAGTTATAACAAACTGTTCATTACCCGAAGTATTGGATGTAAAAATTGAGGAACAGAACCTTTCAAGAGCCACCAATGGTTTATGTTTGATAATATGTCTTCCTACTGATGACCAGTCCTTTGAGGCCAGTGCGTACCTCGGTGAAAGTTGCTGCTCAGTCTCTACTATCCAGTGACAGAGATAAGAGGGAAACTGGTGAAACCTCCATAGAGCCCTAACCAAATGCCACCATTTTGAAGTCCCAATAACATCTCGCAGCTACTATCATAGTCAAAGTCTTCCAGGAGAATTATGAGCACTGTTTGCAGTCACATTGAGATCACTGACGATCCAAGGGAAGAGATGGTTACGAAGTACCCATTGTGCAAAGTACAGCTTTAAGGCATCTTGGCGGAGCTGGTCAATGAAGAGTCTCCACTCATCTGGATATCAGTAATTCCAGTTGCATCAAACAGGCCTGATACATCATTACAGTAGCAAACCTGGTCCCTTCATTGTGAAGAATCCTGAGAACTGCAGGTGACGTTTTCATTCCCTTGTCACTTGCACACTTTCATCCACTAAGTCCCACTCCTGAGCTTTGAAATCAAGAGCTCAGTCATCATTTGACTTTGCAAGCCAAGATTCTTCTGATAAGGTAATTGAGGCTCCTTTTTTTGGTAGTAAGGATTCCTCCAACAGCTGCATCTGTGAGATCATAACCTTCTTCACAGTGCTCTTCATTTTCTGATTGCTGCTTTCTTCCTACAGACGGTTGACTACTTCTGAGGTGTAGGTACAGGAAGATCACACTGTGTGGTACTGGAGCAATAGAAGAGGGAAGGTCTGGATAAGAAACAGCAGGTGCAGTTTTCTCCTCTATACCTTTTCTGTAAAGAACAAAATAATAGTTTCTGTTCTATTCAAGATTTTACCATTCATATAACAAAGGTGACCTTTCTACCTTCCAAGTTTTCTTACAATGATCACAGCGAACATGAGGCGACCCAGGTCTTGTCTGGACCCCCAACTGACATGCAAAATTTGCTTGTAAGCTTCACACAAATTTTTAAGAAAGCTATAACAGAGAACTCTTGCTCATGTCCCCTTACCCTTAAACTGTCCAATCGTAGATCTACGTTTTTTCAACATTTGAAAGTATGTAAAAAAAGTAGATCTTCTTTTTGTTTTATAACTTTTGAAACGTGTAAAAAAAACTTTGATTCAAAATTTTTGTTATATTTAGAAAATATGTAAAAAACGTAGATCTACTTTTGGAGCACAAAGCATGTGAATGTAGATCAGATTGGACAGTTTAAGGGTTAATGATTGGCCACAAATTTAGCAGAATGCATCTGGAGAATGATTTGCAGCCTCTTGAAGCCATTTCACTTCATTCTGATGTGTCTTTTTTCAGGCAGCCAGAGATGAACTGAAGTTGGTTTGTGAGTCCCTGTTTTTTATATTTACCAAGCTAAACCCTAGAACATAAAAGTTTATATCAGTCTTTCTTAAATGTGTTAAATGAAGTGTCCGACCACAAAAGCAAGTTCTGGGATTAAAACTGCTTTTTTTAAAGTGTTTAGTTGTTAAGAATTGGGAAAATGAATGCTTGTTTTTCCCAAAACAAACAGAAGTGAAATTTGTTATATTTGTGTTATTCGTAAAGTCCCACATGTGGCCCCAGGTACATCTATTTGTAAGTGTAATCTTTTTAGATGTGGCAGAGTTCTCTCCAGTCTCAACCTCAAAACTGACACCGCAGAGATGTTAGCCAATAGCTCCGTGTCCTTCTTTGTGTATGTCACTTAATTGCCATGACAGTGTCCCTCCATCGAAGACGCCGCAAGACTCCAGGCGGACTCAACCAAAACTTTAAATGGGCAGCAGAAAACATTATGAAGTTCAAGAAAGATAAATTTTAGCTACTCATATACAGAAACTTGAGGAAATAAAAAAGTGTATCAGAATATACACAATATCAACCACACAATAGAGTAATTGATGTCAGAGGGATCTCACCTTCAAGACCACAACAAGTATCTACCTCATCTTTCTACTATAAACGACAGGATAGAAAATGAGAACCTTTAAACCAGTTGCCAATCCCATGATAATCCTCTCCAAATCGCTTATCTTTCTAGGCTGGAATATTCTGTACACTAACAGCCCTTCACGCAAAAGAAATTGCTAGCCTGGAGAATGTACAGATAAACTTTCACGGTGCACACAGAAATACGATAAAGACCTAAATACTGGTAAAAAAAATGTATTGCATGGAACTCCAGGCGAGAGAGAAACATGAATAAAATACCTTGGAAAATCTAGAGGGATTAGTACCAAACCTCAACACGAAAATCACTCCCTACGAAAACAAAAGAACCCGCGAGAGCTGCAACATTCCCACTGAAAAGAAGAGGCGCCACGAGTACACTAAGAGACAACATTATAATAAGTGTCAGAGACCACAAGACTGTTCAACTGCACCCAGCATACATAAGAGGGATTACCTAATAGCTCCCCTGGTTGTCTTCAAGAGGCGCTGAGACAGGCACATAAAGTCATATCTGATCAGCCTGACTGGTTCTTACGTCGGTTTACGTGCGGCCAGTAGTAAATAGCCCTGGGTTGATGAGACCCTGATTCCGCACCACGAGCCCTGGTCTCAGATCGGCCGAGGGGCGTTGACCCCAGAAACACTTCCAGGTATAATCCAGTTATGTGTATGAAGGACGTACCTGTGAAATTCATACCCCAAAAGTTCTCACAACATTCACATAATTGGTCAGTTTTGTATAGAAACAAATATGTGGAAGACTGAGACTCAAAGTCACATAATTAAAGACGTAACATAGGTAAGACACCTTAATGAAGGGCTCTTTATCGCCACGAGTCGCCTCAACACTCTAAATCGTCTCATTAACATCAGACAATATAGACTTAATCAAGTTTACCACAGAAACTAAAACAACAAGCATGGTCTCTTTTTCCGGAAGTTATGAATGAACAAAGATAACGATTAAACTTGATTTCAATGTCTACAGAAAACCAACTGATACACGACTTCATTTTTACTCCGTCCGGTGAAAACAATAACCCTGTGTGAAGGTTATCATCAGAAACTTCTTAAGAGCCCATAGGATTTATACTCCCATGTCCGTTTCTCCCGAGGACAGAAATGTAATCACATCGCCTAAATCTTCTCTGATCCTTATCACCCACAAAATTTTCATCGACTGCAGAAAGGAAGCTGAGAAGATACAACACACACACTAGTCGGTGACACTCCGTCCATAATATACACTGTAACTTCCTGCTAGCCAGCCAGCAATAACATTTCCAATACCTTAGCGAAAGCCCATATCATTGACACCAATAATGCTTCAAAAACCATTAAAACTTAGTCCGAAGAAAGCCAAAACGATTTTGTTTTTTTTGGACACAACCGCACAACACCTTGCTTTGGCGTGAGAAATTTATGTGAGAGAAACATCCAGGAACCTAATACCCACATTCACACCACCCACAGTAATATACACAATCAGAGAGTACCACAAGTAACGTAGGCGCTGAACCCCACGATATGAATTTCTCTAAAGCCAAATTTATCCTCCACGAAAATAATTATCAAGCAATTCATGTTTAGAATTACAAAAGCCAAACAAATACTAATTTTGCAAATTCATTTTTCCCTCTCTCTCCCTCTACCCTCTCCTTCCCTCTTCTATTTTTTTTATTTTTTTATTTTATACATGGTTTTAAAAGGTATGGTTAGGAAATTTATATTATTTACAACTAAGAACTTTTACCGTACATCAGCTCATTTCGAATGTCTTTTTATTGTTAAAAACATACAAATATGAAAAAGGATAAAGTGGGAAGCCTTCTGTGGCCAGCGATTTCATTTGCCTCTCACTCTCTCTCTCCGCTCCTCTCTCTCTCTCTCTCCTCTCTCTCTCTCTCTCTCTCACTCTCTCCTCTCTCCTCATAAACCACACACACTCGCTAACTTATTTTATTTTCATGCGAGCTGATACATAAAGTGGATACACAGTGCAAACCACAAGAGCATTGATTGTGAAAGGGGTCCTCTAGTACACGATAGGTTGTCGCCCAAACTGCAAACCTCCCATCTTATATTTTTAAGACCGTTTGAGAGTTTATATACTTACTTATTAACGGCTTCAGTAAGACAAGAGTTACGTATTCCACATGAATAATGTTTTTGGCACTAATGGTTTCAAAAAATGGCTAATGATTTAGCTCTAATTTTGTCCAAAAAAAAACCAAGAGGGGCCTAAAGTTTAGAAAATTTTCCAGCAAAAATATTGAGACAGATTCATAACGGGATATAAGGATTTCAGAAGGGATTAAGTTTACATATTTAAGAAATTATCACATACATACTGAGTGGCGAAGAGATGCGAACGCTACTCAGTCCGCAGGTGACGGTTGTAGACTCACTTCTGAATTCAGCTATTGCCTTTTATCTGTGGCTGTTTTAACAGTTGCCAGTTTATGGTAGACAAAACATGTCTTTTAGAATTACTATTATTAACACTCCCGGCTGTCTCCACCGAGGCCAGTGAAGCAACAAAAAAAAAATAGGCTTTAACTGTCATTCATTCAATAACTGTCTACCCATAATGGCAACAACATCACAGTTCAGATGACCCTTCAAACCGCAACATCTCCACCCCTTCTTCAAATACATGGTACTATTCTCGCCACTTCTGGATCTCGTTTCACGTTCTCGTCCCAGACCAGAGCTTTGTGAGATGGATAAGGAAGAAGGATGGTAAGTAGAAATTTTTGGAAAAGGGTGAGGGTGGAGAGAGGTAGGATATAAAAGGTAAGTGGTCGTTTTTTATTTGCACCTGCGGGCAGGTCCTTCAGCAGGAAGGGGGGGGGTACCTCACCGGCTCTATGGCCAGATGACGAAACCAAAACGTTAGTGTGCACTAACAGCGGCTGGTGTGCAGTGCAATGGAGGCCCAAAGCAGGCCCTCGCAGCAACCTCAGCGGGGACGCGGATGACGTGCAATGACTGGAAGTAAGGTTTCCAAGTCCCTGACAGCTAAGTACACAAGATGTGCTGCCTCATCCTCTCGAGCCTGCCCCACTGGGGTCATTGGGAAGTGTCTACGGTGAAGGGGCATCGTAGCCGGGCAGTCAAACAGGTAGTGCACCAAGGGCTTCGGAACCATTCGGTCACAATGGGCACAGATGCAGTGAAATGACCTGTCCCTGGCGGACCCGTAAATCTCTCATCAGTTTGTCAGCTCCTGGGAGTCGGAGATACTTTGCGATCCTCTTGGCAGCTACCAGTTGGATCCTGTCTTCAAGAGGCTGTAGCTGCATCTCAAGGTTCAGAGCCACTACACTGGTCCACCTAGGAGCCCCCAGCATGGCCTGTACAGCTGTGTTCTGGATGACACAGAGGGATTTGATTTTTGTGGGTCTGGCGTGAACCAGAGCAAGTCCCCCAATAGTCAACGAGGGAGCGTATTGCCTGGATGTGAACCCAACCCTCATGACCTTGAGGCGGGCCCCCCAACCCTAGGGTTGGCCAGGGCACTCAGTGCCCTGACCCTCTGCAGAGCCCTCTCTTTAATGTGGTGCACATGTTTCTGGGAGGTGAGGCGCCTGTCAATGTAGATGCCAAGGTACCTATAACTGTGAACCCACTCCAGGTCGATGCCCAGGACCCGCAGCCTCTGACTGGGTACCCTGGTGCGAAGGATCATGGCTTTGGATTTTGCAAGTGGAAGCCAGCAGATCGAGGTCCTCCTGGGCATGCTGCAAAAGCCGGCGCTTCCTAGGTACGACAAGTGCCAGGTCATCGGAATAGCTGAAGAGGAAGGTGCCTCTGGAGAAAGGCAAGTGCACCAGCTGGTGCATCAGTACGTTGAACAGGGTGGGACTATGCACCCCACCTTGTGGAGTGCCATTGCCCAGGGTCTTGAGAGAAGAGGCATGCCCCTGGAAGCGTACCCGGGCCTGCCTGTCCTGGAGATAGGAACGAAGCCATGAAAGCAGCCTGCCTTTAACCCCCCTGCAGGCCAAGAGTGAGAGGATGGCAGGTGCACTGGCTAGCTCAAAAGCTTTCTCGAGGTCAAGAAAGACAACAGTGTGAGCTTGGGCGTCCGACCCAAAGCCGGCCAGTAGAGTGGTAAGGCTTTCGAAAGTGCCCACTCCTCTGGTGAAGCCATAGAGGTGTTTATGAGGAGGGCCAAGTTTCCACCACAGGCGCTCCAACACCATCCTTTCAGACACCTTCGAGATGTAGCTGGTGAGGGAGATGGGTCTCACACTGCCAGGATCCCCAGGCTTGGGAAATCGGTATGATGTCAGCCCTCCTTCCATACGACAGGGAGTTTGCCAGCTCGCCAAGTCGGTTGACGACCCCCAGAAAGGCCAACCGAGTGATCATGTCATGGGTGATACCATCATGCCCGGTGCAGTGTCCCGATGAATGTGGAGGCTGCCTGGAGCTCCTGATTGGGTAAAGTCTTCATCCGTGATGTCCTTAGCCTGGCATGCCGTTTGGGATCACCATCACCTTCTAGGAAGGGGGGTGGCTTGGGGGTCCTGGAATCTGAGGCAATTGAGCCATGGCAGCTTGGAGGTGAAAAAGGTCCACCAGATGTTCTGCCTCTGTTGCGGGGTCTGGGTGCAACCGAACCACACTGCAAAACTGCCCGGTGGCCAATCGTAACTTGGTCCAAATCTCAGAAAAGGGTGGAGGATAGCTGAAGGAGCACACCACTCGAACCTTTTAAGCCTGCCGGACCCTGTGTGAGACATGGCGTGCATGCCGCACCACTTCCCTGAGCAGACGCATGGAGTCAACCGTGGGATTACGCCTGTGCATCTTGCATACGACACTGATGCGGTGGTTCTGCTCCCTGATGTCCTCATTGTAAAACCACCAGTCACGTTTATGTGACCCTCCGCCTGTAATCTTAGGTATGGCCCCGCAACTGCACATGGGGGAGGCCACCTGCAAGCTTTGACCGCCTCATCTGGGTCTTCCGGAAGAGGAGACTCTGCCCACCAGCGCTCAATGACCTCCTGGAAGCCTGCCAGCGGCCCTTTCTTTAGATCCATCTGGGTATGTGGGGGAGCGGGCACCGCTGGACCATCAGCATGGTGACCACTGCAAAGTGATCATGGTGAGACGGGGGGGGACCTCCCATCTCGCACTCGAGAGCAACCGCCTAAGATGAGTGTGACGTCCAAGCGGCCACCGTAGTGATGGGTTTGGGCCCTCACCATAATTGAGGAGGCGATCTCAAGGACCTCCTCCAGCACAGCTGCAAGGTGCTTCCCAAAAGAAAGAAATTGGGTGGTGGGATTGACATCCCCAGCCACAACAAGACCCCTCCCGTGGGGCGAGTGCTCCCACCTCTGAAATGCAAGGGTGTAACCGAGAGCTTCTGTAAATATTGTAAACCACGAGAGGTCCATCCGGTAGGGGTAGGGGGACAGCCTGAACCTCTACGCCCTCCCCACAGTTGATGGGGTCATTGGAGATTGAATGAGGGATAGTGGTCCTGACGTAGATCGCCGTGCCCCTTCCAGTCCCTTCCAGGCACTGAAGGTAGGCCGAGAATCCCGGGATACGTGGGTGCATTGATGTGACAAATTGGTAAGTGTCTCCTGGAACAGGAAGACATCAACTTCATCCTGAACTGCAGCTTCAATCACTAAGTGAATTTTCCACTGCAGCCCGCAAATGTTCCACTGGACGATCTTCAAGGGCCGCAGAGGTGGCCCTCTGATTCCATCTCTGCCTGGGACTCGTCGTCCGTTGTTGGCGACTCCGGGGCCTTCTCCATCATGGACTGGAAGGACTCCTGGATGATGGCCTGAAGTTCCATTGAGTCCTTCCTGTCCGGTAGGACCACGCCCGGCATCTATGACAGGAGCTGTCTGCAGGCGCCCCTGTCCTCCGCCGACGGGAGCAGGCGACAGAGGAGTGCTGAGATGACTTCGATGGTTTTCTTCAGTCGATCGGGAAATGATTCGACCATTACCGCCGCAGGCATTGAGCTGGACGATCCGTCGAGTCGGTGCTGGGTCACTGGGTATGTCTGGGTGGCTGTTGACACTGCAGCAGCATAAGCTGGGTGCACCCTGGGCCCAGCCTGAGTGGCCATGGGCTTCTGGGTCCCCTGGCGGAGAACCTCTGCCTGACTCTGGCCGCTCACAGTAGGGGCCTGCCCTTGGGAAGAGACCTGCTGGCGGTATGGCAAGGATGTTGGTGCCAGTGGGACTGCTGGGAAGTGTGCTGGCTGTTTTTCCATTGATTCTGTCTTCTTGGCCACCTTACCATCTGACCCCGTAGTTGACCGCACTGCTGCAAGCCAGTGCGTGCCCCCTGATGCAGCTGCCGGGTGCCCAGTGCCAGGAACTCGCTGGTATTGCCCTCCTGCGGTATCTGGGGAACCGCGGTCGGAGCCCATACCGACTGTTACTGGGTGGTTCCAAGGCTGGGTGGCGTCGGGGCTGTCGGGTCGTCCCGATGACGAACCTGCTGCCAGTGCTGCACCATCACAGGACAGCTCCGGTCCCAGGCATGGTGCCTCCTTGAGCAGTTGGCACACTTGGGCTCCGGCCGAAGGTCTTTGCCGGTTGGCTGTTTGAGGATGGCAATGCAGTCCTTCGAGTCGTGTGCCTTGCTGCACACACCACACTTCTCTCGCTGGCAGGTGGCTGCAATAGGATTGAACCTCTGACAGTTGAAGCATTGTACTGGGACCGGCAGGTATGGTCGGTCTTGAATCTTTCCCAGACCCCCAAGGTCCAGGTGCGTGAGAAGTGGACCTTTGTGGTGGATCAGCACCTGGTGGGTGGGCACCTTGTTCACTGTTGCAGTGAGTTGCTCCACCTTGACAAAATTGGGCACTTCCAAAATGGGGTCCCGTGGGAGGGGCACAGGGACGTGTAAGAGCACCCCCTTGTACACGTTCTCCCCAAGCAACCAGTTCCACCATGCTGGGATGGTCACAACCAGCCCCTTTAATTCTCGTAAGAATCCTCGTCCCGAGGAATTACCAAAACCTCGTTCCTGAGAGTGAACTCGCAGTGGAACTTGAGTTTGGGGGAAAACCTTCCAGATACCTTACAAACCCTAATCCGGAACCTTGAATTTGTTGAAGGCCCTGGTTGCTTGTGCCCGAGCTGAGCGGGGAAATTTCCCCAGTCCACGTGGAGTCAGCCATCCCCGTCCACTGTGGAGGCCAGCGCAACTGGTGTAGGGACCGGGATGGCTCTTTTCCTTGGCAGTTGTGGAGCTACAGCCTCCTGGCTTCCTTCCACAATCCCTATGGCCATCTGGGGGTGCAAGTCTCCTTGGGTAGCGGCTGCCGACGGATCAAATGGCAGATTGGCAGATACAATAGTCTCTACTGCATCCTTTGGGCCCTTTCTTGGTGGGGGCTCCCACCTGCCCCACGTCGTCCTCCAACTCGTCCCCGCATTCCAATGAACGTTTAGGCCGCTCTCCTGGGTCTGTCATGGTGACTGTAGGTGTGGGGACAGAGCCAGCAGCAGAGCTGCTGCCTGTGACCTCACAGCCGCCCACACGGGGTGCAGAGCTTGTGAGGTTCAGTGCCCCAGTCAGGGCCCTAGCCACCCGCACGTAGCTCACTGCCCTGAAACACTGAATACAGCCCAAAGGGACCACTAGAAACGTCGCCAATCTGTGCGTAAACTAACACAGACATATATTCCAAGCGAACACAACACACACTGTTTTACGATCTTTCCACACCGGTGTTCCGTATCCAATCCCGATGATGATCACGTAATGTGTTCCGTCGTGTAACCCCTCTTTTTGTGATATGAAGTGTGTTTTAGTTTGTAGTTATGTTTGTGCTGGGTTTTTGCATGTAGAGATATACTTATATACTGTTTTTTTTTGTGTGTGCTTACAGCGCATCTGATTAATGTGATTTTGAGAAACATTTTTTGTGTGCATATTCCTTTCTATTGTATTGAGCCTTTGTCATAGGTCAGGCTTTATGTAAAACTTTATATATGTATGTTTCGATTCATTTTAAAGTTTACAATTTAGGTCAGTACCCTGATACCGGTTTGTTTTCATTGCTATGTTCTTGATGTAATTTTAGCTGTATGGTTAAACAGACAAACTAGCCATTTTCATAGACGCAGTCCATTTGTGTCTCAGATTTTGTATACTGGTTTATTGTACCAGAAAATGACCTTTCGTTTTTAAATCTAAGCTATTTTCTTTTTATGTTTATTCGTATTTTAGTATATGTAAAGCTGTTTTGTTAGGGATAAGTATGTAGATGTTCTAGTAAGGTTAGGTGTTGGGTTTTGGTTTATTGATTAAAGCGATGGATGGTTTAAAATGATATAGGTCAAGTTATATGTAAATTTATATACATGTCAGGTTTTGAATCATGAATGTGTATATATGTCAGTTCATACCCGTTACTGTGTTTATTTGTAGCTATGACTTGCCGTAAGTTATTGTTGATGTTATACAGCAATATCTTGCGAGTAAAAAGGGTGCAATCTTTTTTGTGTCAGGTATTTTGTGTCGGTTTATTTTGTCAGTGTGCGAACCTTTGGATTGAGATCCATACTGTTTTCTGTTTATTTTTATTTTTATGTACGGGGGCTTTGGGTTTTAAAAAAATATAAAAAAAAAATAGCAAGAACTCATTTAAATATTAAGTCCTTTCTGAAATTTTCTCTTATACGTTTAAAGATAAAATTTTTTCATTAATGTTAAATGTAAAAATTTTTCATTTTAAAACCAATAGAATCTGAGAAAACTTACGTAACCTTTTATAACAAGAGCAATTTATTTGATCCTAATCCAACTAAATATATTTTAAATACGTTACCATAATTTATAATAAACAAACACAATAAAATATATTTTTTCGTTAAGTTCAGAATGATTTTGGCGAATAGGCACACAGAACAGAACAGAGGACTCACAGGTAAGGGCCCACTAGGGCGAGGGGGAAGTGGGGACAGGATGAAGATAGTTTTGGGGGGAGGAAAAATCTTAAGAAGGAGGAAAAGTGTCAGGACTATACCCAACTGCTAATCAACCATACCCAAGGACAAGCGAAAAATTGTGTATGCAATAATTTTCGGCAAAATCATTCTGAACCTAACGAAAAAAATGTTTTCACTGTGTTTGTTTAGGGATAAAATTTATCAACAAATCTAAAATACATTAATTGGGTTAGGCTAAAATAAATTGTTCTTGTTAAATAAGGCTAGGTAAAATTTTCTAAGGGTTTTTTTGAGCAAAAAAAAATGTTTTACATTAACAATAATGAAAAAATATATCTTTAAGTGTATAAGAGAAAATTTTAGAAAGGACTTAATTTAAATGATTTCTTGCTAATTGACCAGTTTTACATATTCGGTACGACATACACACACACACACACACACACACACACACACACACAAACACACACACACACACACACAAATTACAACCCCAAAATACAAAAGGGAAAACTACTCAGGCTGAGGAACTTATTTCAAGACATTCAGTGGGAGAGGGAACTGACAGGAAAACCAGTACAAGAAATGGACTATGGGCAACAAAATGCAAGGGGGCAGAGGAGAGGTTTGTTCCCAAGGGAAACAGAAATAATGGGAAGAACAGAACGAGTCCTTGGTTCACCCAAAGGTGTAGGGAGGCAAAAACTAGGTGTACCAAGAAAGGAAAAGGTACAGAAGACAAGAACCAGGAAAATAAAGAGATTAAACCGAAGAGCCAGAAACGAAAAAACAGATAAGAAGGAAGGCTCAGCGGCAATACGAAAATGACATAGCATCGAAAGTCAAGACTGACCCGAAGCTGTTGTACAGCCACATCAGGGGGAAAACAAAAAGTCAAGGACCAGGGAATCAGACTGAGGAAGGGTGATGGGAAAACACAAGAAACGACCGGGAGGATGTCAGGAGCTCAACACAGTAGGTCCCGGAA
>NC_069401.1:67384593-67434602 GCF_026875155.1 Cherax quadricarinatus | reverse complement strand
GTGGGAACTCCCAAATTTGGAATTTTTTCATAATACCAATTAATTCATCCCACCTGTTAATGTATTCCCAGTAGAATTTCATCCCAAGCACATTTAAGTTTCCATGCTTCCTGTATTAATAATTTCCCTCTATAGTAAGGGGGTGACACTAAACCTAGTGGATCAAAACATTTGGAAACTTCAGCAAGCAAAACACTCTTAGTTAATTTATTGGGCATACTGTAATTATTAGGTTTTAACATTAACAAATCTCTCTCAGTATCCCAAGTTAATCCCATACATACTACATTTTGGCACTTCATCTCCAGGGTAATCTTTATTTATTTTGTCCTTTAATTTGGACGAATTACTATTCCATTCCCTCAGAGGCATATTTGCACTTTGCATTAGTTTATTAGCCTCTCCATAAGTCATTAACAGTTCCTCTTCAGTTGACGTCACACCCAGGAAATTGTCCACATAAAATTATTTGCTCATTACTTTACTCAATGGACTTCCCATACGTTTAAGGTGTGCATTTATCGTCGCTTGAAGTAGTAACAGACTGGATGCAGCACCAAATAATACTCTCCTAAAGCGAAAGATTTTCAGAGGGCTAAGTGGGTCACTAGGATTCTCAGGCCATAAGAAGCGGGTACAATCCTGGTCAGCCTCTTGTAAACCCACTCTTAGGAAAGCTTTACTTATGTCAGCCGTAAAGGCATAAATCTTCACCCTGAAATTTAATAAGATATCTCCTAATTTTTCCGTCAACGACGGACCTGTCATCAAACAGTCATTTAAAACTGGGTACAGTTTTTGTTACTTCGGCACTACAATTAAACACAATCCTCAAAGGAGTGGTCTTAGAATCCTTCTTCACTCCGTGATGTGGCAAATAGTGACCATAAATTTTGGCTTGTTCAGGAGGCACCTCTTCTATAAATTTATTAATTAACTGTTCTGCAATTATATCATCATATGCAGTTAACAATTCTTGTGTCTTCCTCAGTTCGCGGAGCTGAGCCTTTAATTGTCCATATACCATTCTGTAATTAGTGGGCAATTCTGGATGGTTCAGTCTCCACGGAAGTCGCACCCAGTATTGTCCAGATTCAAATTATACATCTCTCAGGTACTGTTCCTGAGTAAAAGAATCGTCTGGACTTTCTTCATTTACATTTATTCCAATGCTGTCTAATTCCCACAATTTATGCACTGGCTCAACACCATCCTCTATGGAAGAATTATACTGGGGTACGACTTCATGAGTAAGACACACAGTAATGGGATTGATAGTTTCCTCTAGTCATGCATTATTATTGCGAGGAATCCTATTATATCAGTCTTTAAAAGGGTGACACCACATTTCTTTACCATACCCTTTACAAAGGAGGCATAATAGTCACTACCTATCAAAATATTTATTGGGCCTACAGAATCATCATTTACACCAGAAGGTGCTAAATTTACATTATGTGAGTCTTTCTGTAGCTTCACTAAGCTCTACTGTAGATATTTTCTCTGGAAGTCTATCTACAATTACTGCATTAACACGTTTTTTCTCATTGCCCAACCTGACAGTTACATAAACAGTGTCATACAATTGAGCCCTTTTATCTGAGAGAAAACCAGATAATTTTAAAGTTGTGGGATCTCCCATTTGAACTTTCATACCATCAAGACATTTACGTTTAATGAAAGTACGCTGGGATCCTTGGTCTAATAATGCAGTTACATTTTTTGATTTATGCCTTTTATCATAAATTTTTACCTGTAACACAGGTAAGGCTACTTCAGCAAAACAATCATTATTAACATTAGCAGCAATTTTTACATTAGCTACTGTTGTGTCAGGATTATCAACATTATCATTATTATCAACATTATCATATAGACGTTTACACATAACTATATGGTGTCTTCCTTTGTGATATTGATAACAGTTGTTTAATTTGGCATGACAATTCTTTACATTGTGATTACCTAAACACCTGATACATCTGTCAGGTTCCTCCAATCTTTCAACTTATATTCCATGAATTGTATGCATTGCAATTCTTAAAAAAAATGAGTACCCTTGCAGAAAAGACAATCTCTCTTTCTTTGACTGGTTTCTTATTAACTGGGCTACTCTTAGGAGGGTACTTATTCTTCTTAACCTGTGGAAATCATTATTTCTGTTTCCTGCTACTTGATATGTACCTAGCAGCTATTTTTAGGAAATGAATTTTGATTATTAACATTGGGAAAATTTTTCCCTTTGTGAAACTGACAGATACCTCAGAGTTATTAATGTGTTGCATCTTTAAAAGGAATTAGTTGGCTGGTCTGCAACTGAACAATTAATTCTTGTAAAACCTAGTCTTATTTCCTCAGACCAAAATAACTTTTGTGATATTTATTCGAGATTCATTCAAGTTTTTTTACAGTTTAAATTTTATTCTGTACCATGGCACTCAATCACCAGTCTATTCCTTCAGATTATATTTTTTAAACTTAAAGTTTTGAAAAGTGCTCTCCAGTTTAACTCTAAATTTGCTGTAAACCTTTGTTGTGTGATCTGGAGATTTTAAATTAACAATGATATTCACTAATCCACCTACTTTGTTCTAAAATTACCATAATGACCTTAAAACAAGTCCACTTGCTCCCTTGTAAGGTCATCTACATTGGGAAAGGCTTGTATGAGTATGTGAGCATTTTCCTCTTACCTGTCCCTTTGAGGTGAATAATTTAGTTACACAGGCTAGGTCACTCCTGTCATGCACAGCTGCTTTTAAAAATTTACCAAAATTCCTCCCAATTTTTTTTCCAGGATAAATACAGGTAAACATAATTTTTGGGAGTTTTGGCAAAGACATCCTTATTTGTTGGAGCAGATGGCTTAACTGCTTGGTTTACACATTTTAATTTTTTTCAGGGCCTGACTTTTACAAGAAAGAATCTTTTCTTCTAATTCAAAAATACTGATTAATCAAGAGATCTACTTCAGTCTCATCTACACAGTTTACTAACAAATCCTTCATAATTTGTTGAATATAATTTGTATGAATCATATCTATTCCCCAAAGCATCTAAAAACAAATTTTAAATCATCAGTATTCACAGTTTCTTGATTCATTAATTCCAAGCACTTATTATATGCCTTGGTTACATGACCTTTTTTTAGCCTGTAGTGATGCTTTCTTTGCTCTATATTCCATATGTTTGTCTTCTATATTAATTTCCTCATTTTCAGCCATGATGCAATGTATTAAATTCAACTTAATTAATAGCACTGATTACAACTTACAACGCTGATACAACTTAAACCCTTTTAAAAAATCCCCAGCTACTTGAGCTTAGTAATTACACATGCAAGAAATTAAAATATAATTTTAAATGTGCATTAATACAAACCTTTAGCTAAACTTATTAATATTACACAAATTAATATAAATCCTTGCCAGAATTTGGCATAGCAAAATTAATATTATACATTAATATAATCTTTAGTCATACTTGACTTGGCTTATCAAAATTAATATTATACAAATTAATATAAATCCTTGCCAGAATTTGGCATAGCAAGCTTAATATTATACACAATATAATCTTTAGCCACACTTGGCTTATCCAAATTAATATTGTAATAATTATAATCCACTACATATTAAGTAAATTTGTGAACATAACATCCACCTCCTGTCATTTTACATATAATTATTAAGTAATTAACTAATTAATGACTTCACTAATTACCTCCGGTTCAAGAAGGACCAACGGGCAAATTAAATGTGGAAAATTACATTTATCTGAATGTATCATCATGTACATAACAGTAAATGAACAAAGATAGTTATTATTTATCAGTTAGACAAGTAGGAATTTGGGACACCTAGGTCGCAAAAATGTCCCCCTTCGATACCTACCACTATCATATCCACAAGTTGCTCTGGACCCATTAATTACAAATGAAATATGTATCACCAGGAATGCTTGTAATTATATAAGTTTGTGGACTGTATATTAAAATTAATAAAATGATTATATATATACACATATACATAACAGAAGGAGAATATCTTAAAATCACTCACCAATTTGCCTGGAAATCAAGGTGCATCATATTCAGAAAACTTCACTGTCTATCTATGAAAATAACACTGGCCAGGTTACAACATAAGACTTATCTGAGGTTCCTGGAGCTGTCTTGTCCAGTTGCCTGATATCTCAAGTTATGCAGGAATGCACATCCAACAATTTCGCCTCCTATTTGAGAGGTGTCAACCCAATTTTACCTCTAGAGCACGAAAATTCTTCACATTATTAATTAACGTCTGTTACTCTCAATTCAAAACAACAATGGCAAGTGTCTTCTGCACAGGCGCAGAGCCTCCCTGTCGGCTCCATTCTCTTCTTTTAAAAATACACTTTTAATCAGGTTTATTTACACAGCATATTGGGAAATTTTTTTCCCCAGAAATTACTGTGACTACTGCTCCAATAATTTGTCCCACATTAGCAGTTGATATAAATAAGTATTCTTTCTTGCCTAAACTTATTAATGTATCCGTATTAGTGTTCAAATTTATAAATAAAATAAATATTTTTTATAATTTACCAAATCCTCTGAAATCCTGGATTAAGAGAATCCAAGAAGAAGTATATAGAGAGGAAATTAAATTGTTGGGAAAATGAAAAAAAAAAAAATATTTAAGGTTCAATAATAAATAAGTTAGGGTTATATTTAGAAGATGATGTAGTTAGAAGTAGAGGTAGGCAGCAACATGATGAAATGGGTGAGCATGCAAAGCATCATGTCTTATTGCCCAACGCCCATTATCTGAAAACCCCAGTTGTGTTAAATGCACACAAAATTGTAAAGCATAGTGGGTTACAAGACACTGTTTAAGTCGTCCACAGTGACCTCTACCCGGCTATAATTTGGAAAATTTTAATAATTTTCCTGTAAGTTGTGTAATAATTTAAAGATATAATAACATTCATTTAAAGTAGTGTGTGTAGGTGTAGTATTGGTGTGACTTTTATAAGATGATAAGCCACAGCGGAATTAATGTCCATTACAATCTACTGTTTTTTGGTAAGTAGTCGAGTGAAATATAATCAGTATAAATTAGAGGAAATTAATATTCGAATAATGACAATGTATTACACACCTGGAAGTGTTATTGAATTAATTGAATAGATGTATGTGTACAAAAAAAACCGCTTTGGGGAGGAAGCGGCAATATAGCGTAGTGGAAGAACACATCGGAATTTTTGGACATTTAATCACGTGCAATCAGAGCCGATTGAGAAGATATCGACAATATAGTTTAACGTCGGGATAAAAGAGGAGATGGTGTATCTGGAAAGGTTCAGATCTGTGAAATAACTGTCAGATTAATGCTGACAATGAAGATAATACTGAACACGGTGATCGGACGACAGGCTGAACACTGTGTATTGTTGTTCGCCTCCTTACATGTAGTATAAAACCACAGTACCATTTACTGGCCAATATTAGGTTACCGTCCTGTTACGGAGGAGTTACATTATATCACCCAAAGAATAAATGGGTGTCTTTTAATTTTATGTATACTTATGTTATAATTATTGGTATTATGTTTTCTAAATAATAAGATTCTAACCAATTATATAAAATTTGTCAAGCCAAAGTTGCTTTTCAATAATATATACAGTCCACAACCAAATTTAATACAGCCAGTGTTACTGGCTTGAAATTCTTTTATTAATCAATATTCAAGAACTATACATCCTTCGATGTAGTCTATCAAAGAGTAATGTGGAGACCCATTACACTTTGTAATGTAAGTGTTATTTTCCAACTCCTTTTATTGCAAAACAATAGAAAATGCCCATTATTTGCTTTAAACTTTGCTTTTATGGCTTACATGATGAATTTTTGACAAAAAATGGCTAAATTTCAATATTTTTTTGCTAGTTTTGGATGTAAAACAAAAACATGTAATAAAAGAAATAAAATTTACATAATTAAAATAAAATGAAAATTACATAAATTTTATTTTAAACTTTCTGAAACTTTTTCAAAGATAAAAATGAGCAGTTTTTCTAGATCTGCGAACAGCAACAAATCGCTTTCCCGTTTAAGCCCTCAACTGTAGTCTGCCATCATGTTTTCTTCGTAAGATCACTGATATCTGTGTTCAAAATCCACTATAACTAAGTAGAAGCGCTCCCCTTCCTCCTCTGAGTATGCTCCCATAATCTCCTTGGAGAATATGAGACATCCTACAGCCAATCTGACCTTAGCTTTTTACCAAGGTCTCAACAAGTTCCACAGAATTGTCAGCCTTGTTGTTGCCCAGAATTCCCTGTGCTACAGCAACAAGCTCTCCCAGGCTTCCTTTCCGATTTCTGTGAGCTTCTTTGGAAATTCTGAGCACTCCATGATTTTCCTGACTTGTGGTCCAGTGAAGATGCCAGCCTTCACCTTTGCCTCTGATAACTTGGGAAAGAAGTCTTGAAGATACTTGAAGGCTGCAGATTCTTTGTCAAGAGTTATAACAAACTGTTTCATTAGCCGTAGTTTGATGTAAAATGGAGGGAACAGAACCTTTCAAGAGCCACCAATGGTTTATGTTTGATATTATGTCTTCCTACTGATAGACCAGTCCTTTGAGGCCAGTGCTTCCTCGGGTAATGTGCTGCTCTGTCTCTACTATCCCAGTGACAGAGATAAGAGGGAAACTTGGTGAAACCTCCTTAGAGCCCTACCAAAAATGCCACCATTTTGAAGTCTCCAATAACTTCCCAGCCATACTTATCATAGTTCAAAGCTTCCAGGAGAATTATGACACTGTTGCAGTCCTCATTGAGATGCACTGACTGAGCCAAGGGAAGAGATGGATACGAGTACCCATTGTGCAGAAGTACAGCTTTTAGGCATCTGGAGGAGCTGTCAATGAAGAGTCTCCACTCATCTGGATTTCACGTAATTCCAGTTGCATCAAACAGGCCTGATACATCATTACAGTAGCAGAACCTGTCTTCATTGGTGAAGAAGCCTGAGAAATGCTGGTGACGTTTTCATTCCCTTGTCACTTGCACACTTTCATCCACTAAGTCCCACTCCTTGAGCTTTGAAATCAAGAGCTCAGTCAGCATTTGACTTTGTCAAGCCAAGATCTCTGATAAGGTTATTGAGGGCTCCTTTTGTTTGGGTAGTAAGGATTCCTCCCAACAGCTGCATCTGTGAGATCATAGTCTTCTTCACTGTGCTCTTCATTTTCTGATTTGCTGCTTTCTTCTTCTGACGGTTGACTACTTTCTGGAGGTGTAGGTACAGGAAGATCAGCACTGTGTGGTACTGGTGCAATAGAAGAGGGAAGGTCTGGATAAGAAACAGCAGGTGCAGTTTTCTCCTCTATACCTTTCTGTAAAAGAACAAAATAATTAGTTTCTGTTCCTATTCAAGATTTTACCATTCATATAACTAATGACTTTCTTACCTTCCAATGTTTTCTTACAATGTTCACAAGCAACATGAGGCGCCCAGGTCTTGTCTTGGACCCCAACTGACATGCCAAAATTTGCTTTGTAAGCTTCACACATTTTTTTAGATACTATTACAGAGAACTTCTTTGCTCTTGTCTTAACCCTTAAACTGTCCAAACGTAGATCTACGTTTTTTTCAACATTTGAAAGTATGTAAAAAAAGTAGATCTTCTTTTGTTTTTTACTTTTGAAAACGTGTAAAAAAAACTTTGATCTATATTTTTTTTGTTATATTTGAAAATATGTAAAAAACGTAGATCTACTTTTGGAGCACTACGCATGTGAATGTAGATCTGATTGGACAGTTTAAGGGTTAATGAATTGGCCACATATGTAGCAGAATGCATCTGGAGAATGATTGCAGCCTCTTGATGCCATTTCACTTCTTCTGTTGTGTCTTTTCAGGCAGCCAGAGATGAACTGAATGTTGGTTTGTGAGTCCCTGTTTTTATATTTACCAAGCAAAACCCTAGAACATAAAAGTTTTATATCAGTCTTTCTTAAATGTGTTAAAGAAGTGTCCTGACCACAAAAGCAAAGTTCTGGGATTAAAACTGCTTTTTTTAAATTTTGTTTAGTTGTTAAGAATTGGGAAATGATGCTTGTTTCCCAGAAACAAAACAAAAGTGAAATTTTGTTATATAGTGTTATTCGTAAAGTCCCACATGTGCCCCAGGTACATCTATTTTAGTAAGTGTAATCTGTTTTAGATGTGGCAGAGTTCTCTCCAGTTGCTCATCCTCATATCTGACACAGACAGAGATGTAAGCCATAGCTCCGTGTCTTCCTTTGTGGATGTCACCTTAATTGCCATGACAGTGTCCTCCATCGAAGACGCCGCAAGACTCCAGGCGGACATCAATCAAATCTTTAAATGGGCAGCAGAAAACATTATGAAGTTCAAGAAAGATAAATTTTAACTACTCATATACAGAAAACTTGAGGAAATTAAAAGTGTATCAGAATATACAGCAAATTCTAACCACACAATAGAGTATTGATGTCAGAGGATCTCACCTTCAAAGACCACAACAATGTATCTACCTCATCTGCTATATAAACGACAGGATAGATAATGAGAACCTTTAAAACTAGGGTTGCCAATCCCATGATAATTCTCTCCAAATCGCTTATTCTTTCTAGGCTGGAATATTGCTGTACACTAACTGCCCCCTTCAAGGCAAAAGAAATTGCTAGCCTGGAGAATGTACAGATAACTTTCACGGCACACATAAATACGATAAAGCACCTAAATTACTGGTAAAAATTGAAGTCCCTTGAATTGTATTGCATGGAACGCAGGCGAGAGAGATACATGATAATATACACTTGGAAAATCCTAGAGGGATTAGTACCAAACCTGCACACGAAAATCACTCCCTACGAAAACAAAAGACCCGGCGAGAGCTGCAACTTTCCCCCACTGAAAAGAAGAGGCGCCACGAGTACACTAAGAGACAACATTATAATAAGTGTCAGAGACACAAGACTGTTCAACTGCCACCCAGCATACATAAGAGGGATTACTAATAGATCCCCTGGTTGTCTTCAAGAAGGCGCTGGACAGGCACATAAAGTCAGTATCTGATCAGCCAGACTGGTTCTTACGTCGGTTTACGTGCGGCCAGTAGTAATAGCCTGGTTGATGAGACCCTGATCCACCACGAGGCCTGGTCTCAGATCGGGCCGAGGGGGCGTTGACCCCAGAAACTCTTTCCAGGTATAATCCAGTTATGTGTATGAAGGACTGTACCTGTGAAATTCATACCCACAATTTCTCACAACATTCACATAATTGGTCTGTTTGTATATACAATATGTGGAAGACGGAGACTCAAAGTTCTCATAATTAAAGACGTAACATAGGTAAGACACCTTAATGATGGCTTCTTTATCGCCACGAGTCGCCTCAACACTCTAAATCTTCTCATTAACATCAGACAATATAGACTTTAATCAAGTTTACCACAGAAGACTAAAACAACAAGCATGTCTCTTTTTCCGGAAGTTTTGATGAACAAAGATAACGATTAACTTGATTTCAAGGTCTACTGAAAACCAACTGATACACGATCTTCATTTTTACTCACGTCGTGAAAACATAACCCTGTGTGAAGGTTATCATCAGAATCTTCTTAAGAGCCCATAGGATTTTTACTCCCATGTCCCTCGAGGAAGAATGTAATCACTTCGCCTAAATCTTCTCTGATCCTTATCACCCACAAAATTTCATCGACTGCAGAAAGGAAGCTGAGAAGATACTACACAACACTAGTCTTGACACTACGTCCAATAGATACACTGTACTTCCTGCTAGCCAGACCAGCAATAACATTTCCAATACCTTAGCGAAAGCCAATATCAGGGACACCAATATTGCTTCAAAAACCATTAAAGACTTAGTCAAAAGAAAGCAAAAACGATGGACACCACCGCACAACACCTTGCTTTTGGCTGTGAGAAATTTTATGTGAGAGAAACTTCCAGGAACCTAATACCCACAGTCAAACCACCCACAGTATATACACAATCAGGAGAAGTAACACAAGTAACGTAGCGCTGAGAACCACGATATGAATTTCTCTAAAGCCAAATTTATCCTCCACGAAAATAATTATCAAAGCAAATCATGTTTAGAATTACAAAAGCCAAAACAAATACTATTTTGCAAAATTCTTTTTTTCCCTCTCTCTCCCTCTCCCTCTCCTTCCCTCTTCTTTTTTTTTATTTTTTATTTTTATACATGATTTTAAAAGGTTAGGTTAAGGATATTTAATTTTATTTACAAGCTAAGAACTGTTACCTACATCAGCTCATTTCGAAGTCTTTTTATTGTTATAAAACATACAAATATGAAAAAGGATAAAGTTGGAGCCTTCTGTGGGCCAGCGATTTCATTTGCTCTCTCTCTCTCTCTCTCTCTCTCTCTCTCTCTCTCTCTCTCTCTCTCTCTCTCTCTCTCTCTCTCTCTCTCTCTCCTCATAAACACACACACTCGCTATACTTTCATGCGAGCTGATACATAATGTGGATAAACAGAGGCAATCCACAAGAGCAGTGATTGTTGAAAGTCCTCTAGTAACACGATAGGTTGGTCGCCCTTACTGCAAACCTCCCTCTTATATTTAAGACGCGTTGAGAGTTATTACTTTCTTATTACGGCTTCAGTAAGACAAGAGTTACGTTTCCACATGTATAATTTTTTGGCACTAATGTTTTCAAAAAAATGGCTAATGATTTAGCTCTAATTTGTCCATAATAAAACTCAAGAGGGCCTAAAGTATTAGAAGAATTTTCAGCAAAAATTTTGAGACAGAATTCATTACGGGATTATAAAGGATTTCAGAGGGGATATGTTTACATTATTTAAGAAATTATCACATACATTCTGAGTGGCGAAGAGATGCGTAGCGCTACTCAGTCTGCAGGTGACGGTGTAGACTCACTTCTGATTCAGCTATTGCCTTTTAATCTGTGGCTGTTTTAACAGTTGCAGTTTATGGTAGACAAAACATGTCTTTAGAATCATATTTTTAACACTCCGGCTGTCTCCCACCGAGGCCAGGTGAACAGACAAAAAAAAAAATAGGCTTTAACTGTCATTCATTCAATAACTGTCTTCCCATAATGGCAACAACATCACAGTTCAGATGACCCTTCAAACCGCAACATCTCCACCCCTTCTTCAGAATACAGGTACTATTCTCGCCACTTCCTGGACTCTCGTTTCTCGTTTCTCGTCCAGACCAGAGCTTTGGTGAGATGGGTAAGGAAGAAGGATGGGTAAGGATAGAAATTTTGGAAAAGGGTGGGAGGGGGGAGAGAGGTAGGATATAAAAGGTAAGTGGCCCAACCACTTTGGTGTAATTTAAAAAGTGTATGTGAAATGATAAGATATTCTTTAAGAGGTATAATACTAACCCATCAGAGTCACATAGATATAACAGATATATAAGTACATGACTCTGAATTGGTAGTAATTATACGAGTTGCATTTGCTTTTTTTTTTTTTTTTTTTTTTTTTTTTTTTTTTTTGCGATTGCACAGCGGATATTTATGCGACAATGAAGACAATAATTTTCTGGCCAGTTTATAGAATTACGTGACAATGGCTTCTTACAGGTGGTGTCCAGCCATAGTAAATAGCATAATTTTTACATTAGATTGTTATATAAGATGTCTCCCTAATTGGGGGCGATGATGTTCTCAGTATACATAGAAGGGTTCTGGTGGTACCCAATCTTCTTCATCAGGGAGGTTGCTCAATATCATGGGTCGAGGGTAATCAGCTTTATGTATAAAACGACGGACCCTCTGTGGGAGAGTCATTCTTTGAGTCCTGTGAGGAGGAGTATTGATAATATAATCCGTGGTATTTACCACTTGTATAGGATGTTCTCTATCTGGCATGTATAGTTCTTGCATTGTATAGAGTTGTTTCTTTTTTAGGGTGTCAAGGCGTACATTTATGGCAGTAAAAATCTTGTTGTATGTGTAAATCTGCCATTTAACTCTGCTCTCCTCCTGGTATCGGTAATGAAGCGAAGAGCTCTATTCTGGACCCTTTGTAACCGTAGCATGTTGGTCTTTGTTGTTAATAACATTGGGACACAAGGGTATTCGAGTATTGGTCGTATTAACATTTTATACAGATGTTTTTTGACATGTTGAGGGGCTTGATTGAATCGAAAGAGACTGCTAAGACCGCTTTGGCTATGTTGATTTTTAGTTACATGAGATGTTGAGTGGAGCAGCCTGTCTTTCATATCCCAAGATCTTGTTAGGGTTTCTAATGGCTACAGGTGTACCTCTGATGGAGATACCCCCTTTATCTTCAATTGTTGATGCAAAACATCCTATCGTGCTAACAAGGACCTTGTCAGGATTAGTCGTAATTCTCCATTTCTTTTCCCAATTAGATGTTCGACGAAGTTCAATATTCATATTTTCTATGACTCTTCCATACTTGTATTTTCCTGTTACCGGAGTTGATGAGACGACATGAATAACATCATCTGCAAACTGTGTCACAATTGTATCATTAAACTCTGGTTGAGGAAGGTCATTCACATAAATGTTGAACAGAAGTGGACTGAGACAAGAACCTTGTGGGACACCAGCTGTCGGTATAAAAGGCTCTGTCGACCTGCCATGAAAGGTGGGAATGATTTTTCTTTGAGTTAAGAAATTATATATACTCTGAGAAAAGTCCAGTTATGGTCTGGTAGGTCAATGAGTTTGTATATAAGGCCTCATGCCATAAGCTACAAAGCTTTATGAACATCACTGGTGGCAATTAAGGGAAGATTGCCCTGATGTTTTTAGACTTGCTACAGTATCGAAAATAACATTTTTTGCATGATTGGTACCTCTATGTGTTCGAAGCCAAATTGTTTTTTCAGTGAAAAAGTGATTAAACTCTTATAAGTATTCAATCTGTTTGGAAATGACCTTCTCAAGAACTTTTCCAGTGACTTCAAGTAAAGATATAGGTCTATAGTTCCCAGGTGGTGGATGTCTTTTTTGGGCTTAGCAAGGAAAGTTCATCCGAGCAGTCTTAAAAACCACTGGAAAATGTCCTGAGGCCAAAGATGGCATTAAAATATTTACCAAAGACTGTTTACAATTTCTGGGTAGGAACTTTATTTGTTTCATTGTTATTCCGGAGAGGCCAGGGGCTCTATTTCGCATTCTTCCAATAACCTGACTCATCTCTAGTAATGTAATAGGTCTAGTAAGCGGGTGGGTATCTTCAAGAGTTGATGTATCGATGGAAGGTAGTGGTTGTAGATCATCCAAGTTCTCATCTCTCCATTCATTTACCAACTGATAATGATTATTGTTAAATTGACGACTGTTATTGTGGGAGAGAATTTTCTCCCATACTCATACCCAGGACTCAAGTTCGGATAACCGGTTTCCTTGAATCCGTCATGTGACGGTTGAAAAAGTGGATGGCAACAGCATGAATATAAGAGGAAAAGAACAAATTTTTAAGATTTCTTTTAAATATAGTAAAAAAAAACATAGTGATTTGGTTTTTTTTTCGTTTAAATTTTTGCATAACAGCATATTAATTCAAACACTTTTTGGGAAAGATCTGCAATTATAAAGACATTTTATCGAAACCCAAATTTTAAAACGTTCGGTAACAAATAAATCACCATCATAAACAGTCATTTCCAAAAACATAATTTAGCAACATATGATTACAATCATATTTTACAATTAGCAAAATTTTTTTTTTTAAAAAATTTTAAAATTACCCCAAAATATTTTTTGGGAGGTGCTGTTCTTTTTGTTGCATGAAATAAACTAATTGCAAATTGAGGAGAGTTACGATAATGAACCCAGTTTTGTTTTTTTAAAAATAAAAAAAAATTTAAAGTCCCAAAAACCCCAAAAAAAATTTGGGAAAATTAAGGAGTTCACCCAAAAAGAAAGGCCGTTTTTTTACATATCCCCCATTACTCAAAGGCACAGACAAGGGGGAATTTCCAGACTTTGAAGCGACCAGACAAGTTAGGCGTGCTTAACGGGTGTGGACTGAGTGGGGTGTGTGTTTTGTGTGTGTGTGTGGGGTGTGTTGTGTGGTGTGTTGTGTGTGTGTGTGTGGGGGTTGTGTGTTTTGTTGTTTGTGTATGTGTGGTGTTTGTGTGTGTGTGTGTGTGTGTTTATGTGGGTTTTGTGGTGTGTGTGTATGGTATTTTAACTCCCTTTTGTGGTTGCAGGGGCGGTCCTAGCTAGGGCCCTGTGTGTATGTGTGTGTGTGTTTTGTTTGTGTGTGTATGTGTGTGTGTGTCTGGGTTGTGTGTATGTGTGTTTGTGGTGTGTGGGTGTTTGTGTGTGTGTTTTTGTGTGTGTGTGTATGACTCACCTATTTTTTTACTCACCTATTTGGGGTTGCAGGGGTCGAGTCATAGCTCCTGGCCCCCCCTCTTCCTGATTCCCACTAGGTCCTCTTTCCCCCTGCTCCATGGCTCATCATCCCCTCCCCTTAAAAAAGAAAGGTTTCCCCGCTTCCACTACGTCACTTTCAGGCTTTTCCAGGGCCTAAACAAATTCTATGGTGAAGAAATATTTCCTAACATCCCTTTTATTCTTTCTGAGTCTTCAATTCCCAAATTTGGGCCTTTTGGGTGTCGGGCCCCCCATTTTGGAACACCCCGTTTTTTGCCCCCCTCCTCGTTATAACGTGAAGTATTTTTTTATGTCGTTTTAAATGTCCCCTTTTGACCCTCCTGGCCTCCGTGTCGTCGGGCCCGATTTCCCTAAACCTTTTTCTTTGGAAAACCCCCCGTAGTTTTGGGAACTAGTCTTGTTGAAAACCCCTTTGCAATGTCTCTAATTTTTTGACGTGCTTGACTAGGTGTGGATTCCAAACTGGTGCTGCTTACTCCATTTTGGGGCCTGCCCTTTAAATGGTATACAAAAAGTTTTTAAAGGGAAATTTCCTTACTGGGGTTTCGGAAACGCTATCCGTAGGTTTGCCGGCGCCCGTATTTTTTGCAGCATTTTATCTGTTTTTTTTTTTTGCGTTTTCAGGAAAATATGTCGGTTTTTATACTCACCCTCAGATCTTTTTTTTGAGTGGGGTTTTTTGCAGTTTTTGGGCCCCTCTAAACTATATTGTGTCTGGGGGTTTCTTTCCCCCTTCCCCCAATTTTTTTTTTCCGGGGGGGGAACTTTCATTTGGGGGTTTTTAAAATTAAAGGACCCAGTTGTTTGGACCAGGCTTGTAGCCTGTCCAGGTCTCTTTGTTGGTCCTCCCTGATCCTCATCCGTTTTGATTTTTTTCCTCATTAACTTCGCACCCACTGCAAACAAGGACACTTCTGATTTCTATCCCTTCAGTTATGTCTTTCACTTATCCAAAAACAGCAACAGGTCCTAGGTTTAAACCCTGGGGAACCCCGCTTGTCACGGCGCCCCTCTGACCCCTCGTCGGTCCCCATGACTCGTTGATGCCTCCCTGTCAGGTATTTTTTGATCCATTGCAGTCCCTTTCCTGTTATGTGTGCGTGTTTCCTCTAGCTTTTGAAAGTAACCTCTTGTAAAGGAACTGTGTCAAAGGCCTTTTGCAGCCCAAAAAAATATGCGGGGGATCCCCCCCCTTTTCTCTCTTGTCTTACTTCTTTTCCCCTTTGTATAAAATCTAGGGGGGTTTGTGACACAGGATTTTTTTCCCTGAAAACCGTGCGGGTTTTTTAAATTTTATAAAACTTGTTTCTTTCCGGGTGCCCCACCACTTCCCCCTGATGATCTTCTCCATGACCTTGCTTACTATACACGTTAGGGATACAGGTCTGTAGTTTAGGGGCCCCCATGTCTGTCTCCCTTTTTGAAAAGGGGGGGTTCATTTCCCATTTTCCATACCTCAGGGATTTGGGCCCAGTTTCAAATGATGTGTTGAAGTTTCTTTGTTAATGGCTCACACAATTTCTTGCCCCCTTTTAAAAGGACCCGGGGAGAGATGTTTTTTGGGGTCCCCCGCCTTTTGTGGTGTCAAGTTAGCTAGCAGCTTTTTCCCCCAACCCCCTTTTCCTTTGGTTATATGTACCTCACCCCGCATTTGTGGTTGTCCCCCCCTTTTTGTTTTCCCGGGTTCCTACGGTTTTTCCCATTTTTAAACACATTTTTAAACCCTTGTTTTGGAGCCTTTTGCCCTTTACCTTTGGGGTTTTTTGTAAATTTCCCCATGCCCTTCCCCCAGTCTGATTACCTGGCCCTTTGACTGTTGTTTTTCCTCCTGATTTGGAGGGTAAACAGTTGGGGTTTCGGGTTTTTCCCTTTTGATCTATATAAATTTTCATATTTCTCTGAGCCCCCCTTCTTTTTGTGAAATATTCGTTTCTGGGCTCTTGGTGATTTCTTTATTTTCCTGATTTTCTCTGTCTTCGGGTACCTTTTCCTTTTCTCTAGTACACCTAGTTTTTTCCCTCCCTAAAATTTTTGGGGGTAAACCCAAGGGATCGTTTTTTTCTTCCCATTATTTCTTTTTCCCCTTTTGGGAAAACAAACCTCCCCTTTTCCCTTCCTTGCTTTTTGTTGCTTACATAGTCCTTCTTTCTTGTATGGTTTTCCTGTAAGTTTCCCTCTCCCACTAAATTGTCTTAAAAAGGAAGTTCCTAAAAGGCTTATTTAATTTCCCCCTTTTCCCATTTTTGGTTTTCCCACCCTTTTCCCTGCTACTCTCCCCACTTTGGAGTTTAAATATGTAGTCGAAGCACAGAACCACATAAATCACAGCCCCAGAGGCCTTTCATACTGTCCCCTGATGTCGAATATAAATGGTGAATACAGGGCCCAAAGTTTTTGCTGGTTCACCCTTTCCCCTCTCCTCTGGTATTTGTCTTTAACATGTTGATGCATAAGGTTTTCAGAAACCACATCCATCATCTTGGTTTCCCATGTTTCGGGGACCCAAAGGGGGCTCCGGGTTTTCCCAGTAATTCCTTGGGATTGAAATCCCCATAACTAGTAATTTTTCCCCCCCCCCAAAGTGTGTTTCCCCTGGCCCCTCGGCTAGTGTGTTTTTTCATTGCTTTTGCTGCCTCATCGTATTCTTCTTTTTGGCCTCTGCGGGTTCTGTGGTGGGTTGTACATTATTGCAATTATCCCCTTTATGTCCCATCAGATTTGGATTTTTTCCTCTAAGTAGTCCCTTTGCCCATCCCAATCCTTTCCTTCCATTTTCCCCAAAAATCCCCCGGGGTTTTTAATGGGCAGTGAAATCTCCCCCTCCCCCTCTCCCCCCTCTGTTTTTCCCTGAGGAAATTTGGTACCCGGGGATGGAAAGTTTGGAATTTTTTATATTCTGGTGATTTTTTGTTTCTGGGGAGTGCTTTTATGTCTGGGGTGTCTTTTTGTTATTTTCGTCCCACTCCTCTTACTTTTTTTATTCCATCGGGCATTTGTATACCAAAAAATTAAAACTTTTTTCAAAAGGGATGGGGTTCGGGGAGTATTTTTGGGGTTGGGGAAAGGGGGAAACCCGGGGGAAAAGGAATATGGGTTGTTGCTGTGGGGGGGGGAGTTTGAAAAGTAGGGGTTTGGGGGTTTGGGAATTGGCAGGGGGTGTTTTGATTTGGGGTTTTTGGGGTTGCAGGGGGTTAAACCGGGTTGTGGGGCCTTCTATAGGAAGTTGTGAGGGTGGCTGTATTTGACTTTTTCCCTGGGTCTGGGAATCCCCTGTCTGTTTTCCCTCCTTTCCCCTCTTTTTCCCCCTTTTCCCTTTGTACCATCTCTCTCATTTTTCTCCCCTTTTTTTTTGTGTTCTGGTCTTGGTCGAAAATAAACCTTCCTCTATCCCGGCTTGCCCCTTTAAATCGTGCTTTCCCCTGCGGGGACCCTTTGGGTTCCGAGTTGTTTCCCCTTTAAAGGGTTTCACTTTCCCCTGGCCAGGTTTCTTTTTTTTAAAAAACCCCCCCTTTTTCCCAAAAAATTTTTCCCAGCTGGGCTTTTCGTCTTCCCCTTTATTGTTTTCCCATGATGTTTTTCAATTGTTTTTTTTCCCCTTTGGGTTTTCTTGCTTCATATTTTTCCCCCTTCCCAAATTTTTCCTGGGGGCCCATAACCCAAAAACTGACCCCACCCTTTCTTTCCCCATGCATATCCCCGTGTATCCCCCCATTTAATTTGGTTTCCTGCACTGCAGCTTTCCTTTCTTCGTTTCAATGGCTAATTTTACTTGGGCTCAGTGGCCTGTATTTTCCTTTTTCGGGCTTTTCCCTTGGGGCCCCTGTTTTTTGTTGTTAGGGCCTCCCCTAAAGTTAGCTTTTTTCATTTTAAATACAGTTCCCCTGATAGGCTTCCCCATGCAGTTGTGCCCCCTTTTTTTCCCTTTAAGTTTCCCCTTTTTTTTGTGGCTGGGGGGGGTAAACATTTTTTTGTTGTCCCAAAACCCCAAATGTTCTTTTAGTTTCCCTTTTGGCTGTTTAAAATTTTCCCTTTCCTCTTTTAAACTTTGTATCCCAGCCTCTGCTGCCCCTTTAAAGCAGCTCCCACTTCCCCGCTTTTCCAATCCCTCTTTTTTCCATTTAAGCTAAGTTCTTCTGTTTCTTTTTCCCCTTAGATCTCTTTTTTTTAGCTTTGCTGGGCCCCAATTTTTCCTTTGGGGCCCTTTTCCTCCTCCCGTCCCTTGGTTTTTCTTGTTGCTCTCTGAAAACCCATTTTTGTTTTTTCCTGATTGCCTCGGAGTGGGGGGAAAACCCATGTAGTTCTGGGATGTTAGGTTAAATGTGTGTATTTCAGAGTGTGGGGGGGAGGTAGTGGAAAGGAAATGTGGGTATGTGGGAGAGGAGTGGGGAGGGGTGGGAGGGTCTGGGGGTGAACGGGGGGGGGGGAAAGGGGAAAACAGGGGAAGGGAAATTTAGATGGGCGGTGGTAGGGGGGGGGGGAGTGTATGTTTTGAGTCTGGATATTTTGTGTGTGTGTGGGGTGTGTGTATGTGTGTGGTGTTGTTGTGTGTGTGTGTGTTGGGGCTTTGTGTGTTTTGTTGTGTTGGTGTATTTGTGTGTGTGTGTGTGTGTGTTTGTGTGGTTTTGATTTTTTGTGGGAAATTTTGTGGGGTTTTTTATGTACGAAAGGGTAGGTGGCTTGTGCTTTGTAAAGTAGACTCTTGGTCCTTTGCTGGCCCCCCCAACTTCTTGTGACCTGCCCCCAACCTCCCGGGGCTTGACCCCGGGACGTCTTTTCGTGTGTGTGTGTTTTGTGTGTGTGGGTCCCGTGTGTGTGTGTTTTGTGTGTGTGTGTGTGTGTGTGTGGTGTTTTTGGGGGTGTTGTGTGTGTGTGTGTTTGTTTTGGGTTTTGTGGTTTTGTGTGGGTGTGTGTGTGGTTTTGGGGGTGTGGTGTGGGGTGTGGTGTGTGTGTTGTGGTGGTGTGGGTGTGTGTGTGCGTGTGTGGTGTGTGTGGGGTTTGGGGTGTGTGTGTGTTGTGTGTGTGTGTAGTGTGTGTGTGTTTGTGTGTGTGTGTGGGGTATTGTGGTGTGTATGTTTTTGTGTGTGTGTGTGTGTGGGTGTGTGTGTAAGTGTGTGTGTCGTGTGTGTTTTGTTGGGGTGGTTTTGTTTTGTGTATGTTTTTTGTGGGGGTGTGGGGGTGTGTGTTTTTGTATGTGTGTGTGTATGTGTGTGTGTGTTTTGAAAGTGTTTTGTATGGTGTTTGGGATGTGGTTTTTGTGTGTTATGTGTGTGTTTTTTTGTGTTTTGTGTGTTGGGGTGAGTGGGGGGGGTTTGCGGGGAGATTTCTGTTAATTAAAATACCCGGAATTTGGGGTTTTAAAAAGCGATAATTGCTACTAGGGTCTAAAGCTTCATTTAAAGGGGCTGCCCCTTTTGTGTGTTTTGTGAGGGTGGGAGGGTTTTTGGGGGGGGGGGAGATCCGTTATACCTCTCTGTTTTGTCTTTCTAGATAAAGCTACACTCTTCGCTTATTGTCCTTTTTTGGATTTAAAATATAATTTTTGCTTTTTATTATCCCATTCCTTGTTCAGTTTGAGAGGACTTCCCAGCTTTTCCCAAGTATTTTACTACTAAAAAACTACTGTAAAAGCTTGAAAGGGTGAGTGGGCCAGTATCTAAAGTGATTTCAAGGCCAAAACAAGCCCAATCCTGCGGGAAAGCAAAAACCCCAAAATAGGTTATAATTTGCTGGCAAGGGGCATGCCCAAATTGCCAGAAAGCTGATGCGTTGTGTTTGTACGTAGCCCAAATTTCCCCATTTTTGGGGGATCCTTCTCCGTGATGATTATAAAAACTGTTTCTCATAACTTTCCCCCGTTTTCCCCCATGCGATTTTACTTTTACTGTTTGTGTGTTTTGTGTGTGTGTTTTGTGTGTGGTGTGTGGTGTTTTGTGTGTGTGGTGGGGTGTGTGTGTGTGTGTGTGTGTGTTTGTGTGTGTGTGGGTGTGTTGTGTGTGGTGGTGTGTGTGGGGTTGCATTTTGTGGTGTGTGTGTGTGTGTGTGTGTTTTGTGTGTGTGTGGTTTTATAAACCCAAGTGGTTGCCCGGGTTCGGGACTTAAACCCCCTGGCCCCGCCTCTTCACTGTCCGCTACGGGGTCCCCCCTTTCCTGCTCCATGAGCTTTAAACATTTCCTCGTCTTAAAATATGTTTTGGGTTTCCCGCATTATTAAAATGGGTGTGTGTGTGTGTGGTGTGTGTGTTTACAAAAATTTTGTTTAAAAAACACCATGAAATATTTTTTTCCTAAAGTTTTAGAATGATTTTTTCCCAAATTTTAGCTTATGCAAATTTTCGCTTGCCTTTTTCAGCAAGAAGAGGAAATTTCTATGTAAGCCCTTTCGTAAATTTGGGCACCCCTTCCCCTCCACCCACACACACACACACACATACCACCCCACACAAACACCACCCAACACACACACACACACACACAAAACACACACACACACACACACACACACAAACACACACACACACCAACACATATGTTCGGGCCCAGTGCTAAATCGACATGTGCCTAGGAAAAATGGTAAATAAAAACCCCCCACACACACACACACTGGACCTTTTCGTTCAACCCGAGCAGTTCCAAAAGTTGGGAAAATCCCCATATGAGGGAAACCCCCAGGAGCTAGTGGCCACGTGGTTCTGTGATTTGGTACAAAAAGGGGGGGTTAAAAGGGGGGGGGGGTTTCAAAGGGGGAGGGTAAAAAGGGGGTTGTAGGGAAAAGCCCGACTTAAAAAAAGGAGTAAAGCAATGCGTTTTCCTTGTTCCAAGGTTTGTAGGTTCGAGTTCCTTCAAACCAGAGACAGTGTGTGTATATTTCGCCTTTCTCTTGCGAATTCCCTTTAATTGTTTTAAAATTCTAGTAAGGTTGTGCTTTCAGGGGACGAGTGAAAGCTGTAAGGCCCTTCTCCCTGAAAGTGGCTGTCTTGGATCCAAAGGTATTGGGCCAGTGTGGGTAGATTGGGGAAAGGGCCCGGTACCCTTTTTTCCCAAAGGGTTGTAGGTTCGAGTTTCCTTCCCGCCCCGGAAGGGAAACAGGGGTTTGTGTTATTTTTCGGGCCCGCTCTTGCGAATTCCTTGCATTGTTAATAAACTTTATAAGGTTTTTGCATGCCAAAGGGGGCCCAGATGAAAAGCTGTTAAACCTTTTTCCTTGAAAAACTGGGGTGCCCTTTGATCGAAGTCTAGTGCAAATGGACTCCAAAGGAAATTTTCCCGTGTGGGTTAGACTGGTTTAAAACACTGCTTTCCTTTTTCCAAAGGGTTTGTAGGTTCGAGTTCCTTCAGCCAGAGATTTAGTGTATATATATTTATATTTTTTTTTTATTTTTTATATTTTATATATTATTATATATATACTCTGGGGGAAATTCCAATGCAGCGAGAAAAGGGGCATTTTGATAAAACCATTTCAATGTAAAAAAGTGGAAAGTTTTGTGCAGTTTGTCAATTTGGTTGTGAGTGGGGTTTGCGAGGAAGGGCGGCCGTGTGGGTTTGGGGGGGAAAAAAGGCCCACACCCTTTTGTGAGTACAGGCGAAGACTTTTTGTAAATACAAACCCGGGGAAGCTCTCACAAAAAATCCACCTTTCCCGCACCTTTTTGTCTTTCTTTTCCCGTTAACTTTTGAAATTTTTTCTGTTGGTTTCTTTTGGGAAAAATTAGAGGCATATGTTATGGGGAAAAAAAAATGTGGAATTAATGTTTAAAAGAGGGGGTGACCCCGTTTAGTGCCCCCTCCCCCACGCCAAAGAGGGTGGGGGGAAAAATGCGCGGTTTGTAGGTGCCCATACCCCCTTCCCATCCCTGATTTACATGGGAAAAAAAAAAAATGATGTGTGTTTTGTAAAACAGTTTTTGAGCAATATAAAATGGCCCAAGTCCAAAGTGTATTGTACTCCCTTCACCCCTCTCCCCGGCGCAAAACCCCACCCAAAACCTGCGCCTCCCCCCCCCAGTTCCCAGCAGCCGTTTACCCCCTTTCCCCCCCAGCCCCTCACCAACCCCTCAAACTCCACCAGGCCCCCCCGGTCAAGTTTTTCTAAACCTTTCCCCGCACTTACCCACCCTTTTTAAAATGAAGGTTTAGAGAACCCACACGTTGATAATTTATCAACGTGTCGGGTTTTGAACCATTTTTTTACAAAAACCCGTCAGGGCACTGCAACTTTTTGGGGTCTTAATAACTGGGAATTCTTTGCTTGCCTAACCCTTGGGCACGACCTACTTCCACATTGGACAAATGTGACACCACCTACGACTGCTGTACCTCTCCTGACTACAGTATATAAGCTACTTCTCTGCACATATGCTACATTCTATTCAAGATTGATGGACTGACCACATTGACTCAAGGTTGAGGGACTGATTACCTCATTTTTCTCCTGTTCTTCACGTTTCTCCTTTGTGTGGACTGATGAAGCCACTGTGTGGCAAAATGTTTTCTCAATATAGATACCCAAGAGTTGCACATGTGTCTAATTTATCACCATACCCACCCAGAATGTCATACTCCACTCCTACAGTCTAGTCTAGGCAGCTGGATGCCAACCAGGAGGATAGCAGCCAGGGAAATGGCACGGCTGGCAATACTAGGAGAGGCAAGTGTCGGTCATGCCTACAGCTTCGTTGTCTCAACTCTAATGGTTTCCTCCATAGACACTGTAGCTGCCCTGATTCAGGATGTCCTCCTGTGGAAAGTGATGATCCAGAGCCACCTCAGGCACCTGAACCCACTCCAACAAACCTCGTCTCATCAGATGATATCTTGGAAGCAATTAAAGCAACAGGTACCATGGCACTCACACATATTCCCAAAGCAGTCCGTCCACACGCAGCTGGAAAACTTACAGACCTCTTAAAAAAGTAAACGATGGTTCCACTATCCTAAATGCTCCACCAACCATCAAGGCATGGCACAACTTGCTGCTTTTTAGCAATGTCTGCTTAGCTGCGCTGGAAAGAAGGGGAAAGAGGCTAGCCTTTAAGATACTTTCCTAGAACTGATAACCTCGTCTGCCTTCCCCGTCAATACAAAAACGGGAGAGGCAGAACCCCCACTTACTTCACTGTCAGTGAAAAAGTCAGAGTGCAGGTGAGCAAAAAAACTGAAGAGAGCAACACAGTGGGGCCAATCAGAATTATTACCAGTGAAGATACAGTTGCCCCCAGGGATGCTGACACGGCTGAAGCACTTAGAGGAAAGCACCCTGCCAGGGAAACAAGGGGCACCAACAGTTCCAACACCTCTGTCCCCACTGTGGAACCATTGATCGTGGAATACTTGGACGTTTACAAAGCAATAATGTCGTTCCCATCTGGGTCTGCTGGGGGTTACACTGGAATAAGGCCACAGCATTTAAAGAAAATGGGTAATCCAGTTATTGGGGAGATTCCAGAGACACTGCTTTCAGAGATCACAAGGTTCGTCAACAATTCCTTGGCTGGTCTTATTCCTGACGAAATTAAACCTTTCTTTTCTGATGCAACACTTTGTGCACTTAAAAGGAAGGATGGAGGAATTAGGCCTATTGCAGTAGGCAACACCTTTCACCACCTCGTTTCCAAAGCTGCTGTCCGAAGCATTCGTGCAGAGGCAGCCCTGATGCTTCAACCAAACCAGCTTGGTTTTGGGGTCTCTCAAGGAAGTGAAGCAGCGGTTCATACAACAAAGGCGTATATCAACAACCTGCCTGAGGACAATGCAGTGGTAAAATTAGACTTCAAGAATGCATTTAATCTCCTGAAAAGAGATGTGCTAATAGCAGCGGTACAAGAACATTTCCCTGTTCTCTTCCCCTTTGTTTCAGCTGGATATAGCAAGAAATCAATGCTCCTGTTTGGAGAGCATGAAATCACATCATCAGAGGGTGTCCAGCAAGGGGATCCTCTTGCACCATTTCTTTTCTGTATAGCAGTTAGGGAAATCACAGTCAGACTGACCGGTGAGCTAAACATCTGGTTCCTGGATGATGGCACAATAGCAGGTACAAAGGAGTCCCTCTTAGGTGATCTTACACAAGTGATGACAAAGGGAAATGGGTCTCAATCTGAATCCATCCAAATGTGAAATCATTTCAGTCAGTCAACAAGTGATAAATGCAGTGAGATCCAAACTACCAGGAGCATCAGTTATTGCCCCTACAAACAGTGACATGATTGGAGTACCTCTGGGAAGCGATGCCATTGACTCAATCCTCAGGAAGAAATTGGAAGAAATGAGGAGAATGGAACAACGAATAGGCAATCTTGACACCCACGACGCCTTGTACTTTCTCACAAAGTGCTTGAGTCTGCCCAGGTTGACATATTTCCTAAGATGTGCACCTTCATATGATAACCCTATACTGCACGAATATGACAGTATCCTGAGGCAGATTTTTACGAAAGTACTTAACCTTACTCTTGAAGATGGGTAGTGGAATCAAGCTACACTTTCAGTCAGACTAGGAGGCTTAGGTGTCCGCAAGTCATCACAGATTGCACTACCTGCTTTTCTGTCCTCATGCATTGCATCCAGAGGGCTTGTAGCAGCATTCTCCCTGAACATCTTAGGGACAAGATTGGAGTCCAGGACCAAAAGTTCATTGATGCAGCCATGATCTGGGATAATCTAATGGGCTCTGAAACCAGACCTGCTCCCCCCAACAACTACAAACAGCCGCACTGGGATGACCTGATAGTGGAGAAAATAGCCTCAACAATGCTTCAAAGTGTGTCAGGGAAGGATAGAGCCCGCCTCCTGGCAGTGAGAGCTCCTCATGCAGAGGACTTTCTGTTGGCTGTTCCCAACTCCAGCCTTGGCACACGGCTCGACCCACAGACCCTCTGCATTGGTGTTGCCCTTCGACTTGCCGCCCCTATTCTCGCCGAAAACAGGTGTATTTTTGGCAGTGAAGCAGCAGACCGATTCGGGTACCATGGTCTTGTGTGCCGTAAATCTGAGGGAAAGATTGCAAGACATGAGGAGGTTAATAACATTATCAAGAGGAGCCTCACAACATCCGGATGCCCAGCAGTAAGGGAGCCACCCCAACTATACAGATCTGATGGCAGCCAGAAGCGTTCAGGTGGTATCACCCTTCAAGCCTGGACAGATGGTAAGCAGGTGGTGTGGGACTGCACATGTACATCTACCTTGGCTGATACCTATCTCCAATACACCAGGGAGGAAGGAGGGGCAGCTGCCAGCTTCAGGGAGTCCCCAAAATCTAGAAAATATGGAGAACTTGTCCATCATTATATGTTTGTTCCCATAGGCTCAGAGACCCTTGGCTCATGGGGAAAGAGTGCATCTAAGTTCCTTAAGGAGCTAGGCAAAAGACTCATCAGGATAACTAGGGATCCCAGGGCAGCTAGTTTTCTGTTCCAGCAACTCAGCGCTGCTGTTCAGAGGGGTAATGCCTGCTGTATTTTGGGCATGCACCCCAGTTCTGAAGAGCTGGATGAGATTTTCTCATTATAATCAGTGACAAACATGTAACAATATGTACTAGACATGTATCTCTCACATCTCATGTACTGTATATGCCATCTTTATATCAGCAATGTATCTCTTAAGCCTTTTTGTACCATATTATGTAATAAAATATACCTATTGGTTAAAATGAATGAAAAGATGGGGTGGTAGGAGAAGTGGAATATTCAAACGGCTTCAGGAAGCAATCCAAGTATTCTTCCTTGACGCCTTTTTATCCACCTCTCATAGGCTATGATGGGTCCCACAATTTTTACCAGAGGTGGACCCCATCCAATGTATATATATATATATATAATATATATATATATATATATATATATATATATAATATATATATATATATATATATATATATATATAATATATATATATATATATATGCAAAACAACCACTCTGAAAGAATAGAGAAATTCCAAGCGCTTTCGTGACTACTCACATTATCAAGGAACTATCATAGTTTCCTTGATAATGTGAGTAGTCACGAAAGCGCTTGGAATTTCTCTATTCTTTCAGAGTGGTTGTTTTGCATATTTTGAAATCACCTGTTCACTGTGATCTTATTGCAATATATAATATATATATATATATATATATATATATATATATATATATATATAATATATATATATATATATAATATATATGTCGTGCCGAATATGTAAAACTGGTCAATTAGCAAGAAGAGTTTCCTGGGTTTTCATTGATGCAATTATCTGCATCAATCTTGCGGTTTATCATGCCTATGTGGAATGTAGGGCATGGGAGAACTCGTATGATCTATGTATCAGATTTCAGGAATGATGTGTAATCTCGAAGGTTTTTTTATGTATTTTTTTGGATGTGTATCAGTCCTTGTATGAAAGATTCTTGAGTAATATTGTTCTTGTGATATTCTAATTCTATTCTAATTTATTCACACGTATGGGTATCCCGGCCCGGTCTCTTCGCATTTTGTGACCCGGGTAGGGAAGTGTCGTTTATCTTACTTGCCCTGCGTGCCAGGTCTCAGCAGGAAGGGGGAGGGGTACCTCACGGCTCTATGGCCAGATGACGTACCATACGTAGTGTGCTCTAACAGCGGCTGTGGGCAGGTGCAATGGAGGCCTAAAGCAGGCCCTCGCAAGCAACCTCAGCGGGGACGCGGATGCGTGCAATGACGGAAGTAAGGTTCTCCAAGTCCCTGACAGCTAATACACAAGATGTGCTGCCTCATCCTCTCGAAGCCTGCCCCACTGGGGTCATTGGAAGTGTCTACGGTGAAGGGTCATCGTAGCCGTGCCAAGTCAAACAGTTAGTGCACAAGGTCTTCGAACCATTCGCACAATGGGCACAGATGCTGTGAAATGACCTGTCCCTGGCGACTCCGTAAATCTCTCATCAGTTGGTCAGCTCCTGGATTCGAGAGACTTTGCGATCACCTTTGGCAGCTACCAGTTGGATCCTGTCTTCAAGAGGCTGTAGCTGCTCTCAATGTTCAGAGCCACTACACTGTCCACCTAGGAGCCCCCCGCATGCCTGTTACAGCTGAGTTCTGGATGACACAGGATGGATTTGATTTTGTGGGTCCTGGGCGTGAACCAGAGCACACGTGCCCCATATCAACGAGGGAGCGTATTGCCTGATGTATAGAGCAACCTCATGACTTGAGGCTGGCCCCCAACCCTAGGGGCTGGCCAGGGCAACTCAGTGCCCTGACCCTCTGCAGAGCCCTCTCTTAATGGTGCACAGTTTCGGGAGGTAGGCGCCTGTCAATGTAGATGCCAAGGTACCTATATCTGTGAACCCTCTCCAGTCGATGCCAGGACCCGCAGCCTCTGACTGGGTACCCTGGTGCGAAGGATCTGCTTGATTTATGCAAGTGGAAGCCCACAGATCGAGGTCCTCCTGGCCATGCTGCAAAAGCCGGCGCTTTCCTAGGTACGAACAAGTGCCAGGTCATCGGAATAGCTGGAAGAGAAGGTGCCTCTGGAGAAAGGCAAGTTGCACCACTGTGCTTCATACGTGTGCACAGGTGGACTATGCCACCCCACCTTGTGGAGTGCCCATAGCCCAGGTCTTGAGAGAAAGAGGCATGGCCCTGGAGCGTACCCGGCCTCTTCCGGAGATAGGAACGAAGCCATGAAAGCAGCCTGCCTTTATCCCCCCTGCAGGCCAAATGAGAGGATGCAGGTGCACTGGCTAGCTCAAAAGCTTTCTCGAGGTCAAGAAAGACAACAGTGTGAGCTTGGGCGTCCGACCCAAAGCCGGCCAGTAGAGTGGTAAGGCTTTCGAAAGTGCCCACTCCTCTGGTGAAGCCATAGAGGTGTTTATGAGGAGGGCCAAGTTTCCACCACAGGCGCTCCAACACCATCCTTTCAGACACCTTCGAGATGTAGCTGGTGAGAGAGATGGGTCTCACACTGCCAGGATCCCCAGGCTTAGGAATCGGTATGATGTCAGCCTCCTTCCATACGACAAGGAGTTTGCCAGCTCGCCAAGTCCGGTTGACGACCCCCAGAAAGGCCAGACCGAGTGATCATGCCATAGGTGATACCATCATGCCCCGGTGCAGTGTCCTGATGAGATGTGGAGGCTGCCTGGAGCTCCTGATCGGTGAAGTCTTCATCCGTGATGTCCTTAGCCTGGCATGCCGCTTGGATCACCATCATCCTTCTAGGAAGGAGGGTGGCTTGGAGGTCCTGGAGATCCTGAGGCAATTGAGCCATGGCAGCTCTGGAGGTGAAAAGGTCCACCAGATGTTCTGCCTCTGTTGCAGGGTCTGGGTGCAACCGAGCCACACTGCAAAACTGCCCGGTGGCCAATCGTAACTTGGTCCAAATCTCAGATAAGGTGGAGGAGTAGCTGAAGGAAGCACACCACTCGAACCATTTAGCCTGCCGGACCCTGTGTGAGACATGGCGTGCATGCCGCACCACTTCCCTGAGCAGACGCATGGAGTCAACCATGGGATTACGCCTGTGCATCTTGCGTACGACATTGATGCGGTGGTTCTGCTCCCTGATGTCCTCATTGTAAAACCACCAGTCACGTTTATGTGACCCTCCGCCTTTAATCTTAGGTATGGCTACCGCAGCTGCAAATGTGAAGGCCACCTGCAAGCTTTGAGCCGCCTCATCTGGGTCTTCCGGAAGAGGAGACTCTGCCCACCAGCGCTCAATGACCTCCTGGAAGCACTGCCAGTCGGCCTTTTTTAGATTCCATCTGGGGGTAGGTGTGGGGAGCGGGCACCGCTGGACCATCAGCATGGTGACCACTGCAAAGTGATCACTGGTGAGACGGGGGTGGACCTCCCATCTCGCACTCGAGAGCAACCGCCTAGAGATGAGTGTGACGTCCAAGCGGCCACCGTAGTGATGGGTTGGCTCACCATTATTGAGGAGGGCGATCTCAAGGACCTCCTTCAGCACAGCTGCAAGGTGCTTCCCAGAAGAAAGTATTGGGTGGTGGGTATTGACATCCCCAGCCACAACAAGACCCTCCCGTGGGGCGAGTGCTGCCACCTCTGAAATGTCAAGGGTGTACCGAGAGCTTCTGTAAATATTGTAAACCACGAGAGGTCCATCCGGTAGGGTTAGGGTGACAGCCTGAACCTCTACGCCCTCCCCACAGTTGATGGGGTCATTGGAGATTGAATGAGGGATAGTGGTCCTGACGTAGATCGCCGTGCCCCTTCCAGTCCCTTCCAGGCACTGAAGGTAGGCCGAGAATCCCGGGATACGTGGCTGCATTTGATGTGACGAATTGGTAAGTGTCTCCTGGAACAGGAAGACATCAACTTCATCCTGAACTGCAGCTTCAATCACTAAGTGAATTTTCCACTGTAGCCCGCAAATGTTCCACTGGACGATCTTCAAGGGCCGCAGAGGTGGCCCTCTGATTCCATCTCTGCCTGGGACTCGTCGTCCGTTGTTGGCGACTCCGGGGCCTTCTCCATCACAGACTGGAAGGACTCCTGGATGATGGCCTGAAGTTCCATTGAGTCCTTCCTGTCCGGTAGGACCACGCCCAGCATCCATGACAGGAGCTGTCTGCAGGCGCCTCTGTCCTCCGCCGACGGGAGCAGGCGATAGAGGAGTGCTGAGATGACTTCGATGGTTTTCTTCAGTCGATCGGGAAATGATTCGACCATTACCGCCGCAGGCATTGAGCTGGACGATCCGTCGAGTCGGTGCTGGGTCACTGGGTATGTCTGGGTGGCTGTTGACACTGCAGCATCATAAGCTGGGTGCACCCTGGGCCCGGCCTGAGTGGCCATGGGCTTCTGGGTCCCCTGGCGGAGAACCTCTGCCTGACTCTGGCCGCTCACAGTAGGGGCCTGCCCTTGGGAAGAGACCTGCTGGCGGTATGGCAAGGAATGTTGGTGCCCAGCTGGGACCTGCTGGGCAGTGTGCCTGGCTGTTTTTCCCATTGATTCTGTTTTCTTGGCCACCTTACCATCTGACCCCGTAGTTGACCGCGCTGCTGCAAGCCAGTGCGTGCCCCCTGATGCAGCTGCCAGGTGCCCAGTGCCGGGAACTCGCTGGTATTGCCCTCCTGCGGTATCTGGGGAACCGCGGTCGGAGCCCATACCGACTGTTGCTGGGTGGTTCCAAGGCTGGGTGGCGTCAGGGCTGTCGGGTCGTTCCGATGACGAACCTGCTGCCAGTGCTGCACCATCACAGGACAGCTCCGGTCCCAGGCATGGTGCCTCCTTGAGCAGTTGGCACACTTGGGCTCCGGCCGAAGGTCTTTGCCGGTTGGCTGTTTGAGGATGGCAATGCAGTCCTTCGAGTCGTGTGCCTTGCTGCACACACCACACTTCTCTCGCTGGCAGTTGGCTGCAATAGGATTGAACCTCTGACAGTTGAAGCATTGTACTGGGCCCGGCAGGTATGGTCGGGTCTTGAATCTTTCCCAGACCCCCAAGGTCCAGGTGCGTGAGAAGTGGACCTTTGTGGTGGATCAGCACCTGGCGGGTGGGCACCTTGTTCACTGTTGCAGTGAGTCGCTCCACCTTGACAATATTGGGCACTTCCAAAATGGGGTCCAGTGGGAGGGGCACAGGGACGTGTAAGAGCACCCCCTTGTACACGTTCTCCGAAGCAACCAGTTCCACCATGCTGGGATGGGTCACAACCAGCCCCTTCAATTCCTCGTAAGAATCCTCGTCCCGAGGAATTACCAAAACCTCGTTCCTGAGAGTGAACTCGCAGTGGAACTTGAGGTGGGGTAGACCTTCCAGATACCTTACAAACCCGTAATCCGGAACCTTGAATTTGTTGAAGGCCCTGGTTGCTTGTGCCCGAGCTGAGCGGGAATTCCTCAGTCCACGTGGAGTCAGCCAGTCCCCGTCCACTGTGGAGGCCAGCGCAACTGGTGTAGGGACCTGGGATGGCTCCATCCTTGGCAGTTGTGGAGCTACAGCCTCCTGGCTTCCTTCCACAATCCCTATGGCCATCTGGGGGTGCAAGTCTCCTTGGGTAGCGGCTGCCGACGGATCTAGTGGCAGATTGGCAGATACAATAGTCTCTACTGCATCCTTGGCCTTCTTGGTGGGGGCTCCCACCTGCCCCACGTCGTCCTCCAACTCGTCCCCGCATTCCAATGAACATTTAGGCCGCTCTCCTGGGTCTGTCATGGTGACTGTAGGTGTGGGGACAGAGCCAGCAGCAGAGCTGCTGCCTGTGACCTCACAGCCGCCTACACTGGGTGCAGAGCTGTGAGGTTCAGTGCCCCAGTCAGGGCCCGTAGCCACCCGCACGTAGCTCACTGCCCTGAAACACTGAATACAGTCCAAGGACCACTAGAAACGTCGCCAATCTGTGCGTAAACTAACACAGACATATATTCCAAGCGAACACAACACACACTGTTTTACGATCTTTCCACACCGGTGTTCCGTATCCAATCCCGATGATGATCACATAATGTGTTCCGTCGTGTAACCCCTCTTTTTGTGATATGAAGTGTGTTTTAGTTTGTAATTATGTTTGTGCTGGGTTTTTGCATGTAGAGATATGCTTATATACTGTTTTTTTTTTGTGTGTGTGCTTACAGCGCATCTGATTAATGTGATTTTGAGAAACATTTTTTGTGTGCATATTCCTTTCTATTGTATTGAGCCTTTGTCGTAGGTCAGGCTTTATGTAAAACTTTATATATGTATGTTTCGATTCATTTTAAAGTTTACAATTTAGGTCAGTACCCAAATACCGGTTTGTTTTCATTGCTATGTTCTTGATGTAAGTCTTAACTATATGGTAAACAGACATATCTAGCCAGTTAATACACGCAGTCCATTTGTGTCTCAGATTTTGTATACTGGTTTATTGTACCAGTAATGAGCCTTTCGTTTTTAAATCTAAGCTATTTTCTTTTTATGTTTATTCGTATTTTAGTATATGTAAAGCTGTATTGTTAGGGATAAGTATGTAGATGTTCTAGTAAGGTTAGGTTGTTAGGTTTTGGTTTATTGATTAATGCGAAGGATGGGATTAATTGATATATGTCATGTTATATGTAAATTTTACATACATGTCAGGTTTTGAATCATGAATGTGTATATATGTCAGTTCATGACCATGTTACTGTGTTTATTTGTAGCTATGTTCTTGCCGTAAGTTATTGTTGTATGTTATACAGCAATATCTTGCGAGTATATAGGTGCAATCTTTTTTGTGTCAGGTATTTTGTGTCGGGTTTATTTTGTCAGTGTGCGAACCTTTTGGATTGAGATCCATACTGTTTTCTGTTTATTTTTATTTTTATGTTACGGTGTATTGGTTTTAAATAAAATATAAAAAAATTATTAGCAAGAACTCATTTAATATTAAGTCCTTTCTGAAATTTTCTCTTATACGTTTAAAGATATATTTTTTTCATTAATGTTAATGTAAAAAATTTTCATTTTGCACCAATAGAATCTGAGAAAACTTACGTAACCTTATTATAACAAGAGCAATTTATTTGATCCTAACCCAACTAAATATATTTTAAATACGTTTATCATAATTTAGTAATAAACAAACACAATCAAATATATTTTTTCGTTAAGTTCAGAATGATTTTGGCGAATAGGCACACAGAACAGAACAGAGGACTCACAGGTAAGGGCCCACTAGGGGCGAGGGGCAAGTGGGGACAGGATGAAGATAGTTGGGGAGAGGAAAAAATCTTAAGAAGGAGGAAAAGTGTCAGGACTATACCCAACTGCTAATCAACCATACCCAATGACAAGCGAAAAATTGTGTATGCAATAATTTCGGCAAAATCATTCTGAACCTAACGAAAAAAATATGTTTCACTGTGTTTGTTTAGTATAAAATTATTATCAACAAATCTAAAATACATTAAGTTGGGTTAGGCTAAAATAAATTGTTCTTGTTATAATAAGGCTAGGTAAGTTTTCTAAGGTTCTTTTGGAGCAAAACTAAAATGTTTTACATTAACATTAATGAAAAATATATATCTTTAAGCGTATAAGAGAAAATTTTAGAAAGGACTTAATTTTAAATGAGTTCTTGCTAATTGACCAGTTTTACATATTCGGCACGACATACACACACACACACCACACCACACCACACACACACACACACACACACACACACACACACACACACACACACACACACACACACAAACTACACCAAACTACAAAAGGGGGAACTACTCAGGCTTGAGGAACTTATTTCAAGACATTCAGTGGGAGAGGGAACTGACAGGAAAACCAGTACAAGAAATGGACTATGTGGCAACAAAATGCAAGGAGGCAGAGGAGAGGTTTGTTCTCAAGGGAAACAGAAATAATGGGAAGAACAGAACGAGTCCTTGGTTCACCCAAAGGTGTAGGTAGGGAGGCAAAAACTAGGTGTACCAGAGAATGGAAAAGGTACAGAAGACAGAGAACTCATGAAAGTAAAGAGATTAGCCGAAGAGCCAGAAACGAATATGCACAGATAAGAAGGAAGGCTCAGCGGCAATACGAAAATGACATAGCAACGAAAGTCAAGACTGACCCGAAGCTGTTGTACAGCCACATCAGGAGGAAAACAACAGTCAAGGACAAGGTAATCAGACTGAGGAAGGGTGATGGGGAATTCACAAGAAACGACCGGGAGGTATGTCAGGAGCTCAACACAAGATTTAAAGACGTATTTACAGTGGAAACCAGTAGGACTCCAGGAAATCAGAGCAGGGGGGTGCACCAGCAAGTGCTGGATGAGGTACATATAACCAAGGAGGAGGTAAAGAAGCTGCTATGCGAACTTGACACCTCAAAGGCGGTGGTACCAGACAACATCTCTCTGTGGGTCCATAAAGAGGGAGCAGAGATATTGTGTGTACCGTTAACAAAGATCTTCAACACATCATTTGAAACTGGGCAACTCCCCGAGGTATGGAAGATGGCAAATGTAGTACCAATTTTTAAAAAGGGAGACAGACATGAGGCACTAAACTACAGACCTGTATCACTAACGTGTATAGTATGCAAGGTCATGGAGAAGATCATCAGGAGGAGAGTGGTGGAGCACCTGGAAAGAAACAAGTGTATAATTGACAACCGGCATGGTTTCAGGGAGGGAAAATCCTGTGTCACAACTATAGGTTTTATGACAAGGTGACAGAAGTAAGACAAGAGAGAGAGAGGGGTGGATCGACTGCATTTTTTTGGACTGCAAGAAGGCCTTCGACACAGTTCCTCACAAGAGGTTACTGCAAAAGCTAGAGGATCAGGCACACGTAACAGGAAAGGCACTGCATTGGATCAGAGAATACCTGACAGGGAGGCAACAACGAGTCATGGTACGTGACGAGGTGTCAGAGTGGGCGCCTGTGACAAGCGGGGTTCCACAGGGGTCAGTCCTAGGACCTGTGCTGTTCTTGGTATTTGTGAATGACATAACGGAAGGGATAGACTCAGAAGTGTCCTTGTTTGCGGACGATGTGAAGTTAATGAGAAGAATCAAATCGGATGAGGATCAGGCAGGACTACAAAGAGACCTGGACAGGCTACAAGCCTGGTACAGCAACTGGCTCCTGGAGTTTAACCCTGCCAAATGCAAAGTCATGAAGATTGGGGAAGGGCAAAGAAGACCGCAGACACAATATAGTTTAGACGGCCAAAGTCTGCAAACCTCACTCAAGGAAAAAGATCTGGGGGTGAGTATAACACCGAGCATATCTCCCGAGGCGCACATCAATCAGATAACTGCTGCAGCATACGGGCGCCTGGCAAACCTACGGATAGCGTTCCGATACCTCAGTAAGGATTCGTTCAAGACTCTGTATACCATTTACGTCAGGCCCATACTGGAGTATGCAGCACCAGTTTGGAATCCACACCTAGTCAAGCACGTCAAGAAATTAGAGACATTGCAAAGGTTTGCAACAAGACTAGTCCCAGAGCTACGGGGATTGTCCTACGAAGAAAGGTTGAGGGAAATCGGCCTGACGACACTGGAGGCCAGGAGGGTCAGGGGAGACATGATAACGACATATAAAATACTGCGCGGAATAGACGAGGTGGACAAAGACGAGATGTTCCAGAGATGGGACACAGACACAAGAGGTCACAATTGGAAGTTGAAGACTCAGATGAATCAAAGGGATGTTAGGAAGTATTTCTTCAGTCATAGAGTAGTCAAGCCGTGGAATAGCCTAGAAAGTGGCGTAGTGGAGGCGGGAACCATACATAGTTTTAAGGCGAGGTATGATAAAGCTCATGGAGCAGGGAGAGAGAGGACCTAGTAGCAATCAGTGAAGAGGCGGGGCCAGGAGCTATGACTCGACCCCTGCAACCACAAATAGGTGAGTACAAATAGGTGAGTGAGTACACACACACACACAATATATACACACACACATATATATATATATATATATATATATATATATATATATATATATATATATATATATATATATATATATATATATATATGTAGACATCTACGGAAGCAAAGAGCGGAATGTTTGAAAGTATAGTGGTGAGAACGTTCTTAAATGGGTATGAAGTGTGGGATGTGACTGTTGCATCAAGGAAGGAGTGGAGATGTGTGTGAATATTATATAGAGAACCAGTAGCTTTTAGAGAAGGAGGTCCGGGTTACTAAAAGTATTATCAAAAAGGGCTGAAGATGTGTTGTTAAGGAATTCGGACACTTAGAAAGGATGAAACACAATATGATGACTTGGAAGGCGTATAAAACTGTAGCGGAGGGAAGGCGGCATAGTGATCGTCTTAGTAAAGATTAGAAGGAGGGGGTAAAGGATATTTTGTGTGTTAGGAGCTTAGACATCCAACAAGCCTGTGTGAACGTGTCGGTGGGAGTGAGTTGAGGCAAGTGGTTTTTATGACTTGACGTGCTGTAGGAATGTAAGAGAGGGAACATTTATGAATGGATTCAGGAAAATTGGCAAGTAGCACTTGAGTCCTTGAGGTAGGTAGTTCAGTGCCTGCATTTTACACAATGGAAGGATTGCTAGTGTCTTTTCTTTCCGACTCACAAATACAAAAGATAACAGATACATCTTACTACTTCTACTTACACTTATGTCTCGCTACACAGGCATGTACACGTATATGTATACACACAATCTGAATTTTTTTCTGTTTTCCTAATAGTTCTTTTTCTTATTTATTTCCTTTTATTTCGTTGGGTAAGTGGAGAGGAATCCTTCCTCCGTAAGCCATCCGTGTAGTAAAAGGCGACTAAAATGCCAGGATCAAGCGGCTAGTAACCCATTTTCCTATGTAAATTACTAAATGTATGTCAGAGAAAAGTTCAACAGATAGGAGTAGCGAGCGAGTATATGGTAACGATAGTTTGATTGCCGGCTACTTGTTAAGGTAGGGTCAGTCTAGCTCCCGCTATCCCCCCCCCCCCTTTCTCCCCACCCGAAAGGTGACGTGTGAGACTCCGGCCAAACAGTAATCACTCGACTCACAGCTCCCAGCACAACTGTAAGTAAAAGCCTCTGCTTCTATTTTAGTGGATATTGGCTGAAACTTCACTTTTGACCAATAATAAACTTAGTCCTTTCAGTTTTAAGCTCCACATGAGACTTTTAGATAATCACCACCTTTTTTAAGTATCTTTCACTTATCATGGAGTGTGATTTCTTAAGCGGTGGGTAACCTGTCTTTCTTTCCAGCTTGGAATGACAGCTCGGGTCACCTGCCAACCAACGAGAAGTGTTGAAGGAGACGGACTGAAGTCCGGAGACGTCACTTTTTGATCTACCTACCTGATTCATGGTAGCCCACCCACAGGAAACTACTCCTCATCTTTGCAGTGGTAAAGAACCTGAGTTCCTGTCATCTGGACTTACTATTCAAGGCTATAGACTCTGTGAAGAACTAGTCGTTGGGGTGTCACCAACACCTGTGACCCCCCCCCCCACATAATCAGTAATGGCTACAATTTCTACAAGACTGTGTCAACCTCAACCAGACACCCCAGTATAACTGTACATATTAGCGTTGAATTCAAATGTCAAATTTTTATTTCATTTTTCTGTCAAATAGGATACACATTCATTTTTTCAATGTTTTATCTTTGCATTACTTAATAATAGTGTTTATCTTTGTGAATTATTATTTCTTTTTCTATTCGTTAACTTTCCTGAGGAGGAGCCAGCCTTGGTAATACTGTCTGAAGTTGTTACAGGGCTGAGTAAGTCTTCACAGTGTAAAAAGAAGAAAACTATATGAAGTTGAGAGGTTTAAATGTGCTTGGATGTAGGACAGATGATAACAAAGAGATGACTGTGAATGTTATAAATGGAAAGAAGCTGGATATCAGTATTTTTATATTTTATCTGTGTTGTCTGAAGCCTCTTTGGTGCTCCAACTTCGACTTCATCATGTGCACTTTCCTTACCCTACGCACTCTGCTGCATTTTCTTGTATCCCATTTCTTTCATTCGCCCACCTTGTCTAGAAAAACTTAATATGTTAGCCAAAAAAACACAAGTGCAACTAATGTGACATTTTATTATCGGACGTTTCGTTCAGGAGCTGTGTTAATCTGTCACAAACAATACACGTACACAGAGGGTATATATAGGCTCAGAGTGAGGTCTAGTAGTTGTAATACTAGTGGAGGTGGTAGTAGTAGTAGTGATACATGTGGTAAAAAAATTTTTACTTGTATGTGTAGTAGTATTACAACTACACCTCACTCGAAGCTTATATATACCCTCTGTGTCCACGTATAGTTTGTAACGGCTTGACAAAGCTCCTGGAGAGTGAAACCTTGCGACAATAAAATGTCGCATTAGTTGGATTTGCGTCCTTTTACTGAACATATTGTCGGTAATTCTCCCAACATTAAAACAAAAACTTGATAGCATTCAACCAGCTGCGCTTCTTTTATCTTGCGTCGTCCCAGTGATAAATGAAATAATGATGATTAACAGTATTACATTCAAGGAGAAACATTACATTTGTAAGGGTCTTTCAGAGTCTTAAGAACTGGATTTAATTAAAAAAATGCAGGCTCTGGTTTCTTCTATCAAAAGCCTTCCACCAACATCAAGGCTCTTAAAGGGCCACTGAAGCTGAGGTATTGCCACTGTCCAGCCTTCCCTAAGAGGACACCATTACCATGACTTTCCATGAACGCTATCTGGCTTCAGTAGAGCCAGTCAGATGCTTCGTATTTCTTGCTTAAAGATTTTTATTGTCAAAATGGAAAAGAATAGTATAAAAGGAAGAAGAAAAATGAAAGGCAGCAGCATGAATATATATATATATATATATATATATATATATATATATATATATATATATATATATATATATATATAATATATATATATATATTATATATACAGTGGAACCTCAAAAATCGAACTGCCCCAACACGACCAAATATGTAAGTGTATTTTTGTAAGTGCTTTTATAAGTGTATTTTTGAGGGACTGAAATGGACTAATCTAATTTACATTATTCCTGATGGGAATAAATTCATTCGGTAAAGGCACTCGAACAGCCTTCTGGACCGAAGAAAGTTCGATATTTGAGGTTCCACTGTATATATATATATATATATATATATATATATATATATATGTGTGCTGAATATGTAAAACTGGTCAATTAGCAAGAACTCATTCAAAATTAAGGCATTTCTAAAATTTTCTCTTGTACGTTTAAAGATATATTTTTTTCATTAATGTTAATGTAAAAAAATTTTAATTTTGCACCAAAAGAATCTTAGAAAACTTACCTAACCTTATTATAACAAGTGCAATTTATTTTAGCTTAACCCAACTAAATATATTTTAGATTTGCTTACAATAATTTAATACTAAACAAACACAATGAAATATATTTTTTTCGTTAGGTTTAGAATAAATTTCACGAAATTATTGCATACACAAATTTTCACTTGTCCTATATGGCAAGATGAGCTTTGCTATTTAAGCCAAGATGGCAAGTTCTGCCTATTCGGCACGACATATATATATATATATATATATATATATATATATATATATATATATATATATATATATATATATATATATATATATATGCAGAGCAACCACTATGAAGGAATGCATATAAGGGCAAGACTACACCTCACAGTCGCATCACAACACCCGACTCTGTGAAACACAATTGATGCTCTACCCAAGCATTAAAAATTTTTTACTTGTCTAATGTATCATTAAATTCTTCCCATATTTTATTATAAATGAATCCAATTTATATAAGCCAAAAGAAGCATCCATATAATTTTCAACATGGAATTTTTTGAGACAAGAATCCTTAAACACAGAAACATTTTAATGTGAACCTTTACTGACAACGCTTCGCCCACACAGCGGGTTTTATCAAGTCACAAACAGTTGTACCTGGATGAAAGGTACGTGAGTATTTGTTGAATGGAATCAGGTGGAGAATGTTGTGTAGGTTGTTAGGTAGTCTATCGAAGGCTTTACTGAAATCCAAGTAAACAATATCAAGAAGAAAAATTTAGGCACATGTGCAACATCTGGGTATCTTTATTGTAGACGTTTCGCCAACCAGTGGCTTTATCAATACAAATTCTAGGACATAACTGGAAACAGTAGAACTATATACAAAAAATGAGGGATTGATTACCTCATCTTTTGTATATAGTTTTACTGTCTTCTAATTATGTCCTAGAATTTGTATTGATAAAGCCACTGGTTGGCGAAACGTCTACAATAAAGATACCCAGATGTTGCACGTGTCTAAATTTTTCAACTTGTCGGTATTGTTTACCGTTCATGTACAAACAATATCAAATTCTTTATCACTCTACTGCCTCAAATGCTTTATTGAAGAACTTCAGTAAATTTGTCAGGCAGGAACGACCTCTGGTGAACCCATTCTGAGATTCATTAATCAGATTATGCTCTTCAAGATGACTTCTAATAATATCAGCTATAATTGATTCTAATAATTTGCCTACTATAGATGTTAGACTTAGTGGACGGTAATTTGACGGAATGGATTTATCCCCTTATTTGAATATAGGAACTATATAATCTATCTTCCACATCCCAGGCACTACACCAGTAAGGATGGATGCAATAAATACGCTCGTTAATGGCTAATTAAGTTAAATCTTACATTCTTTAAGTACCCTGGAAAACAACTCGTCGTGTCACAGGGACTTATTTTGTATCAGTTTATCTATCTGTTTGATAACCATGTCCCTCGTGACAGTAACATTAGTTATTTGAATTCTTCAGGAACTGAATAATTGTTAATTTCTGGAATCTCATTTACGTCTTGTTGTGTAAAGACTGACAAAAAATAATCATTAAATACAGAACACATTTCCAGTTCTTTATCCGTCGGCTGTCCATTCCCAATTTCCGTAGGTCCTACTTTTTCCCTCACCTTGAAAGAACCCTTTCAGATTAGTCATTTATTCATTAGCAATTCTAATTTCATAGGTTTTCTAATCCGTTTTTGTACTTCTCTTTTAAACAGAGCATATTGGTCAATAAGGTTAATCTCTCCTCTTTTGATGCGCCTATACATTCTTCTGTTCTCTCCTAATATATGGTTTTAGCCTCCAGTTATCCCAGTTGGGATCGTCATTATTTTACCTAATTTCTCTTTGGGGAATATACATACTCTGAGCACGTTGTACATTATTAAGAAAAAAGTCATAAATGCAGATACCTTCGTAATCATAAGTATGATCATCGTCATTAAATTTTTAGCTACATTACCCCAGTGAAGATTAGACAGGTGTTCCCTAAGTCCATTATAATCGGCAGAACGAAAATCAGGGACTTTCACTGTATTATCATTATTCTCATATTCCAAGGTAATGCTATAAGTAATGGATTTGTGATCACTTGCGCCAAGCTCTTCAGAGATCTCCAGATATTTACGAGTGTTTCCTTATTTGACAAGACTAGGTCTAGCAAATTGTTACCACTGGTAGGCTCTGTTACACACTGCTTCAGAAAACAGTCCTGAACTGTTTCCATAAAGTCAGGAATCATATCCCGACTGTTTAAATTATGCCATATTTCAGTTACTGCATTGACATCAAAGTTCCCAGCACACGCTACCAAACGTAATTCATGAATTTGATTTCTTGCACTTACTGTTAGCATGAAATACGGTCATATGTTTTTTCTTCTGCACATTTTCCTATTCACCTTTGCTTTTAAACAATTTCTGCAATTATTCGTTACCCATGTTACTCCATGATTGTTATTATTAAGATTCATAATATGAAAGTCTAAGTCAATATATCCACACTCATTATTTTCCATTCCTAAACTCATACCTCTAACTAATCCTAGTTTAAAGTCCTAACGACACCCTCAGCTGAGCCAGCAAGAAAACCCACTCATACCTTGGATAAGTGAATCCCATCCCTGGCATACATGTCATTTCTACCGTAGAAGTTGTCCCAGTTCTCAACGAATGGTACTGCATTATCCTTACAGTGTTTGTCCAGCCAACAATTAATACCAATTGCTCTGGACAGCCATTCATTTCCGGCACCCATTCTTGGCAAAATGCCACATATAACAGGGTGCCACCCCCTTCTTCCTAATTATGTCTGTTGCTGTCCTGTACCTTCTAACTAAATCCTCACTTCTACGCTTACCTACATCATTGCCTCCAGCACTGAGGCAGATAATAGGATTGATCCCATTACCATTCATGATGTTAAGCCGGCTAACAATATCCTCCATCTCAGCCCCAGGAAAGCAAACTTCATGTCTTCTAATCCTATCCTTCAATCAGAAGGCCCTATCCATGTACCTAACCTGGCTATTCCCAACAAGAGCAACGTTTTTACCTTCCTTGGTGTCGTTCGTCATGACGTTTCCAGTATTTGACTCACATTCATCGGGTAGCACGGAGAATGCGCTCGATGTTTCCACAACAGTTTCTTGGATATTCGTTGTTTCTACCTCTCCGTCCATCTTCTTGATCCTTAACTTTGTCCCATGCTTCCCAGCCACTGTCCAGGTTTCTTTCTTGGCTTGAGGATTCCCAACAAGAGGATTACAACGAATCCTCTTGTTTTCTTCAGTCAGTTGCTGTATTTGAAGCTTAGCCACCCTGAGTTCCTCCTTAAGCTGCTGGTAGAGTTGCTCAAGAGAAGACATCTTGGTTCAGATTCACAGAGAGCACACAAGACAAGTCTTCACAGAGCTTAGTACAGGTCACCACTGAGCAAAGTACAGGTCACCACTGAGCAAAGTACAGGTCGCCAGGTTTGAAAATAATATGAATGTTTCTTTTGGTTTATAGAAATTGGATTCATTTATAATTAATAAAATTTGGAAAGAATTGAATAATACATTAGACAATTAGAAAAAGTTAATGCTTGGGTAGAGTAACAGTTGTGTTTCACAGAGTCGGGTGTTGTGACAAGACTATGAGGTGTAGTCTGGCCCTTATATGTCTTCCTGCTGATGTTTTGTTTTTATAGCTCCATGATAATGTGAGAAGTCATGAAAGCGCTTAGAATTTCGGTATTCTTTGACAGTGGTTGTTCTGCATATTGTGATACCACCTATTTACTGTGATTTTATTGCATGCATATATTTATCTTTCTATATATCTATCTATCTATCTATCTATCTATCTATTATATATATATATATATATATATTATATTATATATATATATATATATATATATATATATACATATATATATATATATATATATATATATATATATATATATATATATATATATATATATACATACATATATATATATATATATATACATATATTAATATAATATATATATATATAGTATATATAAAGTAGTACTGATTTCTACAGATGGCTCCCACAGTATGGCTCCCACAGTATGGCTCCACAGCATGGCTCCACAGTATGGCTTATCCGAAAAGGCCTTCTACAGAGTGCTCATTCCTGAGTGGCTCCTTTTCACTCCTAATGCTAATGACCTTGACCTCACCCTCGAGACCACCTCGCCCTCGAGACCACCTCACCCACGACCCCCACCCACGACCCCCAACCACGCCCCCACCCACGACCCCCACCCCTGCCCGTGCCCCTCGCGCCCACCCGTCGTGCCCACCCGCGCCCCTCGCGCCCACCCGCGCCCTCGCACCCACCCATGCCTTTTTGCTGCGCCTTCTGCAGCGTCGTCCGGATCGCCCCCGCTCCCCGAATTTTTTTCCGATTTTTTTCGATTTTTTTTAATTTCATTTTCTTGTGGTCTCCATTCCTCAGATCAAGTTTTGAGGTTCTCCCTCCCACTTTCACCCCCATCCCAAATTTTTTTTTTTGAATTCCATTTTCTTACGATCTCCTCGGATCAAGTTTTTTGGATTCCCCCCTCTGGGGGTAAGCATTCAAAATGGACTCCCACTTGCATCCCCAAATTTTTTTTTCTCGATAATACAAAGACTCCATCTCCTTGGATCAAATTTTTGGGTACCCATCCTTCCACCCCCCAAATATTCCTGCTCCATCTCCTCGGATCAAGTTTTTCTCGTTATCAATAATACAAAGATTTCCCCCACCATCCACTTCTACCCTCTATGTCCAAGTATTTCTCCTCCACTTCCTCGAATCAAGTTTTTTGGATTCCCCCCTCTGGGTATAAGCATTTCAAAATGGACTCCCACTTGCATCCCAATTTTTTTTCTCTCGATAATACAAAGACTCCAATTCTTCGGATCAAATTTTTCTCGAAATCAAAGTCTCCATCTCCTTGGATCAAGTATTTCTCCTCCATCTCCTCGGATCGAGTTTTTGGATTCCCCCTCTGGGGGTAAGCATTTCAAATGAACTCCTCCTATGGGTCATGGTACTTTCTCTTACTACAGGCCTAAACATGTGTGACGTCACCCCACCTGTGTTTACTCGGCGGTCAGTGGCGTCACGTGATGACCTCACACATACAAGCTGAATCTTGTCGACTTCCCCCTACACATTTTTCACTCTTAACCAGGAAACCAAAAAATTTTCACATTTTTTTTCGTTAATACCCACAACAATCCACAATTTCTTTACAAAATACTCACAAGTCTAGACATTTTACTCGCTTTAACTTTTTTCATCAAAAAAAAGTCACCACAAAAACTTATAACCACTTTTTCGATAAATTCACTAGTCACAATTTTACATATTACGAAGTTAATACCACACACACCGCACTTTACTTTGAACAACCTTCAAAAACGCCTTAAATAGTCTAAAAACACCATTTGAATACCCCCAAAATACACCACTGAATACTACTAAAAACACCACTGAATGCAGTCAAAACACCACAAAATCACAATAAACTAAGATCAACCTAACGACTAACACCCATTTTCACAAAAATCCCCTCAAATCACTATAACCAAGACGATTCCCAAATTTTCTATGAGTACATCACCTCAACTAAGATATAACATGAACGCAAAAAAACATGAACACAATCCAAACACACACAAACACTTATAACAAATCACCTTCTTTTTTCGGTATCTCTAGTTCGACAACAATGCCCACAACCCACAACCCACAATTTTTTCTTTTTATAACTAATTTCATCAGAAAAAGTCACAACAACAACCCACAACTTATAACCACTTTCTCGGCATCTCTAGTTCGACAACAACGCCCACAACCCACAACACCCACATCCCACAACACCCACATCCCACATCACCCACACCCCACAATTTTTTCTCGTTTTAACTAATTTTATCAGAAAAAGTCACAACACCCACTTATAACGTCTTTTCGGTATCTCTAGTTCGACCAACAACCCACAACCCACAAACACCCACAACCCACAATTTTTTCTCGTTTTTAACTAATTTCATCAGAAAAAGTCACATCAACAACCCACAACTTAAAACCACTTTTTTGGTATCTCTAGTTCGACTACATTACCCACAACCCTCATCACTTACCAATTTAATTCACAATTTATTCGATACAAATTTTCCCCTTCTTTTTACTGAATCTTAAATGTAATACCATTCCCCCTACATTACTAAAATTCTAATAAAATCCTCTCTATACCCATCTCCTTGTATCCACATAATTTGATATTATACTCACAACTAATCTCACTACCCAACTACTGCGACATGTTTCTACACCCTCCATTCTTTTCCAATATATCATAACTTTTCAATTCTATATTTCTTTTAAAATATTCACACATTACCTTTATTTTCAGTAAAATCCCCCCATATTTCATTAAATTTTTTAATACAAAACCCCCCCAACCCCTCTCCATCTCACCCACATTTCTTTACATCCACTCACCATCCCCCCAACACACCTCTTCTGAAACACACACAAAAATCACATTTCACATCCACAAATGCATCTCATCACCCATCTCAAATCCACTAAAATCACTGTAACCAAGATATTCACAAAACCTATGACCACCTAACACGCACACACACACACACACACACACACACACACTCACACACACACACACACCAAAACACACACACACACACACACACACACACATAGTCCATTTTGAATGCTTACCCCCAGAGGGGGGAATCCAAAAAACTTGATCCGAGGAGATCGTAAGAAAATGAAATTAAAAAAAAAAAATTTGGATGGGGTGAAAGTGGGAGGGGGAACCTCAAAATTTGATCCGAGGAGATGGAGACCACAAGAAAATGAAATTAAAAAAAAATTCGAAAAAAATCGGAAAAAAATTCGGGGAGCGGGGGCGATCCGGACGACGCTGCAGAAGGCGCAGCAGAAGGCGCGGGTGGGTGCGAGGGCGCGGGCGGGCACGAAGGGCGCGGGTGGGCGCGAAGGGCGTGCGCGAGGGGTGCGGGCGGGCGCGAGGGCGCAGCAGGCAGGTGGGTCGGAGCGAGGGCGGGGGGCGCGGGGGGGCGCGGGTTGGGGATGGGGTTCGTGGGTGGGGGCGTGGGTGGGGGTCATGGGTGAGATGGTCTAGAGGACGAGGTGGTCTCGAGGGCGAGGTGGTCTAGACGTGGTCTATATATATATATACATACATCTAAGTTTTTCTCCTTTTTCTAAATAGCTCTTGTTCTTTTTTATTTCTTCTATTGTCCATGGGGAAGTGGAAAAGAATCTTTCCTCTGTAAGCCATGCGTGTCGTATGAGGCGACTAAAATGCCGGGAGCAATGGGCTAGTAACCCCTTCTCCTGTATACATTTACTAAAAAAGAGAAGAAGAAAAACTTTATAAAACTGGGATGCTTAAATGTGCGTGGATGTAGTGCGGATGACAAGAAACAGATGATTGCTGATGTTATGAATGAAAAGAAGTTGGATGTCCTGGCTCTAAGCGAAACAAAGCTGAAGGGGTAGGAGAGTTTCAGTGGGGGGAAATAAATGGGATTAAATCTGGAGTATCTGAGAGAGTTAGAGCAAAGGAAGGGGTAGCAGTAATGTTAAATGATCAGTTATGGAAGGAGAAAAGAAAATATGAATGTGTAAATTCAAGAATTATGTGGATTAAAGTAAAGGTTGGATGCGAGAAGTGGGTCATAATAAGCGTGTATGCACCTGGAGAAGAGAGGAATGCAGAGGGGTGTTTGGAGATGTTAAATGTATGGAGCCTTTGAACCCAAGTGAGAGAGTAATTGTGGTGGGGCCGAATGCTAAGTAGAGAACTTTAGTGACGGTGGGAGGTATTTGGGTCCGGTTTATGATAATGGGACCTTTGTTTAACTTTTTAGAAAGGGTTTAGTTTGTATACATATTTTAACCACGATTTTATGAATTACATTCTATGTGCTCCCGGATCAAGTTTTGTTTTTGGATTTCCCCTACATTCACCATCCCAACTTTTTTTTTGAATTTCATGGCTACAATCTCATCAGATCAGTTTTTTGGATTTGCCCACTGGGGTAAGATTCAAATGGACTCACATTGAATCCCAAATTTTTTTTTGGATAATACGAGAATCCATCTACTTGGATCAATTTGGGTAACCATCCTACCACCTCCCCAAATATTCTGCTCATCTCCTCGGGATCAAGGGTATTGGTTATATAATACAAGATTTCCATTCACTTTCCTATGTCCAAGTTTTCTCCTCCACTCCTCGAATGAAGTTTTTTGGATTTCCCCCTTGGGTAATAAGCATTCAAAGGGAAACACTTAGCATCCCAATTTTTTCTCCAGATAAGTACAAAGGAGACGAATTCCTCGGAAATCAAATTATGTTAAGAAGTGGTCCATTCATGGAACAAGAGCCAATTCGGATCGAGTGTTTATTACCCATCTGGGGGTAAGATTTCAAAGAACTTCCTTGGGTCATGGTACTTTCTCTGTTAAGCTAAACATGTGTGACGTCAACAAAGTGTTTTTTAAAACAGGGGTAGTGACGTCAGTTAATGACCAGCACAGTACAAGCGTGAATTGTCGAATTTTTCTAGAATTGTTTTACATCTTGATCAGAAACAATATTTCACATTTATTTTGGTTAATACCCACAACATCAGGAAATCTTTAGAAGGGTCAAAGTTAGACAGTAGCTCGCTTTAAATATCAGCGAAAAGGCACCACAACATTATACCACTTTTGATAAATGGGTCACTAGTCACAATTTTACATATTAAAGTTTAATAACGCACAGACGAGGTTAATTAAAACCCTTTTAATTGGAAGAGCTCAATACCATTTGAATATCCAAATGCACAATGAATATACTAAAAACACCACTGAATACAGGGTAAAACACCACAATCCTAACGAGGATCAACCTAACAAGAGTAAGACAGTTTTCAAAAAATCCTAAAATCACTATACCAAGAGGATAGCAATTCAAGGAGTCACTCATACAACTAAGGTATAACATGGAACCCGGGAAAAAACATGAAACAATAAAACAAAAACTTATAACAAATCAGGTTCTTTTTCGGCATCTCTAGCTCGACAACAAGGGCCCTATGACCAGGGCACAATTTTTTCTTGTTTTAACTAATTTCATCAGGAAAAAGTTACAACAACCACAATTATAAAATTTTTCGGCATTCTAGTTCGACTAACATCGCCCAACAAAAGATTCATTCCACAGTCAACCAGGCCTTAACAACGAACCACAATTTCTTCTCGTTTTTAACTAATTTCATCAGAAAAGTCACAACAACCCACTTAAACGTCTTTTCGGTATCTCTAGTTCGACAACAACACCACAACCACAACACCCACACCGCAATTTTCTCGTTTTAATAATTCATCGAAAAAGTACATCAACAACCCAACACTTAAACCACTTTTTTGGTATCTCTAATTGGACTACATACCACAAACCCTATCACTACAATTATTCACAATTATTCGATACAATTTTTCCCACTTCTTTTACTGAATCTTAAATTTTAATACAATTCCCCCACATTACAAAATTCTAATAAAATCATTTTTTACCCATCCCTTGTATCCCCAAAAATTTGATATTATACTCACAACAACTAAACTCACTACCCAACTCTGCGCATGTTTCAAACCCCCCATTCTTTTTTCCTATAACATAAATTTTTTAATTCTATTTTCTTTTTAAAATTTCACACATTACCTTTTTTTCAGTAAAAAATTTGGGAGTGGGAAAATTTTTGAGTGTGGGGGAAATTTTTAAAAAAAATGAAAGGGGAAGGACCTTGATGGGAAAAGATAGTTTTTTTAAAAGCAGGGGGGATAAAAGGGGGGCAAAAATTTATAAGGGGAAAGGGTCCGGGGGGGGGGGGGGGGGGGGGGGGGGTGTTGGAGTTACCTGGAAAGGTATGGTAGGTTATAATTAAAAGAATTAAGAAAAGACGGAAAAATAGGATAGCAAAATGAACAAGGAGGCTTTAGGAAAGGAAAGGGGTGTGTGGACCAGGTTTTACAGTGAAACATATAAGTGAACAGTATTTAGATAAGGCTTAAAGAGGTCTTTGTGGCATTTATGGATTTGGAAAAGGCGTATGACAGGGTGGATAGGGGGCAATGTGGCAGATGTTGCAAGTGAAATGGTGTAGGAGGTAGGTTACTGAAAGAAAGTGAAGAGTTTTTACGAGGATAGTGAGGCTCAAGTTAGAGTATGTAGGAAAGAGGGAATTTTTTCCCAGTAAAAGTAGGCCTTAGAAAAGGGAAATGTGTGATTTTCCACCGTGGTTGTTTAAATATTTATAGATGGGGTTGTAAGAGAAGTAAATGCGAGGGTTTTTGGCAAGAGGCGTGGAGTTAAAAGATAAAGAATCACACACAAAGTGGAGTTGTCACAGCTGCTCTTTGCTGATGACACTGTGCTTTGGGAGTTTTCTGAAGAGAAGCTGAAGAGATTGGTGGAGAATTTGGAAGGGTGTGCAAAAGAAGAAAATTAAAGGTGAATACAGGAAAGAGTAAGGTTATGGGGATAACAAAAAGATTAGGTGATGAAAGATTGAATATCAGATTGGGGGGAGAGAGTATGGAGGAGGTGAAACGTATTCAGATATTTTGGGAGGGCGTGTCAGCGGATGGGTCTATGAAAGATGAGGTGAATCAAAGAATTGAAAGAGGGAAAAAGAGTGAGTGGTGCACTTAGGAGTCTGTGGAGACAAAGAACTTTGTCCCTTAGAGGCAAAGAGGGGGAAAGTATGA
>NC_069401.1:67357093-67379593 GCF_026875155.1 Cherax quadricarinatus | reverse complement strand
CATTTTATTTTTATATAGACAAACTATATCATGATGGCATATATCATATATATATATATATATATATATATATATATATATATATATATATATACATATATATATATATATATATATATATATATATATATATATATATATATATATATATATATATATATATATATATATAATATATATATATATATATATATATATATATATATATATATATATATATATATATATTATGTATATATAATATATATATATATATATATAATATAATATATATATATATATATATAAAATATATATATATATATATATATATAATATATATATATATATAATATATGTAGATATGAGTTTGGGAATGTGTGTAAAGGTAGAAATTGAAATGTGAACATAGAAAAGAGTAAGGTGATGAGGGTATCAAATGATTTAGATAAAGAAAAATTGGATATCAAATTGGGGAGAGGAGTTATGGAAGAAGTGAATGTTTTCAGATACTTGGAGTTGACGTGTCAGCGGATGGATTTGTGAAGGATGAGGTTAATCATAGAATTGATGAGGAAAAAAGGTGAGTGGTGCATTGAGGTATATGTGGAGTCAAAAAACGTTATCTATGGAGGCAAAGAAGAGAATGTATGAAAGTATAGTAGTACCAACACTCTTATATGGATGTGAAGCTTGGGTGGTAAATGCAGCAGCGAGGAGGCGGTTGGAGGCAGTGGAGATGTCCTGTCTAAGGGCAATGTGTGGTGTAAATATTATGCAGAAAATTCGGAGTGTGGAAATTAGGAAAAGGTGTGGAGTTAATAAAAGTATTAGTCAGAGGGATGAAGAGGGTTTGTTGAGGTGGTTTGGTCATTTAGAGAGAATGGATCAAAGTAGAATGACATGGAGAGCGTATAAATCTGTAGGGGAAGGAAGGCGGGGAAGGGTCGTCCTCGAAAGGGTTGGAGAGAGGGGATAAAGGAGGTTTTGTGGGCGAGGGGCTTGGACTTCCAGCAAGAGTGCGTGAGCGTGTTAGATAGGAGACGAATGGTACTTGGGACCTGACGATCTGTTGGAGTGTAAGCAGGGTAATATTTAGTGAAGGGATTCAGGGAAACCGGTTATTTTCATATAGTCGGAATTGAGTCCTGGAAATGGGAAGTACAATGCCTGCACTCTAAAGGAAGGATTTGGGATATTGGCAGTTTGGAGGGATATGTTGTGTATCTTTATACGTATATGCTTCTAAACTGTTGTATTCTGAGCACCTCTGCAAAAACAGTGATAATGTGTGAGTGTGGTGAAAGTGTTGAATGATGATGAAAGTATTTTCTTTCTGGGGATTTTCTTTCTTTTTTTGGGTCAACCCTGCCTCGGTGGGAGACGGCCGACTTGTTGAAATATACCAGGTATACTCAACAGACTTATCCCCCTATAATTTTTGCGCTCTCCTTTGTCCCCTTTGCCTTCATACAAAGGAACTATGCATGCTCTCTGCCAATCCCTAGGTACCTTACCCTCTCCCATACATTTATTAAATAATTGCACCAACCACTCCAGAAATATATCCCCACCTGCTTTTAACATTTCTATCTTTATCCCATCAATCCCGGCTGCCTCACCCCCTTTCATTTTACCTACTGTCTCACGAACTTCCCCCACACTCAGAACTGGCTCTTCCTCACTCCTACAAGATGTTATTCCTCCTTGCCCTATACACGAAATCACAGCTTCCCTATCTTCATCAACATTTAGCAATTCCTCAAAATATTCCCTCCATCTTCCCAATACCTCTAACTCTCTTTTTAATAACTCTCCTCTCCTATTTTTAACTGACAAATCCAATTTTTCTCTAGGCTTCCTTAACTTGTTAATCTCACTCCAAAACTTTTTCTTATTTTCAACAAAATTTGTTGATAACATCTCACCCACTCTCTCATTTGCTCTCTTTTTACATTGCTTCACCACTCTCTTAACCTCTCTCTTTTTCTCCATATACTCTTCCCTCCTTGCATCACTTCTACTTTGTAAAAACTTCTCATATGCTAACTTTTTCTTCCTTACTACTCTCTTTACATCATCGTTCCACCAATCGGTCCTCTTCCCTCCCGCACTCACTTTCCTTTAACCACAAACTTCTGCTGAACGCTCTAACACTACATTTTTAAACCTACCCCTTACGTCTTCGACCCCATTGCCTATGCTCTCATTAGCCCATCTATATATGCTAGAGGCCACCGATCGTTCGTTATAGTAGGAGCTGCCAGTACCCACCGGTTTCTCCAACATGTAAGTTACAATTGTTGTTTCGAACTGAACACATATTACTCTGTTAAATAATATTCCAGTAGTCCTTTCACTAGCTAGTCCAAATCAACGACCGGATTCGTTCAAAATAAGTGATCCACTGACCGGATTCGTTCAAAATAAGTGATCCACTGACCGGATTCGTCCAGATTCGTCCTTGAAATAAGTGAACCCATGAACGGATTCAAAGCTGACAGAATATCTAGGCTCCCGTAACACCCACCCGGATTGAAGAATAAATAACATATCCTTTGACTGGATTCACAAACTGAGGGGTTTTTTAGGCGCCCTTATCAAACACCCAAATAGTTACTGCTATCAGCGGTAAGATTGTTTCATACACATACACGTACAAATACAAATAAATACACATACAAATAGACAGGTCTTCACTTAAAGTAGGTATTAATAAAATATACAGTGTAAGAACCAGAAAATAGGATCATGAATCTCTGTGTATTCTGCAACCATAGTAATAAATGGGCTTCTACACTGATTACATGAAACTTCTGTGGGAATAGGTCCATGTATCTTGTGCAGACATTCAGGAATCATCTACAAGAGATATTAAACTAGGGAAATATTTTTGGGTATGACCAAATGAGACCCAATTGTTGAAGAAAATCACATTGGTATTAAAAGACAGAAACATCAAAACAGCCTTCATAGAAAACCTGACAGCATTCTATACCAGATGGGAAAATAAAGCGACTAGGCCAGATGGTGCTATAGCACCTAGTGTAGATGCTGTCTTGGTAGACAATAACTGTAAGGATATAGAAATGAAAGTTCATGGCCCAGAGGGAGACAGGAGTTCTAGTGGGGAAACAGGTATAGACAAAGACATGCAAAACCCAATGTTACAAACTAGCAATACCATGGGAGATAATAAACAAGGGGATACCCCAAGGAATAGTGAAGATAAAATACCAGAAATAACTGGTGAAGGCACCATTGTTAGTACTAGTGCTGAAGATAGTAAAAAGACAAAAACATGCACCAGTAGGGACTGCAGTCACAAGAACCAAGGCAAGCAGGAACCAGACCCATGCAAGTTCTATGCATTAGGCATCTGCAGTCATTGAATATCTGGAAAAACAGATAGGATGTGCAACTTTGACCACCCCAGAAAATACCGTGCTCATATGACAACAGGAAAATGCAGCCTTCCTTCCTGTAAGCTTTTTCACCCTGAATTGTCTCAATCTTCAGTTCAGGAAAGACAATGCTATAACTTACAGTGTCAGGCACACCACCTAAAAGGGACAAGAAGATACAGAACATCTAGACCATGGGTAGCCACAACCACTCCAGAGCTCTTTTTAGCACGAGGAAGGCAAAAAAGTTGGCAGGAAATGACAGAAATCGTGCACCAACTTCGATCATTTCTGGAATGGAATCACAGTCAATGGCTTCCACTCCAAAACAACAGATATTAGTGCCAGGAAAGAAAGTCCTCCCCCATACCACTGGTACCACCAATATGGCCCATCTCCAGGACTCAAGTCCAGCCTGCCGGTTTCCCTGAACCCCTTCATAAATGTTACTTTGCTCACACTCCAACAGCACGTCAAGTATTGAAAACCATTTGTCTCCATTCACTCCTATCAAACATGCTCACGCATGCCTGCTGGAAGTCCAAGCCCCTCGCACACAAAACCTCCTTTACCCCCTCCCTCCAACCTTTCCTAGGCCGACCCCTACCCCGCCTTCCTTCCACTACAGACTGATACACTCTTGAAGTCACTCTGTTTCTCTCCATTCTCCCCTACATGTCCGAACCACCTCAACAACCCTTCCTCAGCCCTCTGGACAACAGTTTTGGTAATCCCGCACCTCCTCCTAACTTCCAAACTACGAATTCTCTGCATTATATTCACACCACACATTGCCCTCAGACATGACATCTCCACTGCCTCCAGCCTTCTCCTCGCTGCAACATTCATCACCCACGCTTCACACCCATATAAGAGCGTTGGTAAAACTATACTCTCTTACATTCCCCTCTTTGCCTCCAAGGACAAAGTTCTTTGTCTCCACAGACACCTAAGTGCACCACTCATCCTTTTCCCCTCATCAATTCTATGATTCACCTCATCTTTCATAGACCCATCCGCTGACACGTCCACTCCCAAATATCTGAATACATTCACCTCCTCCATGCTCTCTCCCTCCAATCTGATATCCAATCTTTCATCACCTAATCTTTTTGTTATCCTCATAACCTTACTCTTTCCTGTATTCACTTTTAATTTTCTTCTTTTGCACACCCTACCAAATTCATCCACCAATCTCTGCAACTTCTCTTCAGAAACTCCCAAGAGCACAGTGTCATCAGCAAAGAGCAACTGTGACAACTCCCACTTTGTGTGTGATTCTTTATCTTTTAACTCCACGCCTCTTGCCAAGACCCTCGCATTTACTTCTCTTACAACCCCATCTATAAATACATCAAACAACAACGGTGACATCACACATGCTTGTCTAAGGCCTACTTTTACTGGGAAATAATTTCCCTCTTTCCTACATACTCTAACTTGAGCCTCGCTATCCTCTTTAAAAACTCGTCACTGCTTTCAGTAACCTACCTCCTACACCATACACCTGCAACATTTGCCACATTGCCCCCCTATCCACCCTGTCATATGCCTTTTCCAAATCCATAAATGCCACAAAGACCTCTTCAGCCTTATCTAAATACTGTTCACTTACATATTTCACTGTAAACACATGGTCCACAACACCCCCTACCTTTTCCCTTTAAAGCCCCCATGTTCATCTGCTATCCTATTCTCCGTCTTACTCTTAATTCTTTCAATAATAACTCTACCATACACTTTCCAGGTATACTCAACAGACTTATCCCCCTGTAATTTTTGCACTCTCTTTTGTCCCCTTTGCCTTTGTACAAAGGAACTATGCATGCCCCTCTGCCAATCCCTAGGTACCTTACCCTCTTCCACACTTTTTTAAAATAATAAAAATATATATATTTTATATATATATTATATATATATATATATATATATAATATATATTATATATATATTTTATATATATTATATATATATATATATATATATAAGTATTTACCGGAGGCGGCTGAGCGATCCCTGCGGCTGAGCAGTCCCTTCCTGAGCGGTCCCTTCTGAAAAGGGCTGCAGCTGAGCATTTTCCTTTTTCCCACATATGTGCTAATGACCTTTTTCACACCTATGTGCTAATGACCTTAACCCCGCCCACGACCCCCGCCACGACCCCCACCCACGACCCCCACCCACGACCCCGCGCCCCCCCGTCCCCCCACGCCCGCGCCCCCGCGACCCCCCACCCGTGCCCCCACGCCCCCAAGCCCGCCCCTCGCGCCCGCCCGCGTCCCTCACGCCCGGCCGTCGCGCCCGACAGCGCCTTCTGCTGCGCCTTCTGCAGCGTCGTCCGGATCGCCCCCGCGCCCCGAATTTTTTTCCGATTTTTTTCGAATTTTTTTTGAATTTCTTGTGCTCTCCTCGAATCAAGTTTTTGGATTCCCCCTCCCACTTTCACCCCCATCCCAATTTTTTTCGAATCTTATTTTTCTCGATAATACAAAGTCTCCATCTCCTCGGATCAAGTTTTTCTCGATAATACAAAGACTCCATCTCCTCGGATCAAGTTTTTCTCGATATCAAAGACTCCAATTCCTCGGATCAAATTTTTCTCGAAATCAAAGACTCCGTCTCCTTGGATCAAGTTTTCTCGATATTACAAAGACTCCAATTCCTAGGATCAAGTTTTTCTCGAAATCAAAGTCTCCATCTCCTTGCATCAAGGTTTTCTCGATAATACAAAGACTCCAATTCCTCGGATCAAATTTTTTTTCTCGATAATACCAAGACTCCATCTCCTCGGATTAAGTTTTTGGATTCCCCCCTCTCAGGGTAAGCATTCAAATGAACTCCTCCTATGAGGCATGGTACTTTCTCTTACTACAGGTCTAAACAAGTGTGACGTCAGTATTCCTCTCATTAAGTTAAATGAACTAAAAAGTGTGTTTACTCGGCGGTCAGTGACGTTGGTTTATGAAACCCCACACAAACAGGTGAATCTTGTCGACTTCCCCCTATGTCAATGACGTCACGCGATGACCCCCCCACACACAGGCTGAATCTTGTCGACTTCCCCCTATGTCAATGACGTCACGCAATGACCCTGCACACAGGCTGAATCTTGTCGACTTACCCCTACACATTTTCATATACAACATAGGAAAACATTTTCACTCTTAACCCAGGATAATCCAAATAATTTCACATTTTTTTCGTTAATACCCACAACAATCCACAATTTCTTTACAAAATACAACACAAGTCTAGACAAATTTTTTTCGTTTTAACTATTTCATCTCGGTCACTCCCCACGAAGTAGCCTTCTCTCTCTCCTCCTCCGCACCCTCCCGAACCCTCACACTCCCAACCCAAAACCTCACAATTTTTTACTCATAACCCCCAATTTTTCTCGTTTTAACTATTTCATCAGAAAGTCACCACAACACTTATAACCACTTTTCGATAAATTCACTAGTCACAATTTTACATATTACGAAGTTAATACGCACCACACCTCACTTTACTTTGAACACCTTCAAACACTCTCATAAACATTTGAATACTCACAGAAATACCTTTGAACATTTCCAAACAACACTGAAACACTTCCAAGACAACATTTTGAAAAACTCCCAAATAAGAGTTGACAGCTCTAATTTATCTAAACTTACACATTTTCATTAAATTCAATCATCCCCCCAAACTCCTCCAGACTTCAACAACATTATCACAAAAACTAACTCAAACACTTTACTTTGAACATCACCAAAAAAACACCATCAATTGCCTTTAAATACTCCAAAACATCATTCGAACACCCCAAAAACACCTCTAATACTCTCAGAACACCTTCATAAGTACTCTTGCACATCATTTGAACACCTTCAAAACCCTTTGAACATTTCCAAAAAACACTGAAACACTTCCAAAACACCATTTGAGTACCCCCAAAAATACACCACTGAATACTACTAAAACACCACTGAATACACTCAAAAAACACCACCAAAACCCACCATAAACTAAGATCAACACCCACATCCCACAACACCCACAACCCACAACACCCACAACCCACAACACCCACACCCACAATTTTTTCTCGTTTTAAACTAATTTCATCAGAAAAAGGCACAACAACAACCCACTTATAACATCTTTTTCGTATCTCAGTTCGACAAAAACACAACAACCCCCACATCCCAAAACACCCAAAAACCCACATCCCCACACCCACAACACACACAACCCAATCCACCCACACCCCCCACACCACACAACCCACACCACCCCACCCCACAATTTTTTTTTCTCGTTTTAACAAATTTTCATCAAAATTCACAACAACAACAACCCACAACAAAACACACCTTTGAATAACCTCAAAACACCATTTGAGAAACCCCCAAAAATCACCACTGAAACACTAAAACCCACGAATACCTCAAAACACCACCAAAATCACCCTAAACAAGATCAACCCCCACATCTAGGGCACCCACCACCCACAACCCCACATCCCACACACAAAAAACCCACACACCAAAAACCCCCCAATTTTTTTTCTCTTTTTAAACCCTAATTTCATCAGAAAAAAGTCAAAAAACAACCCACTTATATCTCTTTTTTGGGTATCTCATTTCGACACATTCCCCCTCACGACGTGGGAGCCGAGCAACCTCACCACCCAACACCCCCCACTACACTCGGCTCCAAAATTCATGAGGGGCCCGTCGGGATTAAAACAACTCTGGGAGATTACGGAATGAAAAAGGGAAAAGGATTTTTAGGTAGTGGAGAGAAAGGATTCAACATAATGGGGTTTAAAAATATTAAACCCGCAATATGTCAAGTTGGGTTTTTGGTGTATTTTTGTTAAGTTTGTATGTCTTATTTTGGATAAAATGTTTTTAGTTTTGGGTGTGTATGCTCATTCTTAAATTTGTGATTGAAATTAAAGAGGGGGTGTAGGGAATTGGTGATCGTGTTTTTTGGGGTTGAATAATTATAAAAAATGTGGTTTTCTGTGATCTTGGTGGGGGGGGTCAAAAATCTGGAAATCGCTTGGGATAAGGTTCTTAATAATGTAGGTACAACATTTGAAACAAGGGGGTTGGGGTGATGTTACCAACCCCCAAAAGTAACCAATGGGAGTGTGACGTCACTGGAGGGACTCGTCGGCCTTGAGGTTGACATCATGTGTTGGTGGTATGAGGTGAGTGCGCTTAATAGGTCAAATTATTTTTTTTTTGTGTGTAAAATTTTTATAAAAATGATGTTTTCTGTGATATTAGTGATTTTTGGGGTAATAACATGGGGATTGGTTGGGTGGTTGTCTTAGATTAGGGTGTGTACAAGATAGTTTTCAGTTGAGGGTGATCATGTACAAGTGTTTGCGTATTGGGTTTTTGGTTCATGCTTTTTTTTTATGCCCAAATGGGGGGGGGAGTTCCGGGTTATAGTGATTTGAGGGGATTTCAAAAAAGGGATGTTAGATGGTGATTTTAAATTTATTTTTCTGGGATATTGACGGTGTTTTGGAGTTTCAGTGGTGATTTGGTAGTAATCATAGTTTTTTTGGGAGTATTCGGAGGTTTTTTGAGGGGTTTTTTTGGGGTGTTCAAATAGTGCAGAGTATTTTTGAAGATCAGGGGTTTCAGATTTGGGTTCAAGTTAGTCAGTGTTTTAAAGGGTAATGTCTCTTTCATAAGTGATGAGTTATTTTTTTTTTTGTCAAATTTTGTAAATCTGGAGAATGAGGGGGGATTTGGGGTTGAGATTGTAATTTAATGAAATGGTAAGTGTGAAGGAATTGAATTGGGGGGGAGTTAGAGAAACAAAATGTTAGTGACTAATAAAAGTATAAATTTTTTTAGGATCTTCGTTATGATGATGTTTTAAGAGAAGTTACAAAAAAAAAGGGTTGATTTAGTGGTGGGGTTATGAATTTGGTAAACGTCTTGCTGTGGTGACTTAGATATTAGAGATATAACAGATAGTGTTTGGGGTTTTTTGGTAACAGTCTATTCATAATGCCCTAGTTTATTTTTGTGTTAATGTTGTAAATTCGGAGACGAGGAGTATATGGGGGATGTTTGAAATTTCATTTAAGAAATGTGTAAGTGTAGATAAATTAAAACTGCAAAACTTATTTGGGGGTAACAAAAAGATATTTTGGAAGTGCTTCGTTTTGTTTGGAAAGTTCAAAGGGTTTATGTGATTTTCAAATGATTTATGAGAGTGTTCGAAGAATCTTGGGGTTGTTCTGTAGTGAGATGATAAAGTTTTGGATGAGAGATATTTAGAAAAGGGGGTCTCAATGATGTATGAGAGTGTTTTGAAGGGTTCAAAGTAAAGTGATGGTGGTGTTGTTTTTGTCTTTTTGTTGTGTGGGGTGGTGTGTGTGTGGGGGGGGGGGGGGGGGTGTGTGTGTGTGTGGTTAGGTGGCATAGTTTTGTGTATACTTGGTTTAATGATTTTATGGATTTGATGGATAAGTTTGGGGAGGTTAAGTTAGGTTAGGTTAGGATAAGTTTAGTTAGGTTTTTTTTAGGTTAGTTAGGTTAGGTTAGGGTTTGGATAAGTTAGGTTTTGGTTAGGTTTTGGTTAGGTTAGGAAAAGGTTTGGTTAGGTTTGATTAGGATAATTAGGGTTTGGTTTTGGTAGGTTTTGGTAGGGTTTTGGTTGGATAAGTAGGTTGGTTAGGTTAGGTTTAAAAAAAGTAGGTTTGGTTTTGTTAGGTAGGTTAGGTTTGGTTAGGTTGGTTTGGGAAAATTAGTTAGGGTTTGGGAGGGGTTTGGGTAAGTTTGGTTAGGATAGGTTTTGGGAGGGTTTGATGGTTTGGATAGGGTTTGGTTGGTTTTGGTTTGGGTTGGTTTTTGGTTTTGGTTTGGTTTGGTTTTGGTTAGGATAAGTTAGGTTAGGTTATGTTAGGTTTGGATAAAATTGGTTGGGGTTTATATTATTAGGTTTTTGGTTGGGGGATTATTTATTGGGATTACTTCTTATTATTAGGTTTTTATTAGGTATTAGGTAGGATCAGTATTATTGGGTTTTAATTATTAAGTTGGAGGGTTATTTTGGGTAGGTAGAAGGAAGGTTTTTGGGTTTTTTGGTTAGGTTTGGTTCGGTTCGGTTTAGGTTTTGTTTTGGTTAGGGTTTGGAAGGTTTGGGGCGGATAGGTTAGGTTAGGGTTTGGTTAGGTGGGTGTGTGGGGTGTGTGTGTGTGTGTGGGTGTTGTTAGGGGGTCATGAGTTTTTTTGAAACTTGGGTTTAAATGATTTTTTGGGTTTGAGACATTTTGGATTGAAATGGGATTTTTTTTTTGGGGTTAGAGAGGGGGTGGGTTGGGGGATGGGTGATGGGTTGAAGAAATGCGGGGGGATGGAGAGGGGATGGGGGGGGGTTGATTAGAAATTTAAGAAATATGGGGGGAATTTTTCTGAAAAAAAGGTGATGGTGAAAAATTTTAAAAAGAAATTAAAAGAAAAGTTTGAGTATTGGGAAAAAAAAAGGAGGGGGTTTAAACATGTCGCAATAGTTGGGGGAGTGAGATTATTATGCAGTATAATACAATTTATGGGATACAAGGACATGGATATGGAGAGGGTTTTATTAGAATTTTTAGTAATTAAAGAGGAAATTTTTTTAATTTAAGATTTATAAAAAGAAGGGAAAAAAGTGAAAAAATTTGGGAAATTTATAGGGTTTTGGGGGAATGTAGTGAACTAAGATACCAAAAAAAATGATAAATGGTTGTTTTTTTGGGCTTTTCTGATGAATTATTAAAACGAGAAAAAAATTTTGGGTTGTTGGTGTGTGGGTTGTGGGGGTTGGGGGGGGGTGTTGGGGGGTTTTGGGTGTTTGGGATGTGGGTTGACTAGTTTTTTGGGATTTTTGGGGGTTTTGAGTATCAGTGGGGTTTGGTATTCATGGGTAAATTTGGGAGTACCAAATGGGTTTTAAGGGTTTTTCCAAAAATGTGATTATAAGTTGTGGGGTTTTTGTGTTGTGACTTTTGAGAAATTATTTAAAAGAGAAAAAATGTGGGGGGGGGGCGTGGGTTTGTGGTTTTGGGGGGTGGGTAATGTTCGTTTGTGTTGTGGGGGGGGTATGTGGGTTGTGGTGGTTTTTGGGGTGGGTGGTGGGGGTTTTCTCAACTAGAGAACCAAAAAGATGTAAAGGGGGTTTTGTTGTGCCTTTTTTTGATGAAATAGTTTAAAAAAGAAAAAAATTGGGGGGGGGTGTTGTGGGGGGGTGGGTGGGGGTGTGGGGTTTTTGGGTGTTGTGGGATTGGGGGTTGTGGGGGTTGTTGTTTTCAACAAGATACCGAAAAAGATGTTTAAAAATGGGTTTTTGTTGTGCCTTTTTCGATGAAATTAGTTAAAACGAGAAAAAAATTTAGGGGGGGTGTGGGGTTGGGTGTTTTGGGGTTTTTGGGTTTTTGGGTGTTGTGGGATTGGGTGTTGACTTTGTTTTTGGTGATTTTGGTGGGGTTTTTAGTTATTCGGGTGTTTATATTTCAGGGGTATTTGGGAGTACTCAAAGGTGTTTTGGAATGTTTCAGTGTTGTTTGGAAATGTTCAAAGGGTTTTTTTAAGGTGTTCAAAGATGGCAAATATTATGAAGGGTTCGAGAGTATTTAGAGGTGATTTTGGGGGGGTTTTGAAAAGATGTTTTTGGAGTATTTAAAGGCAATTGAGGGTTTTTTGGATGTTAAAAGTAAAGTGTTTTTATTTGTTTTTGTGATAATGTTGGAAGCGGGGGTTTGGGGGGGTGAGTTGTAATTTTAAGAAAGTGTAAGGTAATAAATTTGACTGTCAAATCTTATTTGGGGTATTAAAATGAATTTTTGGGAAATGTTTTAGTGTTGTTTGGAAATGTTCAAATTTTTTGAGAGTATTTAAATGATTTTTTGAGATGTTTTGAAGGGGTTTTAAAGAAAGGAGGTGTGGCGCGTATTAACTTCGTAATAGTAAAAGGGACTAGGGAATTTATCGAAAAGTGGTTAAAGTGTTTGGGGATTTCATGAAAATAGTTAAAACGAGAAAAAATTTGGGGTTTTGAGTGAAAATTTTTAGGTTGTTTTGGGGTTGAGGGTTCGGGGGGGGCGGGGGAGGAGAAGAGAAAGGGTAAATTCGTGGGGATGCCGAGAGAAAAAATAAAACGAAAAAATGCTAACTTTTGTTGTATTTTTTTAAAGAAATTTTGGGGTTGTTGTGGGATTTAAAGAAAAAAAATTGAAAATTTTTTGGATTTTCCTGGGGTTAAGAGTGAAAATTTTTTCCCTATGTTTTATAGAAATGGTGGGTAAGTCGACAAGTTAGCCGTGTGCAGGGGCATTGCGTGACGTCATTGACAAGGGGGGAATCGACAAATTCACCTGTGTGTGGGGGTCACGCGTGACGTCATGACTAGGGGAAGTCGACAAGATTCAGCTTGTACGTGTAGGTCATCACGTGCGTCACTGAATAGGGGAAAATCAAAATTCACTTGGGATGTGAGGTCACACGGCGTCACTGACCGCCGATAAACCACTTTTTTTTGTTCATTTAACTTAATGAAGGGAAACGACTTTAAAACTTGTTTTAAACCCGTATAAGAGAAAGACCATGCCTCATAGGGGGGTTTATTTGAATCTTACCCGAAGGGGGGAAACCAAAAAATTAATCCGAGGAGTGGGGTCTTGGTTTATCGAGAAAAAAAAATTTTATCCGAGAATTGGAGTATTTTTTATTACGAGAAAACCTTGATGCAAGGAGATGGAGACTTTGATTTCGAGAAAAACTTGATCCCAGGAATTGGAGCTTTGTATTATCGAAAACTTTTTATCCAAGGAGATGGAGACTTTGATTTTTGAGAAAAATTTTTATCCAGGACTTGGAGTCTTTGGGATCGGAAAAAAATTGATCCGAGGAAACGAGTCTTTGTATTACGAAAAAACTTGATCCAGGAGATGGAGACTTTGTTTATCGAGAAAAAAAAAATTTTGAAAAATTTGGGATGGGGGGAAAGGGGAGGGGGAATCCAAAAACTTGATTCGAAAGTGGAGAGCACAATAAAAGAAATTAAAAAAAAATCGAAAAAAAAAACGAAAAAAAAAACGGGGGGCGGGGGGGATCCGGGCGACGCTGAGAAAGGGGCAGCAGAAGGGGCGGTCGGGGGCGACGGACGGGGGTGAGGGACGTGGCGGGGGGCGAGGGGCGGGGTTGGGGGGGCGGGGGCACAGGGGGGGGTCGCGGGGGCGCGGGGGGTGGGGGCACGGGGGGGGCGCGGGGTCGTGGGTGGGGGGCGTAAGTGGGGGGTCGTGGGGGGGTCGTGGGCGGGGGTCGTGGGCGGGGGTCGTGGGCGGGAGTCGTGGGCGGGGGTGGGCGGGGGTCGTGGGCGGGGGTCGTGGGCAGGGGTCGTGGGCGGGGTTAAGGTCATTAGCACATAGGTGTGAAAAAGGTCATTAGCACATAGGTGTGAAAAAGGTCATTAGCACATAGGTGTGAAAAAGGTCATTAGCACATAGGTGTGAAAAAGGTCTTAGCAAATAGGGTGAAAAAGGGACCGCTCAGCCGCAGCCCTTTTCAGGAGGGACGGCTCAGGAAGGGACTGCTCAGCCGCAGGGACCGCTTAGCCGCCTCCGGTACTACTTATATTTATATATATATATTTTATTATTTTTTTTATTATCACACTGGCCGATTCCCACCAAGGCAGGGTGGCCCGAAAAAGAAAAACTTTCACCATCATTCACTCCATCACTGTCTTGCCAGAAGGTCTTTACACTACAGTTTTTAAACTGAAACATTAACACCCCTCCTTCAGAGTGCAGGCACTGTACTTCCCATCTCCAGGACTCAAGTCCGGGCCTGCCGGTTTCCTGAATCCTTCATAAATGTTACTTTGCTCACACTTCAACAGCACGTCAAGTATTAAAAACCATTTGTCTCCATTCACTCCAAATCAAACACGCTCATGCTGCCTGCGGGAAGTCCAAGCCCTCGCACCACAAAACCTCCTTTACCCCCCTCCCTCCAACCCTTCCTAGGCCGACCTCTACCCCGCCTTCCTTCCACTACAGACTGATACACTTTTGAAGTTATTCTGTTTCGCTCCATTCTCTCTACATGTCCGAACCACCTCAACAACCCTTCCTCACCCTCTGGACAACAGTTTTGGTAATCCCGCACCTCCTCCCTAACTTCCAAACTAAAGAATTCTCTGCATTATATTCACACCACAACATTGCCCTCAGACATGACATCTCCACTGCCTCCAGCCTTCTCCTCGCTGCAACATTCATCACCCATGCTTCACACCCATATAAGAGCGTTGGTAAAACTATACTCTCATACATTCCCCTCTTTGCCTCCAAGGACAAAATTCTCTGTCTCCACAGACTCCTAAGTGCACCACTCACTCTTTTTCCCTCATCAATTCTATGATTCACCTCATCTTTCATAGACCCATCCGCTGACACGTCCACTCCCCCAAAAATCTGAATACGTTCACCTCCTCCATAAATCTCTCCCTCCAATCGGATATTCAATCTTTTATCACCTAATCTTTTTGTTATCCTCATAACCTTACTCTTTCCTGTATTCAAACCCTTTTAAATTTTCTTCTTTTGCACACCCTACCAAATTCATCCACCAATCTCTGCAGCTTCTCTTCAGAATCTCCCAAGAGCACAGTGTCATCAGCAAAAAGCAGCTGTGACAACTCCCACCCTGTGTGTGATTCTTTATCTTTAACTCTTTATCTTTTTAAAAATCTTGCCAAGACCCCCGCATTTACTTCTCTTACAACCCATCTATAAATATATTAAACAACCACGGTGACATCACACATCCTTGTCTAAGGCCTACTTTTACTGGGAAAAAATTTCCCTCTTTCTACATACTCTAACTTGACCTCACTATCCTCGTAAAAACTCTTCACTGCTTTCAGAAACCTACCTCCTACACCATACACTTGAAAACATCTGCCACATTGCCCCCCTATCCACCCTGTCATTACGCCTTTTCCAAACCCATAAATTCCACAAAGACCTCTTTAGCCTTTATCTAAATACTGTTCACTTATATGTTTCACTGTAAACACCTGGTCCACACACCCCCAAACCCTTTCCTAAAGCCTCCTTGTTCATCTGCTATCCTATTCTCCGTCTTACTCTTAATTTTTTTCAATTATAACTCTACCATACACTTTACCAGGTACACTCAACAGACTTATCCCCCCTATAATTTTTGCACTCTCTTTTATCCCCTTTGCCTTTATACAAAGGGAACTATGCATGCTCTCTGCCAATCCCTAGGTACCTTCCCCTCTTCCATAAAATTTATTAAATAATTGCACCAACCACTCCAAAACTAAAATCCCCCTGCTTTTAACATTTCTATCTTTATCCCATCAATCCCGGCTGCCTACCCCCTTTCATTTTACCTACTGCCTCACGAACTTCCCTCACACTCACAACTGGCTCTTCCTCACTCCTACAAGATGTTATTCCTCCTTGCCCTATAAAACGAAATCACAGCTTCCCTATCTTCATCAACATTAAAAATTTCCTCAAAATTTTCCCTCCATCTTCCCAACCTCTAACTCTCCATTTAAAAAACTCCCCTCTCCTTTTTTTAAACTGACAAATCCATTTGTTCTCTAGGCTTCCTTAACTTGGTTAATCTCACTCCAAAACTTTTTCTTTTTTTCAAACAAATTTTGTTGATAAAAGCTCACCCCCTCTCTCATTTGCTCTCTTTTTACATTGCTTCACCCCTCTCTTTAAACCCCTCTCTTTTTCTCCATATACTCTTCCCTCCTTGCATCACTTCTACTTTGTAAAAACTTCTCATATGCTAACTTTTTCTCCCTTACTACTCTCTTTACATCATCATTCCACCAATCGCTCCTCTTCCCTCCTGCACCCACTTTCCCTGTAACCACAAACTTCTGCTGAACACTCTAACACTACATTTTTAAAACCCACCCCATTCCTTCGACCCCCTTGCCTATGCCCCCATTAGCCCATCTATCCTCCAATAGCTGTTTATATCTTACCCTAACTGCCTCCTCTTTTAGTTTATAACCTTCACCTCTCTCTTCCCTGATGCTTCTATTTTCCTTGTATCCCATCTAAACCCTTTTTCTCTCAGTGTAGCTACAACTAGAAAGTGATCTGATATATCTGTGGCCCCTCGATAAACATGTACATCCTGAAGTCTACTCAACAGTCCTTTTATCTACTAATACATAATCCAACAAACTACTGTCATTTTTCGCCCTACTCATATCGTGTATACTTATTTATCCTCTTTTCTTAAAAAATGTATTACCTATAACTAAACCCCTTTCTATACAAAGTTCAATCAAAGGGCTCCCATTATCATTTACACCTGGCCACCCCAAACTTACCCACCACCCCTCTCTAAAAGTTTCTCCTACTTTAGCATTCAGGTCCCCTACCACAATTACTCTCTCACTTGGTTCAAAGGCTCCTATACATTTACTTAACATCTCCCAAAATCTTTTCTCCACCTCTGCATTGCCTCTTCTCCAGGTGCATAACACGCTATTAATGACCCACTTCTCGCATGCCAACCTTTACTTTAATCCACATAATTCTCGAATTTACACATTCATATTCTCATTTTCTCTCCATAACGATACATTGTAACATTACTGTCTACCCCTTCCTTTGCTCTAACGCTCTCAGATACTCCAATTTAATCCCATTTATTTCCGCCCCCACTGAATCTCATCCTATACCCCCTTAGCTTTGTTGTCGCTTAGAGCCAGGACATCCAACTTTCTTTTCTTCATAACCTCAGCAATCATCTGTTTCATGTCATCCGCACTACATCCACGCACATTTACACAACCAGTTTTATAAAGTTTTTCTTCTTCTCTTTTAGTAAATGTATACGGAGAATGGGTTACTAGCCCATTAGCCTCCCGGCATTTTAGTCGCCTCATACGACAACGATGGCTTACGGAGGAGAAGATTCCTTTTCCACTTTCCCCGATGGACAATAGAAGAAATAAAAAAGAACAAGATCTATTTAGAATAAGGAAGAAAAACCTAAGATGTAAGTATATATATATAAGCATGTGCGGTGTCTGTGAAGTGTGACCAAAGTGTAAGTAGGAGTAGCAAGATATCCCTGTTATCTAGCGGTTTATGAGACAGAAAAAGAAAAACCAGCAATCCTACCATCATGGCAAAACAGTTTACAGTTTTTTCTTTCACGTCATCTGGCAGGACGGAAGTACTTTCCCTGGGTGGGTTGTTGTCCTACCAACCTACTACCTATATAGATATATATATTATATATATATATAATAATATATATATATATATATATAATAATATATAGAAATATATATAAAATATATATATATATATATAATATATAAATATATTATATATAATATATATATAATATATACATATATATTGTCCGTGCCGAATATGCAGAACTTGCCATCTTGGCTTAAGTAGCAACGCACATCTTGGGTGTGTCATATAAGCCAATTGAAAATTTGTGTATGCAATAAGTTCGCCAAATCATTCAGAACCTAACAGAAAGAAAATTATTTCCCTGTTGTTTGTTAAGTATTAAATTAATGTATACAAAATCCTACAATATATTTAGTTGGGTTAGGCTAAAATAAATTGCGCTTGTTATAAATAAGGTTAGGTAATTTTCTAAGTTCTTTTTGGTGCAAAATTATAAGATTTTTAACAATCAACATTAATGAAAAAAATATCTTTAAACGTAATAAGAGAAAATTTAGAAATTGGACTTAATTTTAAATGAGTTGCTTGCTTAATTGACCAGTTCTAATCATATTCGCACGACATATATATATATATATATAATATATATAAAATATATATATATAATTATATATAATATATATATATAGATATATATAATACATATGTGTGTGTGGTGTGTGTGTGTGTGTGTGTGTGTGTATATATTATGCCGAAAATGTAACACTGTCCCAATTAGCAAGAACTTCAATTAAAATAAGTCTTTCTTTCTAAAATTTTTCTCTTATACGTTTAAAGATTGATTTTTTTCATTAAGGTTAATGTTAAAAATTTATAATTTTTGCATCACAAGAATCTTAGAAATCTTACCTAACCTTATTATAGAAGGAACAATTTATTTTACCTAACCCAACTAAATGACTTTTAGATTTGTTTACAATAATTTAATACTAAACAAACACATTGAAACATATTTTTTTTTCTTTAGGTTCAGAAATGATTTTGGGGAAATATATTGCATCGCAAATTTTCGCGTTGTCCTATATGACAAGATGAGCTTTGCTATTAAGCCAAGATCGCAAGTTCTCTGCCTATTCGGCACGACGTATATATATATATATATATATATATATATATATATATATAATATACAATATATCTAATATATATATATATATATATATATATATATATATATATATGTCGTGCGAATATGTAAAACTGGTCAATTAGCAAGAACTCATTTAAAATTAAGTCCTTTCTAAAATTTTCTCTTATTATACGTTTTTAAAGATATATTGTGTTTTCATTAATGTTGAATGTAAAAAATTATAATTATTAGCACCAAAAGTAACTAGGAAAACTTACGCTAACCTTATATAACAAGAACAATTTATTTTAGCCTAACCCAACTAAATATATTTTAGATTTGTTTTACTATAATTTAATGACTAAACAAACACAGTTAAATATATTTTTTTTTCGTTAGGTTTCAGAAATGATTTTGGGCGAAATATTGCATACAACAAATTTTCACGATTGTCCTATAATGGCAAGTGATCGGTGCTTTTTAAATGCCAAGATCGCAAGTTCTGCTGCCTATTCGGCACGACATATATATATATATATATATATATATATTTATAATATATATATATATATATATATATATATATAAATATATAATATATTATATAAATATATGTCGTGGCCGAATAGGCAAACTTGCGATCTTGGCTGAAATAGCAACGAGGAGCGTTTTGATTTACATGTGTTGACGCGGCAGGTGTCGTGGCCTGGGGGGAGGAAGTGCCGCCCACTGACTCGGTCATTGGAATGGTAACAGAACAACACCTCGGTAATAGTGTGAGCATGGTGATTAGGTGTGCCAAAGTGGCGAGGGTGTATAACAATTAGCAAAAGTTAGTCAGTGATGTGCATCTTGAGGGAACACACAGGCCACTCCCCTCCCCCAATCCCTGATCCCTCCCCTCATCCAGCCTGGACCACTGACTTCCGACCAAGGTGTTGCCGTTTTAGTGCCCCACCAATTACAAGTTCCACCGCTCCGCTACTCCCCACCCTCATATTCGCCCAAGCATCCATTCTGTCCTTCACCACCGTCACCCCACTAGCTGCGCCCTCCCACGCCCCACGATATCAACAATGTCACAAGTAGTCGGGGCGGGTTCCAGGAATATTCACGACAGAGCCAAAGCTGTCGTATACGAAGGCATCCCTGCCATGTGTGCACAGGGAATGTGCTCTCAATCCTACAACTGCAACACCATGCACACAATGATCTAGGCTCCAGGAGAGCATCCGAATGAGAACAAGCCAACAGCCCTCCCCAGCAGAGATGGCTGACAGCTACTGTGACTTCACCTCTACAGAGGACCTCAAATTCTTGCAAATCAAATAACATCCACCAGGACGCTGCACACATCCCCCCCAAAGCAGCTCGCCCTCAAGCTGCTAGGCATAATTCACTGACCTTCTGAAGAAAGTCAATGATGCTCCTTCAAACAACAGAATCCTGCACAACTTGCTGCTTTTTGGCAATGCCTAATTGGCTGTCCCACCAAGGAGGGACAAGTCACTAGCAACACATGTTATTAGGGCAATAAATGCATTCCCAAGGGATAACAACCTCGTCCGTCTCTCCCTTAAGACAAACACCCGCCGGGCAAATGCCAACAACAGGACAATGGACGCTTCAAAAATCAGAGACCTAATTAGCAAAAAAATAGAAGAGGATAGTACTATTGGAGCTCTGAGGCTTATAACCAGTGAGGATACCATCACTCCCAAGGACGCAAGCACGGCACAAGCTCTGAAGGACAAACATCCACCCAGGGTTCATAGTACCAACATTGACCTCCCTGACATTGCAGCAGGCGTAGAACATCTAACCTTACAGGATGCTGATGTGTATAAAACTGCTATGTCATTTCCACAGGGCTCAGCAGGAGGTTTCACTGGTTTAAGGCCTCAACACTTAAAACAAATACTCAATCCAGCAATTGGTGAAGTTTCAGAGTGGCTGCTGTCTGAACTCACCAAATTTTCCAACCTGTGACTGGCTGGCAGTGTCCCAGAGGCCATCAGACAGCTTTTCTTTGGTGCCTCATTGTGTGCCCTTCAGAAAAAGGATGGCGGAATCAGGCCCATTACAGTGGGTAACACCCTTTGGCAAGGCTGCAGTAAGAAGGGTGAGTCGAGAGGCTGCTGCAATGCTGAAACCAACTCAGCTTCGTTTCGGCGTTCAACAGGGCTGTGAAGCAGCTGCCCACGCAGCACGAGTATATATCAAAAACATGTCCGATGAAAAAGCTTTGGTGAAATTGGACTTTGCTAATGCTTTCAACTCAGTAAGAAGGCATGCTGCTCTCCAAACAGTTTATAGAAACTTCCCTTCCCTTTATCCCTTCATAGAATCGTGTTATAGTGTGACTTCCAAACTATTGTTTGGGAACCATGAAATTGACTCATGTGAGGGCGTGCAACAGGGGGACCCTCTCGCCCCCTTTCTATTTTGTTTGGTCATCAAGGAAGTCACATAAGCACTCTCCAGCGAGCTCAATATCTGGTTCCTGGACGATGGTACCCTAGCGGGCACAACAGAATCTCTCCTAGAGGACATGAGTAAAATTAAAGACATGGGACAAAGCCTGGGACTTTCTTTAAACCCCACCAAATGTGAAATAATTTCTACCAATCAACAGATGATCCAGAATATCAGTGCCTTTTAAGGAGCACGACCTTTGATCACCCAACACCTTTCCCTTGGTGCCCCTTTTGGGGGTTAAATCCCATCGTCTAATGCTAAAAAAAAAATCTAAAACCCCTCGGGGGGCGATGGAAAGCGGATAAAAGGCTTTGACACACAGATCCTTCTACCTACTCACCAGGTGCCTGCCAATCCAAAACTTACCTACTTTCTGAGATGCTCCCCCCCTTCAAGCCAAAAATAAAAGGAATATGACCCCTATTAGCCCAGTTTGAGGGTTTTAAAATTTTTCCCCTTAAAGATGGAAGGGGTTGCAAGCTCATTTCCCGGGTCACTTGGAGGGTAGGGTATGAGTTTCTCTCAGATTTCTCTACAGTTTTTCCCTATCCTTTTCCCATGCATCAAACGAGTTGAAAAAAAAAAATTTTTCCCGTTTCCCCTTTAGCGACTCAGCAGGAATGAAAACCCTAGCTATTCCAGTGACAAACTGAGGGGAGACTCTTGCTGCTCCCAGCCCCAAACCCCTGTGCAGCATGGCTCAAAACAGCAAGCTGGGAGGGCCCCCAATCACTGAAAAGGTGCTTGCCAACATCTCGGGGGGTGCAACATCAGATAGGGAGGTTCCCCGTCCCGGCTGTGAGCGCACCTCACTCGGGGTTCCTCCAAACAGTTCCCATATCGGAAGGGGGAAATGGACCGACCCTAAGACCCCCGTTTGCAGCGGCCTGCCCTTGCTGCCCCAATTCACACAAAATATAGTGATTTGTAGCAAAAACGCAACGACATACGGGACATGGTTTAACTGTTCCAAAACCCCAAAGGGGGGCATGCAAGACACAATGGGTCAACACATCATTAAAAGAACCCCTTCTACAGCTGGATGCCCAGCCCAGGGGAGCCCCAAATTTCAGCAGCCAACAATCCCACAACTCAGCAAAAAGCCCGACGGGGGTCACCCTCTTTTCCTTGGAAGAATGGCAAGCTTTAGCATGGGCTTTTCCCGTGTGTCCACACTGGGGTGAAACCCACATCCATTCACGTGTGGGGTGACGGAGGAGTGCTGACCACAGGGAGGAGTCAAGATCAGCAAGTACAAGGGACAAAAGCAAACATATCAAATTTGTCAATGGATC
>NC_069401.1:67334593-67354593 GCF_026875155.1 Cherax quadricarinatus | reverse complement strand
CAGCGTGAAGCAAGCTTCTATACGACAAGACGGACAGAAAGCAGCAACTTCACTTTGGCTGTACCCTTCTCCAGAACATCACTTCATCAGAGATCATTTAGCCTCAGGATGACTCGAGTATGGAACATATTAGTACAGCATTATGATGTCATCGAGATGAAGTCAGTTGATCAAATGAAAATGCTGGTCCACAAATGGCTCCACCTTCATCCTGTTCCCTACTTGTATGTTTCATAACAATAAAAATGCTTTCAAATGAGCTGATGTAGGTAACAGCTCTTAGCTTGCCAATAAAGTTAGGAATCCTTAACCTGTAAATAGCTGTCAATAAAGCTAGGGATCCTTAACCTTGTCAAACCCTGTGTAAAAAAATAAAGAGAAAGAGAAGGAAGAGTTTCGGAAACAAGGAGAATTGGTGAGAGTAATCATATATATATATATATATATTTATATTATATATATATATATATATATATATATATATATATATATATATATATATATATACAACTTGTAATACATGAATTTCCTGAGAAAAAACACTCATTCTAGATGACTGTTTCTTAGAATGAAAGTCTATGAATAAATTTTTTCCCTTCTTGACACAGATTTACTTTGCATGTGACACAGGTAAAAGAGAATGTGACAGTATGTTTCTTTGTGCTGCAATGCTTGCATGTAAATGTCTTGGCACTCACTGGCCAATGAGTTAGCATTGCATCATACTTCACTCTCATTAGGACTTGGTGAAAGTTGGTACTGCATTATAGATGGTATTTACAAGCTTAATTGTTACTGTCAGCACTGGAAGTATACTTCTTGTAGGTCATGGAGTTGTTCTTATGCTGCTGCATCTAAACTTTTGTACTTCTGATCTTGCAATAACAGAGATATCAAGCCTGAAAAGCTTCATCTACATACACATACACATACACATACACATACACATACACATACACATACACATACACGGCAAAGGGTCATTATGGATGTCATTCTGCTCCCAGAGTGTAACAGTTTGAAGAGTAAGTTCACCCTGGACATCTTCAATCATCAATTCATCATCTTCATCAATTCTAATACCTCTCTCTGTCTCTCTCTCTCTCTCTCTCTCTCTCTCTCTCTCTCTCTCTCTCTCTCTCTCTCTCTCTCTCTCTCTCTCTCTCTCTCTCTCTCTTGGTTACTCTGCTTTTTGGCTGGCCTAGCTTCTTTCTCATCATCACTTGATACATATGCAGTTGGTGGCAAGTACTCATCAGCAATGTCAAGCAACTCCAGGTCAGCAGATGTTGGTTCTGAGTCACTGTCCTCAAAAACACTGATATATTTGGATTTCTTCTGAGAGTCAGCACCATAACCAGTCAAAATCACCTCAATTTCTGTAATATGTCTTTCATTCTATACAATGAGACCAGGAAAACTAGAATACAACAATAAAGGCCTCACGAAGGTACAGTGCAAAGTCGCTGTTTTAAACCAAAAACACCGTCAAAGTTTTTTCTCTCATTTTTACACTGCGCACACTGACCACATAGACCCATTCTTTCATATGTAGGCGTACCAGCTTTCTCTTGATAGATTTGAGGGTGCTAGAATTTATGCGTACCAGTACGTCCAAAACCCTGGCGGGTAAGCCGCGGCCGAAACCCCGAAAGGGTTAACCCTTTCACTGTCCAGACATTTGAAATAAATATAGCTCTGTGTCCATATTTAAAAAAAAATAGGTAGAGAATGGTAGAGAATCTTTTTATGAAGGTAATGATACTAAAAGTGCAAAATTTGACAGAAAACTTAAAGGAATTATGCTGGCACAAATTTTCCAGTTTGGCCACAATTTACGCACTGGCACTTTTGCCCACTTTGAGTCCTTTTGTAAGCCAACCATTGTTCCATTCTACCAATACTACCTATTTTGCTAGTATTCCTGTTGTTCATCGATTGAATACAAAAAACTTCTCAATCAACTAGTAGAATGATTTTATAAAGTGCAGAGTTTTACTTTTCCCACCACGCACAACAGATTTTTTTAAACTTCGCACACTCACTGCACAGACCCATTCTCTCATATCTAGGCCAAAATTTACTGTTCAGAGCTTGTCTGAGAGAGCTGTGTTCAAAATGCAGATTAATAACGTTCATCTATTTGGGTGCCACTCAAGGGTTAAGTTGATTTTGGCAACTTTGCCTCTTTGGCAAGTGGTTTTTGCCAAACAATCAGTATGTGAATTTGTTTTTGCATTATCTGCACACACGTTGCAGTATACACTTCCCATAGAATATCCCAACAAATAACTACCAAAAAAAAAAACTGTGACTTAACCTTTTCAGAGTCGGAACCCCCTGATCCTTAACCCTTTCAGGGTCCAGAGGCTAAATTTCAAAGTGTGCACCAGTGTCCAAGAATTTACAAAAAATAATTTTGTTATTTTTTCTTACGAAATGGTAGAGAATCTTTTTTTGAAGGTAATAAAAGAAAAAGTCGAAATTTGATGGAAAATTGACGAAATTATGCCCTAGCGAATTTTGATGTGTCAGCGATATTTATGCATTGGTGATTTTGCCAACTTTGACTCCGATTTTAGGCCAATTACATTATTCCAGTCGCCCAAATTCTTAACTATTTCATTGGTATTACTTCTATTCCATTGATTGAGCACAAGAATTTGCCAAATCAACTGTTTCAACAACAAAATAAAGTGATCAGAAATTGGTGGTGGTGACGTGTACTTAGCTCAGTGGTGACGTGTACTTAGCTCAGTGGTGACGTGTACTTAGCTCAGTGGTGACGTGTACTTAGCTCATTGGTGACGTGTACTTAGCTCAGTGAGGACTGCTGTGGGGACTTCCAGCCCATTTTCGGTGCTGCCTGGCGAATGTGGGAGTTCTACTGGGAATGTCACAACGAGTACCAAGGATGGAGTGGAAAGTGGGTTGGGCAGGTGTTCTCGTTTGTGGGTCTAGTTTTGGGTTTAATTAAGGGGACCTGCCTTGCATTGGCTGCCTGGCTTGCTGCAGTATTTCTTTTTTCTTGTGCTCTTATGAGCAGGCTTTTGGCTTCAGCTCCCTCGGTGCCCTGGTGATGGACCTGGTGCTTCAGCTCCTTCAGTGCCCTGGTGATGGACCTGGTGCTTCAGCTCCTTCAGTGCCCTGGTGATGGACCAGGCGCTTCAACTCCCTCAGTGCCCTGGTGATGGACCAGGCGCTTCAGCTCCCTCAGTGCCCTGGTGATGGACCAGGTGCTTCAGTTCCCTCGGTGCCCTGGTGATGGACCAGGTGCTTCAGCTCCCTCAATGCCCTGGTGATGGACCAGGTGCTTCAGTTCCCTTGGTGCCCTGGTGATGGACCAGGTGTTTCAGCTCCCTCGGTGCTCTGGTGATGGACCAGGTGCTTCAGTTCCCTCGGTGCCCTGGTGATGGACCAGGTGCTTCAGTTCCCTCGGTGCCCTGGTGATGGACCAGGTGCTTCAGTTCCCTCGGTGCCCTGGTGATGGACCAGGTGCTTCAGCTCCCTCGGTGCTCTGGTGATGGGCCAGGTTCTTCAGTACCCACGGTGTCCTGGTGATGGACCAGGTGCTTCAGTTCCCTCGGTGCCCTGGTGATGGACCAGGTGCTTCAGCTCCCTCAGTGCCCTGGTGATGGACCAGGTGCCTCAGTACCCTGGTGATGGACCAGGTACTTCAGCTCCCTCAGTACCCTCTTTAATAGTTCCCTGGTTATCAAAGCTTATTACATGGATGGAGTAGAAGGTGGGTTGGGCAGGTGGCTTTGTTTGTGGGTCTGGGTTTGAGGGAGACCTGCCTAGTGTGGACTGGTTGGCTTGCTGCAGTGTTCCTTCTATCTGTATTCTATGAGTGAGAGGGGATGAATTTGACCAGGACTTGCACATTGATAGGAGGGGGGGGGTTGTCGGGGCTTGTTGCTTGGGTGGCTCTGGGGATGGGTTGTGCAAATATTTTTGTTAATGGGTTGGTTCTGACATGGACCTGCCAAGTATGGGCCAGTAGGCCTTTTGCAGTTTTCCTCATTTCTTGTGTTCTAAATACGTGAGTGAGAGGGGTTGGATTTGAGTGGGACTTGCACATCAGAGCTTATTCTTAGGTAGCATTGAAAATTGGGTTGGGCAGATGTTTTGTTAGTGGGATGGATTGTAAAGGACGTGCCTAGTATGGGCCAACAGGCCTGCTGCAGTGTTCCTCCTTTCTTATATTCTTATAAAACATGTCTTCATTCATCTAAAATGGCAATAAAAGCATCATATACACACCCAAATCACTGTTGAATTCATATATTCTTTATAAAAACAAATATAAATATTTTATTAAAATTATTTCTTTCACCCTTACCGGGCATGCCAATAAATTTGTTGGCCTTTTTTCTTGGATTTTTTTAATTGCAGACTTTATTTTTGTACCAAAATATGCATATGCACTAGACACAAAAGCAAGTACTTACCGACATTGTAGACTGGTGAAATCTGAGAATATATGAATGAGAAATACGATGAAAAAAAATGTTGTCGATGACGCCAAACGCGAAGTGTTTACGTTTTTGTCTCTCGACCAATGAGAACTAGAAAACGGGAAGCCAGAGACACAGTGCAAGTAGGAAAATATGAGGAAAAAACATACTATGAGGTCAATGAATTTATGAGCCTGACCGGTTAAATATGTCTCTTAGGAAAAAGACCAAAATAAAGTATAATTGACTTCGTGAGAGATAAAAATTACTGACTTTTGTTAATAACAGTAATAAAAATAATAATCTAAATACTGCTGCTGCAGCGGCGGTGACGACAGCGGCGGTGACGACAGCGCCGGAGGCTGCAGCAGCTCCATATTTTACATATTTCGTTATATTTATTATTAAGTAATATGCGTAAAATATTACCAAATTGTAAATTATGGGTATTTTTCTTTCGGTTCTAATTTACTTCAGCTAAATGTAGTTAAAATCACAATCTATATACACCGAGATTCTCTCAGCATATATATATACATATACCAAGAGAATATTTTACTCCATATTTTAAGGATTAGAATATTCTTGTCTGGTGGTGAAAAGAACTGGTGGAGCCCTAATGACGCCAGTAAAACCCACAGGCTTTAAAACACATTAACCAATCAGTTAAAAGGTTCAATTCTACGTTATCTCGAAAACAGTTATTTTTCACCTTGGAATTACGTAATGGTTGTGTGGGTTGTTCAACTACAAGCACTGACAATGGGATGCAGCTTTTTCCCTACACGATTCAACGTGCATGAAGATATAATAGACGGAATAATTTCCACGTTTCATACGGGGTGGTGCTCAAAGCTGGGCTATACGAAATTCTGACGTCAGGAGTGTATACACCGGGTAGTAGTACTCACCTATTGTGGTTGCAGAGGTCGAGTCATAGCTCCTGGCCCTGCCTCTTCACTGGTCGCTAATAGGTCACTCTCTCCCTGCTCCATTTGCTTTATCATACCTCTTCTTAAAACTATGTATGGGTCCTGCCTCAACTACAACACTTTCCAGACTATTTCACTACCTGACAACTCTATGGTTGAAGAAATATTTTTTGACATCCCTCTGACTCATCTGAATTTTCAAATTCCAATTATTGCTCTATCCCATCTCCGGAACATCCTGTCTGTGTCCTTCTAGTAAATTCCTCTCAGTATTTTATATGTCGTTATCATGTCCCCTCTATCCCTCCTGTCCTCCAGTGTCGTCAGGTCTATTTCCCTAAACTATTCTTCGTAGGACATTGCCCTTAGCTCCAGAACAAGTCTTCTTGCAAACTTTTGCACTTTCTCTAATTCCTTGAAGTGCTTGATCAGGTATGGGTTCCAAACTGGTGTTGCATACTCCAATATGGGGCTGACATACACGGTGAACAGAGTCTTGAACGATACCACATGATGTAGCAGTTATCTGGTTGATGTGCGCCTCAGGAGATGTGCTTGGTATTATATTCACCCCAAGATCCTTTTCCTTGAGTGACGTTTGTAGTCTTTGGCCCATTAGCCTGTATTCTGTTTGTGGTCTTCTTTGCCCTTCGCCAATCTTCATGACTTTGCATTTGGTGGGGTCAAATTTCTAGAGCCATCTGCTGGACCAGGCTTGCAGCCTGTCCAGGTTCCTTTGTCGTCCTGTCTGATCCTCATCCGATTTAATTATCTTATTAACTTCATATCATCTGCAAACAGGGACACTTGTAAGTCTATCCTTTCCGCCATGTCATTCACATATAGCAAAAACAGCACCGGTCCCAGGACTGACCCCTGTGGAACCCCTCTCGTCACAGTCGCCCACTCTGACACCTCGTTGCGTACCATGACATGTTGTTGCTCCTTGTCAAGCATTCTCTGATCATTTCAGTGCTTCTCTTGTTATGCGTGCCTGATCGTCTAGCTTTTGCGCTAATCTCTTGTGTGGATCTGTGTCGAAAGCGTTCTTGCAGTCCAAGAAAATGCAATCTACCACACCTCTCTCTCTTGTCTTACTTCTCTTACCTTGTCATAATACTCCAGTAAGTTTGTGACACAGAATTTCCCTTCCCTGAAACCGTGCTGGATGTCGTGTATATGCTTGTTCCTATCTAAGTGCTCCAACACTCTCTTCCTGATAATCTTCTCCATGACTTTGCATACTCTACATGTCAGTGAAACTGGTCTGAAGTTTAATGTCTCATGTCTATCACCTTTCTTAAAAATCGGGACTACCTATGCCGTTTTCTACACCTCAGCCAGTTGCCCAGTTTCAATGGATGTGTTAAAAATTGTTGTAAGTGGCACACAGAGTCTCTGCTCAAACTCTAAGGAGCCACGGAGAGATGTTGTCCGGTCCTACTGCCTTAGTGGCATCTAGTTTACTTAGCAAAGTCTTCGCCGTCTCCTCGGTTATGTGTATATCGTCCAGCACTTGTTGGTGTATTCCTTGCTGGAGTACTCCACTATTCCGGCTTTACGGTGTCCTTTCTGTCTTCACTGTAAATAATTATTTAAATTTCACGTTGAGTTGTTCACATACTTTTAGATCATTTCTTGTGAATTCCCCTCCTTCCTTCCTCTGCCTGATTACCTGGTCCTTGACTGTGCTTTCCTCCTGATGAGCCTATAAAACAGCTTCGCCTCAGACTTGGCTTTCGATGCTATGTCGTTTTCGTATTGTTGCTGGGCCTCACCTCCATATCTGTGCATATTCGTTTCTGGCTCTTCGACTAATCTGGGTCCTTTGTCTAAAAAATTTTTCCATTCTCTAGTGCACTTAGTTTTTGCCTCTATACATCTTTGGGTGAACCAACGGCTCGTTCTGGACATCGCTTTATTTCTGTTACCCTTGGGAACGAATCTCTCCTCTGCCTCCTTGCATTTTGTCGTCACATAGTCCATCATTCTGTTTACTGATTTTCCCACTAATTTTCTTTCCTACTGAACCTCTTGCAGGAAATTCCTCATGCTTGTGTGTTCTTCCCTTTTATAGCTTGGCTTTTCACATCGTACTCCTGCTTCCCTCTCCACTTGTAACTCTACAATGTATTCGAAGCTCAGAACCACGTGATCGCTAGCTCTGAGGGGCCTTTCGTTTTTTATATTCTCGATATCTGAGCTACTCAAGGTGAATATGAGTTCCAGTTTTGCTGGATCATCCTCTCCTCTTTCTCTGGTAGTGTTCCTAACTTGCTGATTCATGAGGTTTTCCAGTACCACCTCCGTCATCTTGGCTCTCCATGTTTCGGGCACCCTGAGAGGCTCCAGGTTTTCCCAGTCAATCTCTTTTTGATTGAAATCACCCATAACTAGTTACTTCGCCCTACCATTGTTCTGTTGCTCTCTTCATATTCTTCTCTTGGTCTCCTGTTGTGCTGTGGCGGGTTGTGTATTGCTGTAATTACCACCTTAGGGCGTCCAGACTGAATTGTTCATACTATGTAGTCCCTTTCGCCATTCTGTTTATTCCTTCCATTTACTGAAATACCCACCGTTTTTTGATGAACAATGCAACTCCTCCTCCTCCTCTGCTCCCTCTGTCTTTCCTCAGGATCTGATAACCTGATGGAAAGATCGCACTCGTCATCATCCCCGGTAGGTTCATTTCTGTAAGTGCTATTATGTCTCGGGACGTCTCCTTGATTCCTTCATGCTATTCCTCACATTTGTTTGTTATTACGTCCGCATTTGTGTCCCAAACCTTCAACTTCCTTTCTAATACTGTTGTCTGGGGGACTACAGGAGACCTGGCGAAGTATTATGGGGGGTTGCTGTGAGTGAAGTTTGTGGTGGGGGGGAGAGTTTTGGGTACGGCATGTGGGTTTTGGGTTAGTTGCGTTGGGTTATCTGGGTTGAGGGCCTTCTGTAGGTGGTTCTGAGGAAGGTTGTATTTCCTCTTCTTCCTCAGTCTGGGTTCTCCTGCCCATCTCCGTCTCTGCCTCTCTCTCCTCCTTGCGTCTCCGTACCCTCTCTTTCAGTTTCTGTAGTGTGTCTCGGTGTATATACGCTTGACATTTAGGACTGAAGTTTTTTTTTATTTTGATTCTTGTTTTACGGATTAAGGCATTCTTTTATTGATAATTTTCTTGTTGCATGATTGTTATTGTAGATCATGGACACGCGTGCCACTTAACTAGATATTTCATAGGGCAACGTTTTGCCCAAGAGTGGCTTCATCAACCTAGTGCATACATTACTTGTGTACAGTGAGTATATGTAGGGGAGAATGGTGAAGCAGCAGCAGTATATGTCAGGTTTTGAGCGATTGTAATTGAAGCTGAAAGCAATTAATTGTAATTTTTATCAATTGCAAATAAATTTCAAGATTAAAAAGTAATTGTAATTGACGGTAATCAGGCTTATACCTGCTTAAATTGCATTCTATAACTAGGCCATACCTTCCTCGACCCATGTCGTCTTGGGCTTGAGATAGACAGAAATCACCCACTGATGAACTAGAAAAAGCTGATTGCTCCCTCAGAGTATTTAGCATAGCAGGACTTTTGTTCTTTTACTCCCAGAAGGAAGCTGCCATGACCCGCAGTCTTCCAGGAGGAAGCTGCCATGACCCGCAGTCTTCCAGGAGGAAGTTGCCATGACCTGCAGTCTTCCAGGAGGAAGTTGCCATGACCCACAGTCTTCCAGGAGGAAGCTGCCATGACCCGCAGTCTTCCAGGAGGAAGCTGCCATGACCCGCAGTCTTCCAGAAATTTATGAGTGCCTTCCTTGTATGATTCTTAATGAATTGTAATATGTAAAACTGGACGTAACTTATATTAGTTGTTGTGCACCAATAATGTCAGTATTTTTTTTTTCATTATTCTGCATGTTAAGTAAGCAATTTGCAAACGTTCCTTTACATTCAGCTTCTAGATGTAGTTTCCTTTATTAAATTGTAATGAAAGACTGAGAAATATTTAACATTATGTCTTAAATCTAACACAGAAAAGTTCAATGTGAAACGAAGCATATTTAGTTATTTGTAATAATGCTGGATCATTGGCTGATTTAAAAAAATATATTATGTACATGATCTCCAACTGTTTCTTTGAAAACGAAACTATTATTTAAATAATTAGTAACTTACATTTAAATACAAAATATGGAGTAAAATGTTTGTTTATGTCGAACAATTAAGAATGATTTCAACATTAGTATAAGTTTAAATAGATGAAGAAAATAATACAAAATATCAAGTAACTATAGTATATATTTCTGACTAAGTTATTGTAACTCTAAAACTGGAAGAGTAATTGAAGCTGTAATTGACTTTGAATCATGTAATTACTCCAAGCCTGGTAGTAGTAGTAGTAGTAGTAGTAGTAGTAGTAGTAGTAGTAGTAGTAGTAGCGGTGATGGTGGTGGTGGTATTAACAATAGTAGTAGTAGTAATATTAAAGGTGCTTCAGGTGATGGTGTTTTCATGTGTGAAGAAAGCTTCGTACTAGAATATCCGAAGTAATAAAGCTACCTTTATTCTGTGCAACAGTGTTGGAATCAGACATGAGTGTTGCCTCCATGCACTTGAATCTCCATATCTCTGGTTCCTGGATATCCAGGCGGGCATCATTCAGTTACACAAAGTGGCGAGTGATGCTCTGGTAGTGTAGGTGCGTTGACCGGGAGAACTTGAGATATATCTACCAGTCTAAAGATCTTTTGATTCCCTTACAAATATGTTTAAATTAAAAAAAGTTTTAAAGTTAAGAAATATTTAATATAAAGTGATATATTTGGTAGGAATGATGTTAAAATCTTCAAGTGATCATCAATTCATCATTATAAGTCTGCTTTTCCGAAGAGGAGGATGGAAAGGGAGAGTAGGGAGTCCTTAAGACGTATGAAATTCATCCAGTTCTTCGGATCAATTTAATTTCCTCCCATTCCCTAAGTAGTATGTGACCCTCTACAGGTCTAGCTCTTCCCATTAATATGAGAGGTTGATATGTTTACCTTTAAGGCCTCTCGGCACCCCGAGGGTCCTTTAGCAGTCCATGACATCTGATCAACACCACTAAAGAATATTTGAATCCCTTATATACTCTTCCTAGAATATATGCATTGAATAAATTATTATGTATTTATATTTTCTAAAGTGATTGAAGGTTGTTTAACTGGCTTTAACGTTAATAGTCGTTGCAAACGTCATTAAGACTGCGTTTTACCTGTTCGCTACTAGTCAAGAATAGGAATTTAAGTACACTCGTACATACACTGAAGCGTGCACATATTTCAGTGTATATATACTGTGTTTTAATATAAAAATATAGTGAGATTAATGAGTGAAATATGCTAATGATTTGGTGCGTGTGCGCACTGTTGCAGGCCCAGTAGTTCCTCGTCAGTTTAGGGCAAGGTGGGTATTGCCTCTCGTCAGGAGAAACTCTCATTCGTGATGGATATTATTAAATTAAATGCCTCTGAAGTGAGAAATCTTCCAGTGAGATGTGACATTAATATAAAATAAATTGTTATCATTGCAGGTACGTGTGATGTTACAGTTGCTCGAGGGACATCCACTCGCTGCTGGCAGCTACGTTCTGACATTTTACTTCGGTATGTAATAAAATATTAAATTTGGCTTTGCATACTGCTACTTACACAGGTGTAGATATGGCCTGCACACCTTGCCGTAATGCGATAACCACCTGGGAACAAGCAAAAGACAGCAGAGAATCAATGAATTATATTTCCTTTACCAAAAATAACCTGGTATTTACATAAATAGCCTATGTACGTATTTACAGCACTGTACAATGCAAACATAAGACACGGTAATCATGAGGCAAATGCAAGCACAAGACACGGTCAAACTATGGTGACTAGCAGGGCAGGCAAGCTTGCCAAAGTTGTTTAACAAGTGTACCAAATTGCTTCACAGCTTCGGCGGGCTTTCTTGTGACTGGTTGGTTGAACCAAGGTACTGGTATAATGAAGGGGCCTCTTGATAGTTAAACCCTTAGCACCTGGCTCACTATTTGGAAAGCATGCCTATTTGGGCGTGTGACATATGCTAAATATGTGTGTTGTTGTTGTGTTGGTACTCTCCAGAAGTAAATAAGGCTCTTCAGATATTCCATGTCATGAGGTCACGAATGCTTCTTTCCCCTTGAATTATTACACGAGTAAACCATTAACCAACCAGTATTGTGTTTACCTAGTACAAATTATTCTTTTCTTGTAGGCTATTGTGGCTTCAGCTATTACAGGTACGAATTCCCGGTCTTAGTTATTAGGGTACGAGTAACCCATTTCTAACTGAAAGCGAGACATGAATTCTCTCTACTTTTGTCAGTTGGGTTCTAATGAACTTTCATCATAGTTATTAGGGATCACGGTTATAGTTTTGGTTTTCGTGCAATATCTTGATAACCTATGATCGACTTCAAGTTATATACACTGGTGTTTCCTACCAGGAGGAAGGTTGGTATAGTTAGTGGAATATATGAAGGACATTTTGCCAAGTTTAATTTTATTTTCCTTTAAAAAAATGGAGTCTGCCTCTAAACAACGTCAATATGTAATGACTGAGGCAGCTCATGAAGTGGACGAAACGTTCATGAACCTAGACTGAGTAGGCGCATATTTCAAATATTTACTAACGTAGTTAGTAAAACATATAATAGCTGGAATCTGTGCAATAACTGGAGGATGCATCTTCCGGTCGGCTTCAACTTATTAAAGAAATTGGATTTCATGAAATAACTGGAAAATGTATCTTATGATCATATTTAAACCTTAAATGTGTATGAATCGTACTTAGAGAAAAGTGTGAATTGACTGTGGTCTGTGTAGGTCCGAATTTGTTATTTTATTCAATAAATTTGGAAAATGAAAATATTGGTTATCATGCGATAACCTGTGAATATCTCGTGCTTTCAGTTTAAAATTTCAATATCGGTAAGTTGACAATGCAACGTCTAAGCAACATAAGACGTTGATCTTTGTTAGAGAATGTTTTTTCAGATCAGCTTTATACTTTCAAAATTGGTGTTTCTTAGTGGAATATTTGAATTAGTTAAGGACTATATAAGCCCTGATTTGCCATTAATTAATGAAGAAATTGAAATATTAGTTTCCACGTGATAACTTATGAATGTCTCATCCGACTGGCAGCAAATCTTCAAGGCTAACATTTAACTGAAACTTATGCCGCACTCTGCACTATTTTTATCGCTTACATTGAGGTCCAAGAAGATGGGATAATGCAATTAGGGAATACCTTTCTCTGATGGTACAGCGACCTAAATACATCTAATAATCAGTCTGTGTAGATAGTTATTTCTTTGTTCCGGTACCAATCGTGACGGAGAACTTGACTCGCGAAATCGTAATGACACGATTGACGGAGAACTCTGGGTATTTTCCATTTTGTGTTACAGTATACAGTGAGAGCCCCCAAGCACAGGCAGCGTCATCGAGAATAACTTGAAGATTAATTGTCCACGTTGCTCTGAATGGTCCTTGATTCTTGATTAACAAATTCGTATTTGCGAACTTGATGTATACAGCTGACATTATTCGATTTGTGTGAATTTCTAGCGGTTTGGCGTGACGCAAACTTTCTGAAATTCCTTGTTCTTTATTTCTGTCAACTGTTCATTCTGTAAGTGATATATTTTATTTCCGAAAGCTCCCTTCGCTCTCCTTTTTTATTGACATTACTTTGATTTTTTTTTGTTTTGTTTTTTTGAAGATGAATTCGAGTGTCCACTTTTGCAACCATTTATATACCCGAGATCACCTGTAGTTTTTGGTAACTCTCGTAGTTTAGAATTTTTCTCATTAGTCTTTGCCCCAGCTGAACAATTATAAGGCTTGCATGGTCACTAGGACGACCTTGTGGTTCCCTCAAGGTCGCTCCATACATTGTCTCTCACTCTATCATGTTTATGCACTCCTACATCCATTCTTATCAATTCATGTTATTTAGACTTTTCTTTCCAGATTGCACATTCTTCATTGTTTTACTGCGTGAAACATCATCTTGTAGCCATCAATGCGCGGTCTATCCATCCCTCTTTTTTGTGCGTCTTCTCTCTGAGTCGCTCATGAGTTTCAGTTAGATTTGTGAGACATGATTTTCCATATTTAAACCCATGCAGTTTATGAGACAAATCTCATTATCTCTCTTTCTTGTCTGTATCTACTATTTTAAGATTTTTTTTTTCAAAGAATACTTTTCAGTGATATCAGTCCGTAGTAAATTTATGGAGCCTCTTCTGTCCCATTTCTTGACCGCTTGAACGGAGTTCAACTATTTTCCAGGTGTTCAGCATTTTTTTTTTCTGTTAGAATGGATTTATTGAAGAGAGTGGTTTACAAAGGGTTCCTTTGCTCGATACTTAAGACTGTATATTACGTCTCCCTCTGCCTTTGACGCTTCAAGTTTCGCCAACAGTCGGTCCACTTCCTGCTTTGAAGCGTAAATGCATATGATACATGAATTATCCTAATATAAGTACTATGCTTATACAGTTACAAGCCTAATACAATTACTAGCCTAATTATACACGTACTCTCCTAATAAAATACTAGCTTAATACAAATGTTACCCTAATACAATTACTAGCATAATATAATTACTGGCCTAATACATATACTAGCCTAATACAAATACTAGCCTAATACAAGTACTAGCCTAATACAATTACTAGCCTAGTACAAGTACTAACCTAATACAATTACTAGCCTAATACGAGTACTATCCTAACAGAAGTGCTAATAATGAGTACTAGGCTAAAAGAAGAAAAAGTCTGACAGCCTTAGCCTAATATAAGTACAGTAATAACCAAATAGTGTTGTTATAATAAACGTACAAATGTTATAGTGACAATACAGTACATGAGGGAGAGTAGCGTGGCTCAGGCACACGTACTCTGGTCCACACTTGCTAAAGATCGAGTCCAAAGCCCTGGAGAGTAATTCATATATGATAATCAGCATTCAAGAAGTAATGTAATTAGCATGAAGTAATTAAAATCCACTAGTCGCCTTCAGCCTCAGGTAATCCGTGGGCCCATAAATTATGTTTATAGAGAGGGAGTGAGGAAGGGGGGGAAAGAGAGGGAATAAAGCGAACTTAAAGACACGAACAGTGTGTTATTATACTAAGATAGTTACAGCGGGAACAAAAGCTGTTTTCCCAAGTGCATCAAGGTGTATCTTAATGCATCCTTGATGCTACAGAAGAGTTCTTGACACGAGAAACCTGACCTTCCCTCATTCCTTTGATTAACCATGGTTAGCAATCATTCCCTAGGTTCTGTGTGATCTGAAACTGGGGTCGTATAGGCTTAGGAACTATATTATCAAAGTTATGGGACCGATCACACACACACACACACACACACACACACACACAAACACACACACACACACACGCCAGTTTGGAATCCACATCTAGACAAACACGTCAAGAAATTAGAGAAAGTGCAAAGGTTTGCAACAAGACTAGTCCCAGAGATACGGGGATTGTCCTACGAAGAAAGGTTGAGGGAAATCGGCCTGACGACACTGGAGGACAGGAGGGTCAGGGGAGACATGATAACGACATATAAAATACTGCGCGGAATAGACAAGGTGGACAAAGATGGGAGGTTCCAGAGAAGGGACAGCAGACACAAGAGGTCACAATTGGAAGTTGAAGACTCAGATGAATCAGATGAATGTTAGGAAGTATTTCTTCAGTCATAGAGTAGTCAGGCCGTGGAATAGCCTAGAAAGTGACGTAGTGGAGGCGGGAACCATACATAGTTTTAAGGCGAGGTATGATAAAGTTCATGGGACAGGGAGAGAGAGAACCTAGTAGCAATCAGCGAAGAGGCGGGGCCAGGAGCTATGACTCGACCCCTGCAACCACAAATAGGTGAGTACACACACACAGTAGGGACACCTAGCGCGCGAGTCACGCCTTCCATGCTCTGCGAATATAAGTGTTTTTGAGGGCTACCCAAGTGTTCTGCAAGGGTTGCAAAGTGTGTCAGGGTAGTGAACAATCCTAGAAGCGATATACAATCTGCCTGAGCCACATAAGTTTGGGGAGAGCCACAATTTTGTAAGTGATCTAGAAAGTAAAACGTGGTGGTGCAGTCAGAGTGGCAGGCTAGTGTGTGTGGTAAGGCAACGTTGTCACGTATCACCCAAGAAAGATAATAAAGTGAAACAATCGTGTGACCAGTGAGAGAAATACAGTGAATAGGGTACATTATTAATGAGAAGAAACTGAGGTGGATCTACGCCAGGACGTCACATCGAGCTGGACAATCTACAGGCTGCTACAGCTGCATTGCAAGTACTGTATTCACCTATGAGTGGTTGTTTGGGTGTGGGGTTCCAGGTTCCAATTAACCACCAAGCTGATTGTAAATGGTCCCTCATAGCATGATAAAGAATAGGCACTCAAGTATTAAATAAGGAAAGCAATGGTAATCCCTGAACAAGGAAAGTAACTTCTAAAACAGGTGGCAGGACAACAAAAGGGCAACATTTAAGGGGTTTGGGGTCAAGTCACAGGAGGGGGGGGGTCAGGCCCCCAAGGGGTTTTGTGGTCAAGCGACCACTGAGACCCCACATTACACTCAACGCACAAGTCCCCTACTTTTCAGAAATAAAAAACCCACACAAAATTCCACACATAATACACACATACACACACACACACCCCAAACCCCACACACAAAAACACCACACACAAAAAACACACACACCCACACACCCCCACACACACACACACACCCCCCCCCCACCATTCCAGACCACACATCACTCCCCCCCCCCCCCCAGGGACACTCACTCCTTCCCCTGATCCCCCCCCTCCCTCTTTCCCCTCCCCCCCCCACCTCTCCCTCCTTCCCCCCTCTCCCTCTCCCACCACCCACTTCTTCTCTCCCCTTCCCACTCCCCATATTCCCCCCAAAATCCCCCCTCCCACTCCTCTCCAACTACCACAGTTCCTCCTCTCCCTTCCCCCTCCCCCCAACATTTGACATACACACTCTAACCTAACCACAGAATTAATGGGTTTCCCCTCTGAGGCAATCAGGAAAAAAACAAAAGGGTTGCCAAGGCAGGAAAAAAAACCAAGGGACAGGAGAGAAGCGCAAAGGAAAATTTGGGCGCAGACTCATAAAAAGGGAACTAAATGGAAAAGAAACTAGAAGAATTAGCATAAGAATGGAAAGAGGAAAAAATTTGGAAACAGAAGTGGGAGGTGCAAGTCAAAGCATAGGGGCAGGATACAGAGTTTAGAAGGGGAACGAAAAATCAAAAAATCCCTAAAGAACTAAAGAACATTTTGGGGTTTGACATCAGAGACGCTCCCTCAGTTCAAATAAGGGGACTGTGGGGAAAGGAGCAAACTGCTGTAGAAGCTCTTTAGAGGAAACTGTAGTAAATAAAAAAGCTATATGTGGGGGCCCAAAACCCCAAAAAAGCGAGCCCAGGGAAAGCCCAAAGGGGAAAAAGACAGGCCCGAGCCCAATACATTAGCTAGGAAAATGAAGAAAGGAAACTGCAAAGGGGGAAACAAATTTAAAGGGGACACAAGGGTAGCAGGGGAGAATGAAAGGGGGGGAGGTCAGTCTTTGTGGGGGCCCAGGAAGTTAAGGGGGAAAAATATAAGCACGAAAACAAGGGAAAAAAAACAATTGAAAACATCATAAAACAATATGAACGACTACATGACCCAGGGGGAAATTTTTTTGGGGAATAGGGGGGGGGTAAAAAAAAAAACCCGGGCCCGTGAAATGACCTTTAAGGCAGAAACCGGAAAGGAAAACCCCAGGAAAAACAAGGGCTCCGGAAAAAAGGGAAAACCAAAAACAAACCAGGGAAAAAAGGAAAAAAAGGGAGGAAAAGGGGGGGAGGAAAGAGAGGGGGGGAAAAAGGGCAAAAAAACCCCCTTTAAAAAAAAAAAAAAAAAAAAAAAAAAAAAAAAAAAAAAAAAAAAAAAAAAAAAAAAAAAAAAAAAAAAAAAAAAAAAAATAACCCCCCCCAAAAAAAAAAAAAAAAAAAACCAAAAAAAAAATTTTAAAAAAAAACTTCCCAACCCCAAATATTCCCCCCCACATTTAAAAAAAAAGAAACAATCTAAAAAAATTAAAACAAAAATCAAAACCCCCGCTAAAGATAAGAAAAAAACCCCGAAAATAACAAATTAAATTTAAAACGGAACAAACCCCAAAAAAAAGAAAGGGGGGGGGGGAAAAAGGGTTTTTTTATTTTTTTTTTTTTAAAAATTTTTTTTTTTTTTAAAACCAGTGGGTTTTTAGAAAATGGAAGGAAAAGGGTGGCAGGCGAAAGGGGCTTTTGGGAACAATCCTCTGGAAAACATAAGGGAAATTGCAGTAATGTAAACCCACCACAGAACTGCGGGGGGCCAGAGAAGAATACGATGAGAGTAACAGAGCAATGGTCGACACACTAGCCGAGGTGGCCAGGAGAGCACACATGGGGGGAGCAAAGTTACTAGTTATGGGTGATTTCAATCACAAGGAGATTGACTGGGAAAACCTGGAGCCCCATGGGCTTCCCAAAACATGGAGAGCCAAGATGATGGATGTGGTACTGGAAAACCTCATGCATCAACATGTTAGAGACACTACCAGAGAGAGAGGAGAGGATGAGCCAACAAGACTGGACCTTGTATTCACCTTGAGTAGTTCGGACATCGAGGATATCATGTATGAAAGGCCCCTGGAAGCTATTGATCATATGGTTCTGTGCTTCGACTACATAGTTGAGCTCCAAGTGGAGAGAGTAGCGGGAATAGGTTGGGAAAAAACATACTGCAAAAGGGGAAACTACTCAGGCATGAGGAACTTCCTGACTGACTGACCCGAAGCTGTTGTACAGTCACATCAGGAGGAAAACAACAGTCAAGGACCAGGTAATCAGACTGAGGAAGGGTGATGGGGAGTTAATAAGAAACGATCGAGAGGTATGTCAGGAGCTCAAAACCAGATTTAAAGAAATATTTACAGTGGAAACCAGTAGGACTCCAGGAAATCAGAACAGAGGGGTACACCAGCAAGTGCTGCATGAGGTACATATAACCAAGGGTCCTTAAAGAGGGAGCAGAGACGCTGTGTGTGCCATTAACAAAGATCTTCAACACCTCATTTGAAACTGGGCAACTACCTGAGGTATGGAAGATGGCAAATGTAGTCCCAATTTTTAAAAAGGGAGACAGACATGAGGCACTAAACTACAGACCTGTATCACTAACGTGTATAGTATGCAAGGTCATGGAGAAGATCATCAGGAGGAGAGTGGTGGAGAACCTGGAAAGAAACAAGTGTATAACTGACATGCAGCACGGTTTCAGGGAAGGAAAATCCTGTGTCACAAACCTACTAGAGTTTTATGACAAGGTGACAGAAGTAAGACAAAAGAGAGAGGGGTGGATCGACTGCATTTTTTTGGACTGCACGAAGGCCTTAGACACAGTTCCTCACAAGAGGTTACTGCAAAAGCTAGAGGATCAGGCACACATAACAGGAAAGGCACTGCAATGGATCAGAGAATACCTGACAGGAAGGCAACAACGAGTCATGGTACGTGACGAGGTGTCAGAGTGGACGCCTGTGACAAGCAGGGTTCCATAGGGGTCAGTTCTAGGACCTGTGCTGTTCTTGCTATATGTGAACGACATAACGGAAGAGATAGACTCAGAAGTGTCCTTGTTTGCAGATGATGTGAAGTTAATGAGAAGAATCAAATCGGATGAGGATCAGGCAGGACTACAAAGAGACCTGGACAGGCTACAAGCCTGGTCCAGCAACTGGCTCCTGGAGTTTAACCCTGCCAAATGCAAAGTCATTAAGATTGGGGAAGGGCAAAGAAGACCGCAGACACAATATAGTTTAGATGGTCAAAAACTGCAAATCTCACTCAAGGAAAAAGATCTGGGGGTGAGTATAACACCGAGCATATCTCATGAGGCGCACATCAGTCAGATAACTGCTGCAGCATACGGGCGCCTGGCAAACCTACAACGGATAGCGTTCCGATACCTCAGTAAGGATTCGTTCAAGACTGTATACCATTTACGTCAGGCCCATACTGGAGTATGCAGCACCAGTTTGGAATCGACACCTAGTCAAGCACGTCAAGAAATTAGAGAAAGTGCAAAGGTTTGCAACAAGACTAGTGCCAGAGCTACGGGGATTGTCCTACGAAGAGAGGTTGAGGGAAATCGGCCTGACGACACTGGAGGACAGGAGGGTCAGGGGAGACGTGATAACGACATATAAAATACTGCACGGAATAGACAAGGTGGACAAAGACGGGATGTTCCAGAGAAGGGACACCGAAACAAGGGGTCACAATTGGAAGTTGAAGACTCAGATGAATCAAAGGGATTTTAGGAAGTATTTCTTCAATCATAGAGTTGTCAGGCCATGGAATAGCCTAGAAAGTTGCGTAGTGGAGGTGGGAACCATACATAGTTTTAAGGCAAGGTATGATAAAGCTCATACGAAGAGGCGGGGCAAGGAGCTATGAGTCGACTCCTGCAACCACATAT
>NC_069401.1:67319593-67332093 GCF_026875155.1 Cherax quadricarinatus | reverse complement strand
ACAAGGTGACAGCAGTAAGACAAGAGAGAGAGGGGTGGGTGGATTGCATCTTCCTGGACTGCAAGAAGGCGTTTGACACAGTTCCACACAAGAGATTAGTGCAAAAACTGGAGGACCAAGCAGGGATTACAGGGAAGGCACTACAATGGATCAAGGAATACTTGTCAGGAAGACAGCAGCGAGTAATGGTACGTGGCGAGGTGTCAGAGTGGGCACCTGTGACCAGCGGGGTCCCACAGGGGTCAGTCCTAGGATCAGTGTTGTTTCTGGTATTTGTGAACGACATGACGGAAGGAATAAACTCCGTGGTGTCCCTGTTTGCAGATGACGTGAAGTTAATAAGAAGAATTCATTCGATCGAAGACCAGGCAGAACTACGAAGGGATCTGGACAGGCTGCAGACCTGGTCCAGCAATTGGCTCCTGGAGTTCAATCCCACCAAGTGCAAAGTCATAAAGATTGGGGAAGAGCAAAGAAGACCGCAGACGGAGTACAGTCTAGGGGGCTAGAGACTACAAACCTCACTCAAGAAAAAAGATCTTGGGGTGAGTATAACACCAGGCACATCTCCTGAAGCGCACATCAACCAAATAACTGCTGCAGCATATGGGCGCCTGGCAAACCTCAGAACAGCATTCTGACATCTTAATAAGGAATCGTTCAGGACCCTGTACACCGTGTACGTTAGGCCCATATTGGAGTATGCGGCACCAGTTTGGAACACACAGCTAGTCAAGCATGTAAAGAAACTAGAGAAAGGGCAAAGGTTTGCAACAAGACTAGTCCCAGAGCTAAGAGGTATGTCCTACGAGGAGAGGTTAAGGGAAATCAACCTGACGACACTGGAGGACAGAAAAGATAGGGGGGACATGATAACGACTTACAAAATACTGAGAGGAATTGACAAGGTGGACAAAGACAAGATGTTCCAGAGACTGGACACAGCAACACGGGGACACAGTTGGAAGCTGAAGACACAGATGAATCACAGGGATGTTAGGAAGTATTTCTTCAGCTACAGAGTAGTCAGGAAGTGGAATAGTTTAGGAAGAGATGTAGTGGAGGCAGGATCCATACCTAGCTTTTTAGCAGAGGTACGATGAAGCTCATGGTTCAGGGAGAGCGACCTAGTAGCGACCAGTGAAGAGGCGGGGCCAGGAGCTCGGACTCGACCCCTGCAACCTCAACTAGGTGAGTACAACTAGGTGAGTACACACACACACACACACACACGCACACACACACACACACACACACACACGCACACACACACACACACACACACACACAAGGGTAGACACTTGTAGAAATTGAGAGGCTAAGTTTCAGAACCTAGTATTGCTTTACGTATTTTATAAGTAGAATTGATAAGTATTAAAATTACCATTGGTAAGTTTTAGAATTACTGGTATTACTACTGGTACTTATTAGCAGTATGAATACTTAGAAGTGAGGGCACACTCACACACACACACACACACACACACACATATACATGAGAGTGGAGTAAGAGTTACCTCTCAACCACCACCAACCTCTCTCCCCACCTCTCTCTCTCTCTCTCTCTCTCTCTCTCTCATCTCTCTTCTCTCTCTCTCTCTCTCTCTCTCTCTCTCCTCTCTCTCTCCTCTCTCTCTCTCTCTCTCCTCTCTTCTCTCTCTCTCTCTCTCTTCTCTCTCTCTCTCTCTCTCTCTCTCTCTCTCTCTCTCTCTCTCTCTCTCTCCTCTCTCTCTCTCTACCTACTTTCTCTCCCTCCCCATCTTTCCCCTCCCTCTCCTTTATCTCCCCTCCTCACACACCACCTTCCATTCATTTCTTTCCTTCCTCCCCCCTACCTCCCCTCAAAGGGGGTTAAGGTTTGGGGTGGGGTTTTTTACATGTTATAAAATACAAATTACAGAGGGGGCCACTAGACACCTACATGGTGGCATTTCGAGCAACTTAGTTTAAATCTTAACATTAAATCCTTACAGTTTAGGGTTTAAGGGCAAGTGACTACATCATAATTGTGAGTTAGCATTAAATTTTTTTTTTGTTTTGGCAAAAATACAAGGTTCTATTGGAGTATCATAGGCAAACTTAGACTAGTTAGGATTTAATTATTTAAAATAGTATTTCTGGGTTATAGTCGGGGTGGGTGAGTGAAGTGTAAGTAAATTTGGGTCGGGGTGGATCAGAGAGATAAATTTTTTCTAACTGAAAATTTTGAAAGTGATGAATGTGTCTGCGTTCTAAGACTTTCAGGTAGGGTGTCCAGATTTTAGGTCCTTTGAAATACTTTAAAATTTTTTTGTAAAGGTTAGTGAACACGGGGAATGCCCATAGAGATGTTTGTGCCCTGTTTTAAATGCCTGTGGATCCTGTCACAACTATCAAGAAAGCGTTTTAGGTCCAGTTAATATTGGAATTTAAGGTCCTGTAGATATAGATTGTACAGTAGTAAGTGTGGATGTTTCTGAACAGGGAGTAAGTTTAGATCTATGAAGATGGGGGGGGGGGGTTTGCCAGGGATGGATTTAGTGATTATTCTTACAGCGGCTTTTTGTTGGGTTATTATTGGCTTATGGTGTGTTGCTGCAGTTGAACCCCAAGCACAGATAGCATAGGTGAGGTATGGATATATAAGTGAATGATATAGTGTGAGAAGGGCAGTTTGCAGTATGTAGTATCGTATCTTGGAGAAGATCCCCACCGTTTTGGATACTTTTTTTGTTATGTGTTGGATATGGGTGCTGAAATTTAGGTTGTTGTCGAGGTATAGGCCAAGGAATTTGCCCTTATTATGTCTGGCAATTAGAGTGTTGTCACTCTTAATGTTAATTTGTGCAACTCCTGCTCTGCTACCAAGCATAATATAGTAGGTTTTGCCAGTGTTAAGTGTAAGTTTATTGGTTGTCATCCAAGTCGATATTTTGAGCAGCTCCTCGTTAACAATGGTGTTGAGGGCGGCAAGTTTAGGGTGGGAGATGACATAAGTCTTGTTGTCAGCAAAGAGAATGGGTTTCAGGCGTTGGGATATGTTTGGAAGATCATTGATGTAAATGAGGAAGAGCAGGGGTCCAAGGACACTTCCCTGCGGAACTCCAGTATCAAGTGGCCGTATTGATGAGGCTGTGTCTTTAATGGTGACATACTGATACCTATTAGAAAGGTAGGATTTAAAATATGCAAGCGCATGGCCTCTTATACCATAGTGTCAAGTTTGTGGAGTAGGATGCCGTGGTCTACTGTGTCAAACGCTTTTCTTAGGTCAATAAAAATTCCTAGTGGATATTCCTTATTTTCCAATGCTGTGTAAAGCAGGTCTAGCATTTTTATAATTGCATCATTAGTGCTTTTATTTTTCCTGAATCCAAATTGGCAGGGGTTGTGTATGTTTTGTGACGTTATAAATGAACAGTATCCTGTGCACGAGTTTCTCAAGGATTTTGGATAGCAATGGTAAGTATGATATTGGCCTATAGTTGTTTACGTCTGTAGGGTCACCACCTTTATGTATTGGTGTAACCCTTGCTGTCTTGAGTAGTGTCGGGAAAGTGCTAGTTTCTAGTGACTTGTTAAAAAGTAATGTAATAGCATGCGAAAGGACATGGGCTGCTCGCTTGTACAATAATGGTGGGACGTGAGACAGAGTCCCCGAGTTATTTTTAAGTGACTTTATGATCGCGGTGACTTCCGTGGGCTCAGTTGGTACGAGATAGAAGGAATTTGGGAAATTCCCATCTAGTAGTCCCCGGCACGGGCATCGTACGTGGGATTTTACTGGCGAGATTAGATCCTATGTTTGTGAAGAAGTCCGTTTTTATCTTGTTAGCTGTATCAGTGGGATGCAGTGGTGTTTCATGAGGTTTAATTAGAACTTAGAACAATATTCTTTTTTTTTTCAGTTTGTGGGTCCCCAGAATCTGGGAAAGTGTTTTCCAGGTCTTTTTTATATCTCCTCTTGTGTCAGTGAATCTGCTGGAGTAGTACAGCTGTTTGGCTTTCTTTATTAATTTGGTGAGAACTGTTGAATGTTGTTTAAGAATATCTTTGTGTATTAAGCCCTGTCTATATTGCTTTTCATATTGGTGTTTCTTATCAATGGATTTCAGAATGCTGGTGGTTAGCCATGGGCAACCAAGCCGTTTATTTCGTGATCTGTTTTTGCTTTTATAGGACAATGTTTGTTGTAATAGGGGAGGGAGACATGACCCAGGTAGCTAATTTTCGGAGAATTGGGTGGTTTGCATGCAGGAGACTGCTTGTCAAAGTAGTCTTCAAGGCATAATCAGCTCGAACGAGGGTCCTGCAGGAGAAAGCACGACTGAGGGACAATTCAGAGTACCGGAGAGCGTACCTCGATCGATCGTGACAGGACACAGGAGAAAGGACGAGACTGAGAGAGAGGTTAAAAAAAAAAAAGAAAGGGGAAAAATTGGGAGGCATTGATGAAGGCGAGCAGAACCCAGACTCAGGCGGAAGGACAAATACACACTACAGAGACACCCACAGAATGACTCCAACCACAACGACCCCGAAGCAACTGAATAACCTCAACCAAACCGGCACACTGTTCCCTCTGCCCCCACCCCCACCACAAACCCCACCCTACAGCAGCCCCATCCCCCATCACAAACCCCACCCACACTGTGACAACCCCAATGCAGCTGAACAATCTCAACCAACACCCATACACTGTTCCCTCTGCCCCCACCCCCCCACATCACAAACCCCACTGCCACAGCAGCTCCCTACAGGCACTCTGCCCTTAGTCCCTCCATCACAAATCCCACCCACACCACAAACCTGCTCATGGAGCAGGGAGAGAGAGAGAGGATCTAGTAGCGGTCAGTGAAGAGGAGGGGGCAGGAGCTTAGTCTCGACCCCTGCAACTATAATTAGGTGAGTACAATTAGGTGAGTGCACACACACACACACACACACACACACACACACACACACACACACACACACACTGGCAGGGAAGCCAGTTAATGAGATGATGGAATATGTAGCAACAAAATGCAAGGAGGCTGAGGAGAGGTTTGTACCCAAGGGTAACAGGAGTAATGAAAAAGCCAGGATGAGCCCATGGTTTACCCAAAGGTGCAGGGAGGCAAAAACCAAGTGTGCTAGGGAATGGAAGAAATATAGAAGGCAAAGGACCCAGGAGAATAAGGAGAACAGTCGTAGAGCCAGAAACGAATATGCACAGATAAAAAGGGGAGGCCCAAAGACAATATGAAAATGACATAGCAACGAAAGCCAAATCTGACCCGAAACTGTTGTACAGCCACATCAGGAGGAAAACAACAGTCAAGGACCAGGTAATCAGGCTAAGGAAGGAAGGAGGAGAGACAACAGGAAATGACCGTGAAGTATGTGAAGAACTCAACAAGAGATTCAAAGAAGTGTTCACAGAGGAGACAGAAGGACTCCAGAAAGACGGAGAGGTGGGGCACACCACCAAGTGCTGGACACAGTGCACACAACCGAGGAAGAAGTGAAGAGGCTTCTGAGTGAGCTAGATACCTCAAAGGCAATGGGGCCAGATAACATCTCCCCATGGGTATTGAGAGAGGGAGCAGAGGCGCTATGTGTACCCCTAACAACAATATTCAATACATCTATCGAAACAGGGAGATTGCCTGAGGCATGGAAGACAGCATATGTAGTCCCAATCTTTAAAAAAGGAGACAGACATGAAGCATTAAACTACAGACCAGTGTCACTGACATGTATAGTATGCAAAATCATGGAGAAGATTATCAGGAGAAGAGTGGTGGAACACCTAGAAAGGAATGATCTCATCAACAGCAGCCAGCATGGTTTCAGGGACGGGAAATCCTGTGTCACAAACCTACTGGAGTTCTATGACATGGTGACAGCAGTAAGACAAGAGAGAGAGGGGTGGGTGGATTGCATTTTCTTGGACTGCAAGAAGGCGTTTGACACAGTTCCACACAAGAGATTTGTGCAAAAACTGGAGGACCAAGCAGGGATAACAGGGAAGGCACTACAATGGATCAGGGAATACTTGTCAGGAAGACAGCAGCGAGTCATGGTACGTGGCGAGGTGTCAGAGTGGGCACCTGTGACCAGCGGGGTCCCGCAGGGGTCAGTCTAGGACCAGTGCTGTTTCTGGTATTTGTGAACGACATGACGGAAGGAATAGACTCTGAGGTGTCCCTGTTTGCAGATGACGTGAAGTTGATGAGAAGAATACACTCGATCGAAGACCAGGCAGAACTACAAAGGGATCTGGACAGGCTGCAGACCTGGTCCAGCAATTGGCTCCTGGAGTTCAATCCCACCAAGTGCAAAGTCATGAAGATTGGGGAAGGGCAAAGAAGGCCGCAGACGGAGTACAGTCTAGGGGGTCAGAGACTACAAACCTCACTCAAGGAAGAAGATCTTGGGGTGAGTATAACACCAGGCACATCTCCTGAAGCGCACATCAACCAAATAACTGCTGCAGCATATGGGCGCCTAGCAAACCTCAGAACAGCATTCCGACATCTTAATAAGGAATCGTTCAGGACCCTGTACACCGTATACGTTAGGCCCATATTGGAGTATGCGGCACCAGTTTGGAACCCACACCTAGCCAAGCACGTAAAGAAACTAGAGAAAGTGCAAAGGTTTGCAACAAGACTAGTCCCAGAGCTAAGAGGTATGTCCTACGAGGAGACGTTAAGGGAAATCAACCTGACGACACTGGAGGACAGGAGAGATAGGGGGGACATTATAACGACATACAAAATACTGAGAGGAATTGACAAGGTGGACAAAGACAGGATGTTCCAGAGATTGGACACAGTAACAAGGGGACACAGTTGGAAGCTGAAGACAGATGAATCACAGGGATGTTAGGAAGTATTTCTTCAGCCACAGAGTAGTCAGTAAGTGGAATAGTTTGGGAAGCGATGTAGTGGAGGCAGGATCCATACATAGCTTTAAGCAGAGGTATGATAAAGCTCACGGTTCAGGGAGAGTGACCTAGTAGCGATCGGTGAAGAGGCGGGGCCAGGAGCTCGGACTCGACCCCCGCAACCTCAACTAGGTGAGTACAACTAGGTGAGGTGAGTACACACACACACACACACACACACACACACACACACACACACACACTACAGACAACCTACCGGAACTTACTTCCTAAAGAACAATACCCATTCTGCAAATTAATTACCAGTACCACCAGTCTGGTATTTACCAGTACCAACAGTCTAGTATTTACCAGTTCCATCAGTCTGGTATTTACCAGTACCACCAATCTGGTATTTACCGCTACCACCAGTCTGGAATTTACCATTACCGCCAGGCTGGTATATACACCAGCTCCAAGAGTCTAATATTTACACCAGTACCTCCAGTCTGGTATTTACACCAGTACCACCACTCTGGTATTTACACCAGTACCACCTGTCTGGTATTTACACCAGTACCACCAGTCTGGTATTTCATGCGACGCTGTCAATGTTGGCTGCGGGTAATACGCTATTACCTTTAATATTTGTGCTATATAATGTGACTAATATCTCATAATATTTTTAACCAGGTGGGTAGAGGAGAGGGTAGGGTGGGGTGAGAGAAGGTTGAAGGGGTGAGAGAGGGTTGAAGGGGTGAGAGAGGGAGGGAGTGAGAGAGGGTAGGAGGGGTGAGGGAGGGTTGAGGGGTGAAAGAGGGTAGGAGGGATTGTGAGAGTAGGTGGAGGTGAGAGAACATAGGAAGGGATGAGAGTAGGAGAGAGTGAGACAGGGTAGGAGGTTCAGAGAGTGTAGGAGGTTGTGAGAGAGGGTAGGAGGGGGTGGATAACAGTAAGAAAAGAGAGAAATGTGGGGGGAAATGAATAATGTAGGATTGAGTGAGATACAGATAGATAAAGAGAAAAAAAAAGACAGAAAGAAAAAGAGAGAATGACATCACATGGAGCTGTTTCCAGTAATTATTCAATAATCCGAAGTAATCAATCACGACTGGCATTAACACTCTATTTAGTCCAAAACTTTGTTAGCGAGTCTTCCTTACCCTGGTCAGTGAGTGTTTTACCTGAGTACACATTAAGTATACTTACCTCCTGTAAACTATCTATTTCAAGTCACTCCGAACTGTATAAAAAACCTAAATAGGTATACCCGTAACATAAAACACAACTTGTGGACTACATATGTGTAGTTTTGAATTTGTTTACATCTGTTGTTGGGCCTGAGATTGATGTCTGGGGGTGACCTGTGTCTCCTCCCACCCGTCAGAGTTTCCTTTTGTTCGAGGCTACGTGTGGAAGAGTACCTGAAGTAGACGACACATGTGTAGAAGATATCCGGTGTCGCTCCGTGATTGCTGTATTGGATTGTAGGAACCTCTTGTGCACTGCGCAACGTTCTGGCAACGTAACGGAGGTATTGCTCACACTAGTTTTGTTTACCAACTTTTAATTTTATATCGTAAGTAATATTATTCACGATCACTGTGTGGAAGAGTTCCACGTGTTAATTATCTCTAATATAGCAAAATGTTAAATTATTACATCATTCTGGAGGGTTTAACATTGCCGCTATATTTTGTTTTTAATTTGTTATTTTTAATCAAAATTTACAGTTGACTGTTGACAGTGAACTTTGTTTTATTGTGGCGAACCAAGTTTATTATATAGTCACAGTACAGTGATTACAGACCATCAGTACCACACATGAAAAAGTTAAGAGCAGGAGACCATAGAGTCTATATACTTAAACGAGTCATCTATATGATTTAGACCCGTGTCAGGACACTTGTCCTGTCTGATGCCAAATATTATAGCAACAACAACCACACGGTCCATATTCAGACTATCTGCTGATAGGAATTATCAACGGTCTATCTGCCTCTAATTCGGTATGGGTAGTTGAGAGATTAATTTCTATTTCTAGAGCTACTGCTACTACTATCACCACCCATCACCACCAGTATGATAACCTTGAGTGGTCTTGAGGAAACACTTGCACACTCTCGCCTATGTAAAGTGTTTCATCAACACTTAAGCACTTCACATTCTCATCAAATTCCTAAACTAACCCCCTACCACCTCTCCTAATCCACCCCCTCACATCTTCCACCCTCACCCTATACATGCAATTTGCAAATTTCATATTCCCCAGCCACCTCAGTGACAATATGAAGCGAATCATCACTAAACTATATAGAAAAATAAAAATAAATCCCTCTTCCTCTGAGCTAACAGTGACAGACTCTGCCTCACCCTCCCCACTAAGGCTTACCTTTCCTCTACCAGTCACAGATGCTGCCTCACTCTCCCCAGTAAGGCTTACTTTTCTTCCTCATAAACCAACGTAACAATTCTTTGAATCTCGACTGCCAGTCCCCACCATCCCTACCTCCCATTCTCTCAAAAATTTTATGTAATCACCTCAACCCTCATAACACAAAGAGACTGTTACTCCTCTATGAAAGACCTTTTTAGGGTCGAATTTTCTAGTGGACATAATGAAAATAGTGCAAATGGTTTTAGGCTCCAGAAATCTCTAGTGAGTCGAAAAAGAGAAAAGTGCATTGTATGCACTATGTAAATTCCCATGTGACCTCTACTTTCCTAACAATGTGACCTGTACTTTCTAAACAATGTGACTTATACTTTCTAAACAGTGTGATCTATACTTTCTAAACAATGTAAATATTGATCTATAGATCTAGGGTAGACCACAAAGACTTTAATCCTGCCTGGCACTTATAAACCTCATCCCACAAATCTCTTAGTCACCTGCTCCTCCTGGACTGCGAAAGTTTAGCAAAGAACAATCAGGTAAGAACACTCTCTATACAAACAAGAAAATATATGAGTGATGGTTTTGTAAATAATAACAGATTTTGTTGTAAACAAGATTAGTGACCTTCAGAACAATATGGTTGAGCCAAACACGAAACTTAAGTGAATATTAACAAGCACAATAATTTCTGATAGATAATACATAAAAAATGATGAAATATAAAAAAGGAGGGTTGGCAATAATGGTTAGGATTTAACTGAAAGTTGAAGAAATGGAGGACCTGAACTGTGAAGATTTTGTGGATTATGCAGCAACAATGCTAATAACTTGTGGTACAAGGCGTCATTGGCCTTAATTTTTATCCCACCATCCACAACAGGTAACCCAGGCCAGAATACAAGGAACATATTAGGACTGCCACATTGATCGGAGAGAAGGAAGAACAGCGTACCAGTAGACCTAGTGCAAAGTGAATGATCCTGGGATACTTCTCACAAATAGACTGTACGAAATGGACTAGACCCGGGCAACCTGAGGTTGGGTGGGCAAAGTTAATGCAAGTTAAACCTAGTGTTCACACTTATTAAAATAAATATTTGAAAAATTAGATGTATTGTCGATTTAGAAGCCAGTAATTACACTGTTTCAAACTTCGAGTATATGGTCGAGGCTAAAGGAATAAAACGAGAGGAACGAGACATCCTGAAACCCAGATTACGGAAGAAGCGATCTGAAGCAATGAAAGCTTTCCTAACTGGCTAACGGCGAAAATAAAAATAAGAGGAACAACAAAAGATTCCATGAAGGAATGTCTAAAATTTAGAGAAGTTGTGGGAGGCCACAGAAGGATTTATACTTTGTTAGGATGGTACGAAATGAGAAACAAAAAAACGGTTTAATCAGAGACGGAGAAAAGTCAAAACCAAGAGTAAAAGAGGAATGAAAAATATACAGTGCAAACATAGCTACATGTAGAAAGCAATAATTTTGAGGAAAGCAAGGAATGAATAACGACAGAGTTGAAAATAGAGGGCAAAGGATTTCCCGATAAATGAATTGATTTTAATAGGATTTATTATTAGACCAACCATGTTGCCGGATGTGCACACATACTAGGCATCATAGCAACAACATAAGTAAAGCCGGCAGTTCCGAGAGCTGCCTTCAGGAACCTCAGCAGAGAGTTATCACATCCATGACACTTTACACATCGTGTATAAGGAAAGTCTTAGAGGTTCTCGACCCTACTAGTCCCAGAGCTGAGGGACATAAACAATGACAAAGGTCCAAAGGCAGTGGCGAAGAACCGCGAGAAATGAGGCCAAGACATAGCAGACTCTTAATGGAAATTAACACTGTAGACAGGAAAAAAAATCATAAAAATACATAAATTTATTTCGTGCACTGTGAAAAAATACTAGAGTACATTTTCTCTTTTTCATCTAAAGCTTAAAAGCTGAAGATGAAGGAGTGAGAGGAGTCATGTGTCAAAACTTGTGTAGGGAAAGGTGGAAGCTATGAGTAAGTGATTGCTGATGGTAACAACTTTGTACTTCATGGAGGGCAGTGCCAGGCTGCCATGTCGCTTGGCAGTGACGAGTGTTTATGTACGTGTTACCAAGTTCTGAGTGTTGGTGTGGACAGTGATGTCTGTTTACATTTCTGTGCTAGCTTTATCTTTAGTTTCTTATGTCTGCGCCTTTAGTAGTATCTATCCTAATTGTTCTCTCTCTCTCTCTGTCTCTCTCTCTCTCTCTCTCTCTCTCTCTCTCTCTCTCTCTCTCTCTCTCTCTCTCTCTCTCTCTCTCTCCTCTCTCTCTCTCTCTCTCTCTCTCTCTCTCTCTCTCTCTCTCGATTCTCTCTATCTCATTCCTTTCACTCTTAACATCATTAACAACTTTAAAAAAATAATAAGTAAATAAAGTAAATTATATAATAGTCATTGGTTTATCAAGTTCAAGGACTATCGACTAGACAAAGGTCATTAAGGCTACACATATCCAGCTCTGAGCGTTATGCTCCATTCTCCGGAAGATTAAATTTTTTTTTCCAGATTAACCCTGCACATTGCCTCTGGAAATGATTATGCAAATTCTCTTTTACGTCCATCCTGCCACCGACTTTTTTGTATACACGATTATCTACATAATTTTTCTATAAGTACTAAGGCGCACTAATTAGGAAGAGCGAGATTTGATAATTCGTCTTTCATTTTCATTGTCTCTCGCTTTTATTATTATTATTATTATTATTATTATTATTATTATTAATATTATTAATTTTATATTATTCTATTTAATTAAGCTCCAATTTAATCTTCATTATAAACTTATTTTTATACATATATATGCATTAGTCAATGGTTATGAATATTATGGAAAATACATATAAAGCACAGAGTGGATAAGTGAGACACACGTACAAGGTAAGTGAATATAGTAAGTAAGGTGTTGGACAGGTGTATAACTCAGCAGACTGTCCTTATTGTTTCTCGGTTATGTTGAGGAGCAGAGAGACAAGTTATGTTGAGGAGCAGAGAGACAAGTTATGTTGAGGAGCAGAGAGATAAGTTATGTTGAGGAGCAGAGAGACAAGTTATGTTGAGGAGCAGAGAGACAAGTTATGTTGAGGAGCAGAGAGACAAGTTATGTTGAGGAGCAGAGAGACAAGTTATGTTGAGGAGCAGAGAGACAAGTTATGTTGAGGAGCAGAGAGACAAGTTATGTTGAGGAGCAGAGAACAAGTATG
>NC_069401.1:67314981-67319093 GCF_026875155.1 Cherax quadricarinatus | reverse complement strand
TCCACGATTCAAGGCAGAGGGACTGATTACCTCAGCACCTCCTCTTCTTCACCGTCCTCCTTTGTATGGACTGATGAAGCCACTGTGTGGCGATACGTTTCCTGAGTAAGATACCCAAGTGTTACATATGTGTTTAATTTATCAACTTGTCGGTTCTCTGAACCATTCATCTACATATTAAGAAGTGTAAGCAGCAGAAGTCCAGCGGTTATACTACAGCTTTATACATCATTAGTAAGGCCTCACCTAGATTACGCAGCTCAGTTCTGGTCTCCACATTACAGAATGGACATAAATTCGTTAGAAAACATTTAGCGATGAATGACGAAATCTTCCGTATGAAGAAAGATTGAAGAACCTTAAATTATATTCACTTCATGGGGTCATATCTGAATGGGGATTAGTCACTAGTGGCGTTCCACAGGGATCAGTTTTAGGCGCTCTGTTGTTCATAATTTACATTAATGACCTTGATAAAAGAATTGTAAGTGACAAGAGCAAATTTGCTGATGATACAAAAATAGGCAGTATGATTCATTCTGAGGAAGATACCGATAAACTCCAGGGAGATTTGGACAAATTAATGTCTTGGTCAGAAAAATGGCAGAGGAAGTGCAATGGGGATAAGTGTAAAGTACTAGTCCTTGGTAAAGAAAATAACCCTCGAAGCTATAAACTAGGTGAAGTAGAGCTTGATCATACAGAATGTGAAAAAGACTTGGGAGCCATGGTAAGCAGAAATCTAAAGCCAAGACAAGGAAGACTACTGTGGGAGGAAATTGACCCTTCAGAGGGCAAGGCAGACTAAAATGCAGATTTTGAAAGTGATTTCGTATGAGGAGATAGAGCCACTCGATGTAAGGTCACTGAGACCATCCAAACAGAGTTGTGAAAGTAACATCTCGGGCAATTGCAGATATTCGAAGACCGAGTATATTCGGTCCTGCCCGTTTGGGGTATAACAATTTAGAATGTTGCAAGGTTGCAATTGTTGAAAAAAAACGAAATAAATATTTTTTAAATTTATTATAAAAGTAGACAATATAAAAAACATAAATGGAACTTGTTTCTGAACAATTTATAAGCAGTAAAAAAATAGAAGTAGGAACTACTTATCAACAATGACACATTGCAATGAGATACAACTTACAAATGAAATATTCTTGAGTTCCCTGAGAAAGAACAATCCTTTTACATCACTAATTTCTGCAATGAAACTTTATGAAACAATTTCTATCCTTCTTGATGGATAGATTTACTTTGCATGTGGCACAGGAAAATGAAGATGCGACATGATTATTCTTGTTGCTGCAATACTTGCATGTAAGCAAGTATCTTCTTCTTGTTCAATTTCTTCTTTTTGGATGGTGGCATAGCTTCCTTCTCATCTGTTGGCACCTCTGCATCTTGTGGCAAGTATTCATCATCAGTTTCCACCACTTCCAGGTCATCTGGATCTTGATCTGAGTCACTGTCATCCCAAACACAGACAAATTTCGACTTATCCTTGGAGGACTCACCGTAGAACAATTTCTTATTGATCTGGAAGGACAATAAAAACATTCTGTACACACCCAGACCATTACTGAATTCATATATACACTACCAAATTTTATGGAAATATTTATATACCGAAACTTGAAAACTGCACCTAAAAGGGCAGGAATGGCTGTACTTGGTCCTATTTTGTTGCACTTTTTTCATTTGCATTGTGCACTCGTAATATGCTTCACAACGCCTTCATATATATATCAAAATATGGCTAAACTATTCATTTACACACTAGACACACAAATCAGTACTTACCGACATTGTACGGGGTGAAATGCTTCAGTATGTAAGGAGCACTCAACCGAGAAACACGAGTTTTGGCGCCGGCAAGGTAGAAGTGTTTACATTCTGCTCTCACTCGACCAATGGGAAGCGAGCAGTCCGCCATCACCGCTCAGCCTGGGCGACTCAGGGAAGGTCTGTGATTGGTCAGAAATAGAGAATGGGAACCTAGATGCGCTGGGGGAGTTGGAGGACGTGCGCAAAAAACCACGTTATGAGGACCGACTACACTCGGTCCTGCCCGGTAAAGGGCACAAGGCCACAAGGCAGGATAAATTTGAAATTCTAGGGAACTTTAACTTTAGTCAGATTGATTGGAATTTTTTGACTGGGAATTTAGAATCTAACGACTTTTTAGAAGTAGTTCAGGATTGTTTTTTGAAACAGTTTGTGACAGAACCTACAAGTGGAAATAACCTGTTTGACTTGGTTCTGGCAAACAAGGAAACCCTTGTTAATAATTTAGAAGTTACAGAGAAACTCGGCACTAGCTATCACGAATCAATTACCTTTAGCATTGAATGGAAGTATGATAGTAGGGATAATTCAGTAATGGTCTCAGATTTTCGCTTAGCAGATTACAATGGACTTAGAGAACACTTATCACCTTTGGACTGGGGTAACGAAGAGAGCTATCAGTATGACAGCTGTCTTAACGCAATACATGCTGTCCAAAGAACATTTATCCCGTATAAAGAAATTAGATCGAATATAAATGACCCGAAATGGATGATTAATAGGCACAAATATCTTTTAGGACAGAAAAAAAAGTATTTATAGGCGCATCAAAAGTATATTGACATTAGTATATTGACATTAAGAGGGAAGCTAGAAAGGGGGATAAAAAAAAGCTAAAAGGGACTATGAAATTAAAGTTGCTAGGGATTCTAAAACTAACCCAAAAAGTTTTTTCCAAGTTTACGGAACAAAAGTTAGAGATATGATAGATCCCCTTAAAAATAACTATGGGCATCTTACTGACAAGGAGAATGAAATGTGCTCTATTCTTAATAATTATTTTCTCTCGGTTTTCACTCAGGAAGACACTAACAATATCCCAGTAATTGATTTTTATAATAGGCCTGAGGATGATAAATTATGCAATATCAGTCACTAGCGAAATGGCTATCAAACAGACAGACCGATAAAGCAAAATAAATCCCCGGGCCCTGATGAACTTTTTCAAGGGTTCTTAAAGAGTGTAAAATGGAACTTTGTGAACCATTGACTAATATTTTTAATAATTTCTCTTCAAACAGGTGTTGTGTCTGGTATGTGGAAGATGGCTAATGTAATTCCTATTTTTAAAGCAGGGGACAAGTCGTTACCGTCAAATTACCGCTCAATAAGCCTGACCTCAATTGCAGGCAAATTACTAGAGTCAATTATAACTGAGATTATAAGAAGCCATCTGGATAAGCCGTTCCTGCCTAACTAATTTATTAACCTTCTTCAGTTAAGCTATTGAGGCCGTTGATCACGATAAAGAATTCGATATTGTTTATTTAGATTTTAGTAAGGCTTTTGATAGAGTACTGCACCAGAGAATGTTAAAGAAAGTGGCAGCTCATGGTATTGGGGGAAAAGTGCTGTCGTAGAACGAGTCGTGGCTCACCAATAGGAAGCAGAGAGTATGCTTAAATGGGGTTAAATCCGATTGGAAATCTGTAACAAGTGGCGTTACACAGGGATCAGTCTTAGGCCCGTTGTTGTTTATAATATATCAATGACCTTGACTAGGGAATTACTAGTGATATGAAAGTTAAGACACATGTGCAACATCTGGTTATCTTTAATGTAGACGTTTCGCCATCCAGTGGCTTTATCAATACAGATTCTAGGACATAATTAGAAGACAGTAGAACTATATACAAAAGATGAGGTAATCAGTCCCTCATCCTTGGAGTTGGTGTTGAGAGCATCGTGGTGGTGGAGAATCTGGAGCAAAAGCAAGGAGACTGGCGGTTATATAGGCGTCAGTGGATAGGAACGTGTAGCAGACGAGGGCATAGTTACTGGTAGGCGGAATTCTCCAGTGGAAGTAGGTCCTACTCAAAGGGATGGGTTAGTTGTAGTAGCCCTATCCATAAATTTAACCTGACTGTCCCCAACTAAAACAATGTTCTTACCTTCACTGGCGGAGTTCGTCGTGACGTTCTCGATGGTCTTCTCTGGGGTTTGAAGGGATGTTGACTCACTCTCGTCCGCCAATGCTTTCTTGGTGCTCATTGTGATGTTCCCGGTAGACAGCCCACATTCATCAGGTAACACCGAAAATG
>NC_069401.1:67299981-67309981 GCF_026875155.1 Cherax quadricarinatus | reverse complement strand
CTTTCCCTAGGCTTTCTTAACTTGTTTAACTCACTCCAAAAATTTTTCTTTATTTTCATTAAATTTCTTGACAGTTGCCTCTCCCACTCTTTCATCTGCTCTCCTTTTGCACTCTCTCACCACTCTCTTCACCTTTCTTTTACTCTCCATATACTCTGCTCTTCTTATAACACTTCTGCTTTGTAAAAAACTCTCGTAAGCTACCTTTTTCTCTCTTATCACACCCTTTACTTCATCAGTCCACCAATCACTCCTCTTTCCTCCTGCCCCACCCTCCTATAACCACAAACTTCTGCCCCACATTCTAATACTGCATTTTTAAAACTATTCCAACCCTCTTCAACCCCCCACTACTCATCTTTGCACTAGCCCACCTTTCTGCCAATAGTCGCTTATATCTCGCCCGAACTTCCTCCTCCCTTAGTTTATACACTTTCACCTCCCTCTTACTTGTTGTTGCCACCTTCCTCTTTTCCATCTACCTCTTACTCTAACTGTAGCTACAACTAAATTGATCCGATATATCAGTTGCCCCTCTATAAACATGTACATCCTGGAGCCTACCCATCAACCTTTTATTCCACCAATACATAATCTAACAAACTACTTTCATTACATGCTACAGCATACCTTGTATATTTATTTATCCTCTTTTTCATAAAATATGTATTACTTATTACCAAATTTCTTTCTACACATAGCTCAATTAAAGGCTCCCCATTTACATTTACCCCTGGCACCCCAAACTTACCTACTACTCCCTCCATAACATTTTTACCCACTCAGCATTGAAATCCCCAACCACCATTACTCTCACACTTGATTCAAAACTCCCCACGCATTCACTCAACATTTCCCAGAATCTCTCCCTCTCCTCTACACTTCTCTCTTCTCCAGGTGCATACACGCTTACTATAACCCACTTTTCACATCCAATCTTTATTTTACTCCACAATAATCCTTGAATTTATACATTTGTAGTCCCTCTTTTCTGCCATAGCTTATCCTTCAACATTATTGCTACTCTTTCTTTAGCTCTAACTCTATTTGAAACCCTGACCTAATCCCATTTATTCCTCTCCATTGAAACTCTCCCATCCCCTTCAGCTTTGTTTCACCTAAAGCCAGGACATCCAGTTTCTTCTCATGCATAAAATCCACAATCATCTCTTTCTTATCATTTGCGCAAAATCCACGCACATTCAGACTTCCCACTTTGACAATTTTCTTCTTATTCTTTTTAGTAATCTTTACAGGAAAAGGGGTTACTAGCCCATTGTTCCCGTCATTTTAGTTGACTTTTACAACACGCATGGCTTACGGAGGAAAGATTCTTATTCCACTTCCCCATGGATATAAAAGGAAAAGTAATAAGACCAAGAACTATTAAGATAAAATCAAAGAAAACTCAGATGAGTGTGTATAAATAAACGTGTACATGTATGTGTAGTGTGACCTAAGTGTAAGTAGAAGTAGCAAGACGTACCTGTAATCTGCATATTTATGAGACAGACAAAAGACACCAGCAATCCTACCATCATGTAAAACAATTACAGGCTTTCGCTTTACACTCACTTGGCAGGACGGTAGTACCTCCCTGGGTGATTGCTGTCTACCAACCTACTACCTAATATATATATATATTTATATATATATATATATATATATATATATATATATATATATATATATAATTATTGTAACCACGGACGAGTGGTATTGATCAATAACAACACTGCGCTAGCCAAGGATTCGAACCCATGTTGTACTAGCATGCCTCATGGTAAGCAAGAACCACATGACGCTTTAAACCACAGGACCACCCAACCCTACAAGAACAGTGCAGCCAGCACACAGCTAGTGGGCCGCCATCCGAGGGCATACGGAGGAGTGGAAGCTTCTAAGCTAATTTCATTCTAACCCCTGTTTAGTGGTGTACTAGCCACGTTCGTGGTTACAATAATATATAAATGCTGCTCGTGAGGCTAGTACACCAAACAGGGATGAGAATGAAATTAGCTTAGAAGCTCCCACACCTCCGTATGCCCTCGGATGGCAGCCCAACAGCTAGGGTGTGCTGGCTGCACCATTCTTGTAGGGTTGGGTGGCCCTGTGGTGTAAAGCGTCATGTGGTTCTCGCTTACCATATATATCTATATATATATATATATAAACACTGATCTCTGGCTGAAGGAGACTCGAACCTACGAACCTTAGGACAAGGTACGCAGTGCTTTACCAATCTACCCACACTGGACAATACCTTGGCGTGTAGCATGCGCTACATGTTTGATCCAAGGCAGCCAGCTTTCAGGGAGAAGGCTTACAGCTTTTCATCTCATCCCCTGCATGCATCAGCCTTACTAGAGATTTGAACAATGCAAGGAAATTTCGCTAGAGCTGCGAAATATACACAAACACTGAATCTCTGCTGAAGGAGACTCGGAACCTACGAACCTTAGGACAAGGTAACGCAGTGCTTACCAATCTACCACACTGGACAATACGTTGGGAGTAGCATGCGCTACCGTTTGATCCAAGGCAGCCAGCTTTCAGGGAGAAGGCTTACAGCTTTTCATCTCTCCCCTGCATGCATCAGCCTTACTAGAGATTTGAACAATGCAAGGAATTCGCTAGGCATGCGAAATATACACAAACACTCATCTCTGGCTGAAGGAGACTCGAACCTACGAACCTTAGGACAAGGTACGCAGTGCTTTACCAATCTAACCCACACTGGACAATACCTTGGCGTGTAGCATGCGCTACACGTTTGACCCAAGGCAGCCAGCTTTCAGGGAGAAGGCTTACAGCTTTTCATCTCATCCCCTGCATGCATCAGCCATACTAGAGATTTGAACAATGCAAGGAATTCGCTAGAGCATGCGAAATATACACAAACACTGATCTCTGGCTGAAGGAGACTCGAACCTACGAACCTTAGGACAAGGTACGCAGTGCTTTACCAATCTACCCACACTGGACAATACGTTGGCGTGTAGCATGCGCTACACATTTGATCCAAGGCAGCCAGCTTTCAGGGAGAAGGCTTCAAGCTTTTCATCTCATTCCCTGCATGCATCAGCCTTACTAGAGATTTGAACAATGCAAGGAATTCGCTAGAGCATGCGAAATATACACAAACACTGATCTCTGGCTGAAGGAGACTCGAACCTACGAACCTTAGGACAAGGTACGCAGTGCTTTACCAATCTACCCACACTGGACAATACCTTGGCGTGTAGCATGCGCTACACGTTTGATCCAAGGCAGTCAGCTTTCAGGGAGAAGGCTTACAGCTTTTTATCTCATCCCCTGCATGCATCAGCCTTACTAGAGATTTGAACAATGCAAGGAATTCGCTAGAGCATGCGAAATATTCACAAACACTGATCTCTGGCTGAAGGAGACTCGAACCTACGTACCTTAGGACAAGGTACGCAGTGCTTTACCAATCTACCCACACTCTGTAAGCCTTCTCCCTGAAAGCTGACTGCCTTGGATCAAACGTGTAGCGCATGCTACACGCCAAGGTATTGTCCAGTGTGGGTAGATTGGTAAAGCACTGCGTACCTTGTCCTAAGGTTCGTAGGTTCGAGTCTCCTTCAGCCAGAGATCAGTGTTTGTGTATATTTCGCATGCTCTAGCGAATTCCTTGCATTGTTCAAATCTCTAGTAAGGCTGATGCATGCAGGGGATGAGATGAAAAACTGTAAGCCTTCTCCCTGAAAGCTGGCTGCCTTGTATCAAACGTGTAGCGCATGCTACTCGCCAAGGTATTGTCCAGTGTTGGTAGATTGGTAAAGCACTATATACCTTGTCCTAAGGTTCGTAGGTTCGAGTCTCCTTCAGCCAGAGATCAGTGTTTGTGTATATTTCGCATGCTCTAGCGAATTCCTTTGGCATATATATATATATATATATATATATATATATATATTATATATATATATATATAATATATAATATATTATATATATATATATATATGATCACAGTAAACAGGTGATTTTAAAATATGCAAAACAACCACTGTGAAAGAGATTCATTTATAGTTAATAAAATTTGGTTAGAGTTTAATAATACACTGGACAAATAATAAACCTTATTTCTTGGGTAGAATAATTTGTTAGTGGGATGTCGTGAGGACCTGTCTAGTTGGACCAGCGGATCCACTGCAGTGCTCCTCTTTTCTTATGAGTCTGGTATTGTCGCGTGTCAGGTGTTTCTTTGTTATGGGAGTTGACTGTGAGGTGTAGTCTAAGCCCTTTTATTGCCTTCCTTTGATGTATTACTTTCATAGTTCCTTGACAATGTGAGTAGTCACGAAAGCGCTTGGAATTTCACTACTCTTTCACAGTGGTTGTTTTTGCATTTATATATATATATATATAATATATATATTTATATATATATATATATATATATATATATTATATATTTTTTTTTTTTTTTTTTTTTTCAACAAGTCGGTCGTCTCCACCGAGGCAGGGTGACCCAAAAAAAAGAAAGAAAATCCCCAAAAAGAAAATACTTAATCATCATTCAACACTTTCACCACACTCACACATTATCACTGCTTTTGCAGAGGTGCTCAGAATACAACAGTTTAGAAGCATATACGTATAGAGATACACAACATATCCCTCCAAACTGCAAATATCCAAACCCCTCCTTTAAAGTGCAGGCATTGTACTTCCCATTTCCAGGACTCAAGTCCGACTATATGAAAATAACCGGTTTCCCTGAATCCCTTCACTAAATATATATATATATATATATATATATATATATATATATATATATATATATAATATATATATAATACATATGTTAGTCTGTCAGTAAAACTAAAGCACAGCCAATCATTCAAAAATCGTCCAAGCTGCATAGTAATCAAGTTGTACAATTAGCCATGTTGTACAAACTATTAGTATGTACAAACAATCATCCATGTTGTACAGACGATCAGTCAGTTCTACTAACAGTCATTCAAGTTGTGAAATCAAACTACGCCACAACCCTCCACCTCCTATCCACCAACTCTACCTCCATCAGCCTTTCTCCCTCTCCTCACCCCCTCCCCCCCATCCAATCTCCATAATTGCATTGAGTTTTAATTCGCTCTCACGATTCGATTTGACGGCGGAGCGTAATTTCATCTGCGTGCAAGGACAGGTCGTTTGATCCAACTTTATCCCGGTCCACGACCCCCCGAAATGCTCACACCGGAAACACGATCGTTTAAGTTTCGTTAAATATATCGTTCGTCGTCAGTGAAACTTGCGGCTTCACGCTTCAGTTTACTTTCGTAAACACTAGAAAAACGTTTTTTTTTATCACAATATTGTAATCTAGGAAAAATAATAACACATAATCATTACAGAAGTTAGATATTGTTAGACCTAAACACTTAAAGACTTTAACTTTTCAGCGCAAACAACGGACGATTTTGATCAATTCCAGGAGGACTGACTCTGCATTGTGTAGAAATGAATCAACGTTGAAGGCTGCTCGGTGAAGCTTTTACTTTTATTCATAAATATAGAAATTCACCTTGTAGAATTATAGAATTCATATTTGAATTCACTGTGTGTCAGCGGTAATGGAAGTGTCATTATTTATGCCTCTTTACGAGTTCTGTGAGTGATGAAGCTGAGTGAACCTAGCTGTGACTGAAGCTGAGTGAACCTAGCTGTGACTGAAGCTGAGTGAACCTAGCTGTGACTGAAGCTGAGTGAACCTAGCTGTGACTGAAGCTGAGTGAACCTAGCTGTGACTGAAGCTGAGTGAACCTAGCTGTGACTGAAGCTGAGTGAACCTAGCTGTGACTGAAGCTGAGTGAACCTAGCTGTGACTGAAGCTGAGTGAACCTAGCTGTGGCTGAAGCTGAGTTCAACCTAGCTGTGAACTGAAGCTGAGTGAACCTAGCTGTGGCTGAAGCTGAGTGAACCTAGCTGTGGCTGAAGCTGAGTGAACCTAGCTGTGACTGAAGCTGAGTGAACCTAGCTGTGACTGAAGCTGAGTGAACCTAGCTGTGGCTGAAGCTGAGTGAACCTAGCTGTGGCTGAAGCTGAGTGAACCTAGCTGTGACTGAAGCTGAGTGAACCTAGCTGTGACTGAAGCTGAGTGAACCTAGCTGTGGCTGAAGCTGAGTGAACCTAGCTGTGGCTGAAGCTGAGGAACCTAGCTGTGACTGAAGCTGAGTGAACCTAGCTGTGGCTGAAGCTGAGTGAACCTAGCTGTGGCTGAAGCTGAGTGAACCTAGCTGTGACTGAAGCTGAGTGAACCTAGCTGTGACTGAAGCTGAGTGAACCTAGCTGTGGCTGAAGCTGAGTGAACTTAGCTGTGACTGAAGCTGAGTGAACCTAGCTGTGGCTGAAGCTGAGTCAACCTAGCTGTGACTGAAGCTGAGTGAACCTAGCTGTGGCTGAAGCTGAGTGAACCTAGCTGTGGCTGAAGCTGAGTGAACCTAGCTGTGACTGAAGCTGAGTGAACCTAGCTGTGGCTGAAGCTGAGTGAACTTAGCTGTGACTGAAGCTGAGTGAACCTAGCTGTGACTGAAGCTGAGTGAACCTAGCTGTGGCTGAAGCTGAGTGAACTTAGCTGTGACTGAAGCTGAGTGAAACCTAGCTGTGGCTGAGCTGAGTGAACCTAGCTGTGACTGAAGCTGAGTGAACCTAGCTGTGCTGAAGCTGAGTGAACCTAGCTGTGGCTGAAGCTGAGTGAACCTAGCTGTGGCTGAAGCTGAGTCAACCTAGCTGTGACTGAAGCTGAGTGAACCTAGCTGTGACTGAAGCTGAGTGAACCTAGCTGTGGCTGAAGCTGAGTGAACCTAGCTGTGGCTGAAGCTGAGTGAACCTAGCTGTGACCGAAGCTGAGTGAACCTAGCTGTGGCTGAAGCTGAGTGAACCTAGCTGTGACTGAAGCTGAGTGAACCTAGCTGTGACTGAAGCTGAGTGAACCTAGCTGTGGCTGAAGCTGAGTGAACTAGCTGTGACTGAAGCTGAGTGAACCTAGCTGTGACTGAAGCTGAGTGAACCTAGCTGTGACTGAAGCTGAGTGAACCTAGCTGTGACTGAAGCTGAGTGAACCTAGCTGTGACTGAAGCTGAGTGAACCTAGCTGTGGCTGAAGCTGAGTGAACCTAGCTGTGACCGAAGCTGAGTGAACCTAGCTGTGGCTGAAGCTGAGTGAACCTAGCTGTGACCGAAGCTGAGTGAACCTAGCTGTGACTGAAGCTGAGTGAATCTAGCTGTGACTGAAGCTGAGTGAACCTAGCTGTGACTGAAGCTGAGTGAACCTAGCTGTGGCTGAAGCTGAGTGAACCTAGCTGTGGCTGAAGCTGAGTGAACCTAGCTGTGGCTGAAGCTGAGTGAACCTAGCTGTGGCTGAAGCTGAGTCAACCTAGCTGTGACCGAAGCTGAGTGAACCTAGCTGTGGCTGAAGCTGAGTGAACCTAGCTGTGACTGAAGCTGAGTGAACCTAGCTGTGACTGAAGCTGAGTGAACCTAGCTGTGCTGAAGCTGAGTTTAACCTAGCTGTGGCTGAAGCTGAGTGAACCTAGCTGTGACCGAAGCTGAGTGAACCTAGCTGTGGCTGAAGCTGAGTGAACCTAGCTGTGACTGAAGCTGAGTGAACCTAGCTGTGACTGAAGCTGAGTGAACCTAGCTGTGGCTGAAACTGAGTGAACCTAGCTGTGGCTGAAGCTGAGTGAACCTAGCTGTGACCGAAGCTGAGTGAACCTAGCTGTGACTGAAGCTGAGTGAACCTAGCTGTGGCTGAAGCTGAGTGAGCCTAGCTGTGACTGAAGCTAGATGAACCTAGCTGTGACTGAAGCTGAGTGAACCTAGCTGTGGCTGAAGCTGAGTGAACCTAGCTGTGATTGAAGCTGAGTGAACCTAGCTGTGACTGAAGCTGAGTGAACCTAGCTGTGACTGAAGCTGAGTGAACCTAGCTGTGATTGAAGCTGTGTGAACCTAGCTGTGACTGAAGCTGTGTGAACCTAGCTCTAACTGAAGTTGTGTGAACCTAGCTGTGACTGAAGCTGTGTGTGATCTTAGCTGTGACTGAAGCTGTGTGTGATCTTGGCTGTGACTGAAGCTGTGTGTGATCTTGGCTGTGACTGAAGCTGTGTGTGAGCTTGGCTGAGACTGAAGCTGTGTGTGATCTTAGCTGTGGCTGAAGCTGTGTGTGATCTTGGCTGTGACTGAAGCTGTGTGTGATCTTGCCTATGACTGAAGCTGTGTGTAAACTTGGCTGTGACTGAAGGTGTGTGAACCTAGCTGTGGCTGAAGCTGTGTGTGATCTTGGCTGTGACTGAAGCTCTGTGTGAGCTTGGCTGTGACTGAAGCTGTGTGATTTTGGCTGTGACTGAAGCTGTGTGATCTTGTGTTAAGTAAAAGGACACAAGTGCAACTGATGTGACATTTTACTGTGGTTACGTTCCTCTCTCCAGGAGCTTTGTCAAGCTTTTACTTAAGATATTTACTTAACATATTGTCTGTAATTCTACCAATATTAATACACTTTGTGATCTTGGCTGTGACTGAAGCTGTGCGTGATCTTGGCTATGATTGAAGCTGTGTGTGACCTTGGCTGTGACTGAAGCTGTGTGATCTTCACTGGGACTGACGCTGTGTGTGATCTTTGCTGTGAATAAAGCTGTGTCATCTTAGCTGACACTGAAGCTGTGTTTTTTTTTTTACTATGAATGACTAATCCAAATACAGACATCAAGGAGAAGACCCTCATGACTGCGTCTCGATCCATCGTGAACCATTGTCAAGTTATTATTGTTCAAGCCACGGCATTACGATTTTGCGCGCTTTATTTAGTGATTATGGATGTGAATGCGGCCTTAATAAAGTGACGATGTTGTGACTTGTGACTGAGGTAAGATCTTATTCGCTGAAGAGTTTTATGTTGAAGCATTCCTTATACACAACTTTCTTAATACGAATCTAAGTGTCCTGGATTTGTCTGTTTAAAAGCCATCTTTTCTCATTATACTGTCAAATGCTCCAAACTTCAGAACACTCGTGACTTGACATGAGTGTAGCGGTGTTTCAGGGTCTATGATATATAGTCGTGAGAGTGAATTTTTAATGAACAGGAAGCTTGGAAAGGAGAGAGAGAGAGAGAGAGAGAGAGAGAGTGTGTGTGTGTGAGAGAGAGAGAGAGAGAGAGAGTGTGTGTGGTGAGAGAGAGAGAGAGAGAGAGAGAGAGAGAGAGAGGAGCGAGAGAGAGAGGAGAGAGAGAGAGAGAGAGTGGGTGTGAGGAGAGAGAGAGAGAGAGAGAGAGGAGAGAGAGAGAGAGAGAGAGAGGGGGAGAGGGAGAGAGAGGTGTGTGTGTGTGAGAGAGAAGAGAGAGAGAGAGGAGAGAGAGAGAGAGAGGAGAATGTGAGAGGAGAGAGGAGAGAGAGAGGGAGTGAGAGAGAGAGAGAGAGAGAGGAGAGAGAGAGGAGAGAGAGGAGAGAGAGGAGAAGAGAGAGAGAGAGAGAGAGAGAGTGTGTGTGTGGGGAGAGAGAGAGAGAGAGAGAGAGAAGAGTGAGAGAAGAGAGATGGGGAGGAGTAGAGAGAGAGAAGAGAGAGAGAGAGAGAGAGAGAGAGAGGAGAGAGAGAGAGTGGTGGAGAGGTGGAGGGGGGGTGTTGGTAGGGTGGGGGGTGCCGGGGGGGGGGTGAAATAGAAGAGGGCCCCCGGGGGGGGGGTTTTTTTTTAAAAAAGAAAATTTTGGGGGGGTTGGGGTTTTGGGGGAAAAAATTTTTTTTTTTTGGGGGGGGGGGGGGGGGAAAAGGGGGGTTTTTGTTTTAAAAAAGGGGTTTGGGGTTTTCCCGGGGGGCCCCCCCCCCCCGGGGGGGGGGGGGGGGGGGTTTTTTTGGGGGGGGGGGGGGGGGGGGTTTTTTAAAAAAAAGGGGGGGAAAAATTTTTTTTTGGGGGGGGGGGGGCCCCCCCCCCCCCCCCCCCCCCCCCCCCGGGGGGGGGGGGGGGGCCCCCCCCCC
>NC_069401.1:67205351-67299481 GCF_026875155.1 Cherax quadricarinatus | reverse complement strand
AGGATTTTGGATAGCAATGGTAAGTATGATATTGGCCTATAGTTGTTTACGTCTGTAGGGTCACCACCTTTATGTATTGGTGTAACCCTTGCTGTCTTGAGTAGTGTCGGGAAAGTGCTAGTTTCTATGACTTGTTAAAAAGTAATGTAATAGCATGCGAAAGGACATGGCTGCTCGCTTGTACAATAATGGTGGGCCCGTGAGACAGATTCCCCGAGTTATTTTTAAGTGACTTTATGATCGCGGTGACTTCCGTGGGCTCAGTTGGTACGAGATAGAAGGAATTTGGGAAATTCCCATCTAGGTAGTCCCCGGCACGGGCATTCGTACGTGGGATTTTACTGGCGAGATTAGATCCTATGTTTGTGAAGAAGTCGTTTATCTTGTTAGCTGTATCAGTGGGATGCTGTGGTGTTTCATGAGGTTTAGTTAGAACAATATTCTTGTTTTTTTCAGTTTGTGGGTCCCCAGAATCTGGGAAAGTGTTTTCCAGGTCTTTTTTATATCTCCTCTTGTGTCAGTGAATCTGCTGGAGTAGTACAGTTGTTTGGCTTTCTTTATTAATTTGGTGAGAACTGTTGAATGTTGTTTAAGAATATCTTTGTGTATTAAGCCCTGTCTATATTGCTTTTCATATTGGTGTTTCTTATCAATGGATTTCAGAATGCTGCTGGTTAGCCATGGGCAACCAAGCCGTTTATTCGTGATCTGTTTCGCTTTTATAGGACAATGTTTGTTGTAATAGGGGAGGGAGACATGACCCAGGTAGCTAATTTTCGGAGAATTGGGTGGTTTGCATGCAGAAGGAGACTGCTTGTCAAAGTAGTCTTCAAGGCATAATCAGCTCGAACGAGGGTCCTGCAGGAGAAAGCACGACTGAGGGACAATTCAGAGTACCGGAGAGCGTACCTCGATCGATCGTGACAGAACACAGGAGGAAAGGACGAGACTGAGAGAGAGGTTACAAAAACGAAAGGAAGACTGGGGGGCATTGATGAAGGCGAGCAGAACCCAGACTCAGGTGGAAGGACAAATACACTCTACAGAGACACCCACAGAAGGACTCCAACCACAACAACCCCGAAGCAACTGAATAACCTCAACCAAAACCGGCACACTGTTCCCTCTGCCCCCACCCCACCACAAACCCCACCTCTACAGCAGCCCCCATCCCCCATCACAAACCCCACCCACACTGTGACAACCCCAATGCAGCTGAACAATCTCAACCAACACCCATACACGTTCCTTGCCCCCCCCCATCACAAACCCCACTGCCACAGCAGTCTCCTCAGGCACTCTGCCCTTAGCCCCTCCATCACAAATCCCACCCACACCACAAACCTGCTCATGGAGCAGGGAGAGAGAGAGAGGATCTAGTAGCGGTCAGTGAAGAGGAGGGGGCAGGAGCTTAGTCTCGACCCCTGCAACTATAATTAGGTGAGTACAATTAGGTGAGTGCACACACACACACACACACACCACCACACACACACACACACACACACACTCAAACACACACACACACACACACACACACTACAGACAACCTACCGGAACTTACTTCCTAAAGAACAATACCCATTCTGCAAATTAATTACCAGTACCACCAGTCTGGTATTTACCAGTACCAACAGTCTAGTATTTACCAGTTCCATCAGTCTGGGTATTTACCAGTTCCACCAATCTGGTTTTTTCCGGTACCACCAGTCTGGAATTTCCAAATTACCGCCAGACTGGTATAAAACCAGCCCCAAAAGAGTCTGGTTTTTTACCCCCAGTACCCCCAGTCGGGTATTTCCCCAGTCCCAAACCACTTGGTATTTACACCATTACCCGTCTGGTATTTAAAACCAGTCCCAAACCACTCGGGTTTATTTAAAACCAGTACCCCCTGTCTGGTATTTAAAACCAGTCCCACCGTTGGTAATTTACACCAAAAAAACCCCCTTTTTGGGTTTTTACCCCAGTCCCCCGGGGTCTGGAAATTTAACCCGGGTACCCCAGTCGGGTATTTCTGCGACGTGTCAAGGGTTGGTGGGGGGTTTTTAATACGTTTATTACCTTTAAAAATTTGTGCTATATAATGTGACTAATATCCTAATTTTTTTTTAACCAGGGGGGGTAGGGGAAAGAGGGTTTAGGGTGGGGGTGGAGAAGGTTGAAGGGGGTGAGAGAGGGAAATTGAAGGGGGTGAGGAGGGAGGGAGTAAAGAGAGGGTAGGAGGGGGGGGGAGGGTTGGGGGGGTTGGGGTTAAAAAAGAGGGAAAGGAGGGATTGGGGAGAGTGGGGGAGGTGGGGGAACATAGGAAGGGTGAAGTAGGAGAGGGGGGGGTAAAGACAGGGGGGGAGGTTCAGAGGGGTGTAGGAGGTTGTGGGGAGGGGGTTTTTTTTTGGGGGAAGGGGGATGGATAACAGTAAGAAAAGAGAAAAAATGTGGGGGGGGGAAAAATTGAAAAATGTGGGAAATTGATTTGAGAACAGATAGTTTAAAAAAAAAAAAAAAAGACAGAAAGAAAAAGAGGGAAAGGGACTTAATGGAGTTTGGGGTTTCCAAAATTTTATTAAATTTAATCCGAAGTAATCATCACGACGGGGCTTTTAAACCCTCTGTATTTAGTCAAAACTTTGTTAGCTAGTTTTCCTTACCCGGTCGGGGAAAGTTTTTTTAACCTGGTACACTTTAAAAGATACTTACCCCCTGTAAACTTTTCATTTAAAGTCACCCGGGAAACTTGAAAAAAAAACCTAAATAGGTAAAACCCGTAACATAAAACACAATTTGTGGAACTACATTTGTTTTAGTTTTGAATTTGTTTCCTTGTTGTTGGGCCTGGGGATTGATGTCTGGGGGGCCCTGGTCCCCTCCCCCCCGTCAAAATTTTCCCCTTTTGTTCGAGGCTAGTGGGGAAAAGAGTACCTAAAAGTAGAGGGAACACTTTGTGTAGAAGATACCCGGTGTCGCTCCGGGGGGAATTGCTGTATTGGTTTGCGGGAAACCCTCTTGTGCACTCCCGCAAACGTTCTGGAAAACGTAAGGGAAGGTTTTTTTGCCTAACACTAGTTTTGTTTTCCCAACTTTTTTTTTATATCGTAAGAAAAATTAAATTTCACGATCACGTGGGGAAAGGAGTTCACGTGTTAATTTATTTTAATATAGCAAAATTTTAAAAATTATTACATCATTCTGGAGGGTTTCCCCCTTGCCGCTTTATTTTGTTTTTAATTTGTTTTTTTTAAATCAAAATTTTACGGTTGACTGTTGACATTTAAAATTTGTTTTTTTTGTGGCAAACCCAAGTTTTTTAATAAGTCAAAAGTACGTGATTACAGACCTCCAATACCACAAAATTAAAAAATTTAAGAGCGGGGAAAACCATAGAGTCTATAAACTTAAACAAAGTCATCTATTTGATTTAAAACCGTTTTTCAGGACTTTTTGCCCTGTTGATCCCAAATATTATAGAAACAAAAAACCCACACGGCCCAAATTTTCCCGACTATTTTGCTGAAAAAGGAATTATAAAAGGGTTTCTATCTCCCTCAATTCGGAAATGGGTAGTTAAAGAGTTTAATTTCTATTTCTAGAGTATTTGTTTTTTTCTATCACCACCCACCCCAAAAAGTATGAAAACCCCTTGAGTGGCCCTTTGGGGAAAAAACCCCTTGCCACTTCCCCAAAGAAAAGTGTTTCATCAACACTTAAGCATTTCACTTCTAATAAAAATTCCAAAAACAAAACCCAAAACCCACCTTCCAAATCCACCCCTCACATCTTCCCCCTTACCCTATAATGAAATTTGAAAAATTTCCCTTTTCCCCCAGCACCTCGGTGACAAATTTGAGCGAATATCACAAAAAATATATAAAAAAAATCAAAAAATAAAATCCCTCTTCCTCTGAGCTCCCAGGACAGACTCTCCCTTCCCCCTCCCACTAAGGCTTTTCCTTTTTCCCCTAAATAGTCACAGATGCTGCCTCACCTTTTCCCCGTTTTTAAAGGGTTACTTTTCTTCCTCATAAACCAAACGTTTAAAAAATTTTTTGAATCTCGACTGCCAGTCCCCACCAAACCCTACCTTTCCCCCTTTTCTCAAAAAAATTTTTGTTTAAAACAAATAACCCTCTAACAAAAAAGAACGTTACTCCTCTCTGAAAGCCTTTTTTAAAGGGTCGAATTTTTAGTGGAAAATTAAAAGTAAAATAGTGCAAATGGTTTTAGGCTCCAGAAAAACTCTTGTAAAACGAAAAAAAAGGGAAAAATGATTGTTTGACTATGTAAAATTTTTCCCTGGGACCTTACTTTTCCTAACCAATTTTGACCTGTACTTTCTAAAAAAATGTTACTTTTTCTTTCTAAACAAATGTGATCAAAACTTTTAAAAAAATGTAATTAAAAATTTATCTATAGGCTAAAAGGGTTTTGACCAAAAAAGACTTTAAACCTGCCCGGGGCCCCTTTAAAAAATCATCCCCCAAAAATTTTTAGAAACCCGCTCCCCCTGGGGGTGCGAAAGTTTTGCAAAGAACAATCCCGGTTTTAAAGAACACTCTCTATACAACAAGAAAATTTTTGAGTGATGGTTTGTAATAAAACAGATTTTGTTGTAAAAGATTAGTGCCCCTTAGCAATATGGTTGGCCAAAACCGACTGAATGAATTACTGACACAAAATTAAAGGAAATATTAACAAGACAATAATTTTGATAGTACTACATAAAAAAAATGAAAAAAAAAAAAGGGAGGGTTGGCAAAAAGGTTAGGATTTAACTAAAATTTGAAAAAAAGGAGGCCTGAACGTGAAGTTTTGTGGTTAGCAGCAACAATGCTAATAAACTTGTGGTAAAAGGGCGTCTTGGCCTTAATTTTTATCCCCCTCCAAAACAGGTAACCGGCCCCAAAATCAGGAAAATATTAGGCTCCCACATTGATCGGGGGAAAAGGGAAAAGAACAGCGTACCAGTAGCCCTAGTGCAAAGTAAATGATCGGGGGTTTCCCAAATAGACTGACGAAATGGACTGACCGGGCCCTGGGTTGGGGGGGCAAAGTTATGCAAAAAAAAACCCTAGGTTCACTTATTAAAATAAATTTTGAAAAATTAGTGTTTGTCGATTTAGAACCCAGAAATTAACGTTTCAAACTTCGGATATGGTCGGGCAAAAGGAATAAACGAGGGGAACGAGACCCCTAAACCCCCAGTTTCCGGAAAGAAGCGACTAAAGCAATAAAAGTTTCCTAAGGGCCACGGCGAAAAAAAAAAAAAGAGGAACAAAAAAAGTTCCATGAGGAAATGTCTAAAATTTGAGAAGTGTGGGGGCCACAGAAGGTTTTATCTTTGTTGGGTGGTACGAACTGAGAAACAAACACACGGTGAAATCAGAGATGGCGAAACGACAAACACCCAAGGTAAAAGAGGAATGAAAAATCTCCAGTGGCAAAATAGCTACACGTAGAAAGCATACTTTTGCGGAACGCAAGGAAAGACTCAACGCAGAGTTGAACATAGAGGGCAACGGATTTCCCGATACATGAACAGTTAATCCTAGGAATTAATATAGCCCACACAATGTTGGCCGGGTGTGCACACATACTAGGCCTCTAGCCAACTAAGTCAAGCGGCAGTTCCGCGAGCTGCCTTCAGGACCCTCCGCCAGCGCGTTCTACATCCATGACACTTTCCACTGCGTGGTATAGGCAAGTACTTAGCGGTTCTCGCCCTACTAGTCAGCGCAGAGGGCCATAAACACCTGACCAAAGGTCCAAAGCAGTGGGCGAAGGATACCGCGAAAAGCGGCCAAGACATCAGCACCTCTTAAGGAAATTAACCCTGTAGACAGGAAAAACATCATAAAAAATACATAACTTTTCTTACGTGCACTGAGGAAAAAAATACTAGAGTACTTTTCTCTTTTTCATCTAAAGCTTAAAAAGCTGAAATGAAGGAGTGAGAGGCGTCCTGTGTCAAAACTTGTGTAGGGACAGGTAGGAAGTGTGGATTAGTGCATTGCTGATGAGTACACACTAATTGTACTTCATGGAGGGCAGAGCCCGGCTTCCATGTCGTTGGCAGTGGCCGAGTGATTATGTACGTGAAACAAGTTTGAGTAGATGTGGGACAGTGATGTCTGTTTACCTTTCTGTGCAAGCTTTATCTTTAGTTTTAATGTCTGCGCTTAAATAGTATCTATTCCTACATTGTTCTCTCTCTCTCTGTCTTCTCTCTCTCTCTCTCTCTCTCGCTCTCTCTCTCTCTCTCTCTCTCGAATCTCTCTATCTTCATACCTTTCACTCTTCACAACATTAACACTTTAAAAACAATAATAAGTAACTAAAGTAATTCTAATAATGTCCTAGGAATCTCAAGTTCACGGACTATCGGCTAGACAAAGGGCATAAGGGCTCACATATCCCGCTCAGAGCGTTATGCTCCATACTCCGGAAGATAAAATTTTTTTCCCCGATAACCCGCCCATTGCTCTGGAAATGATTCAGCAACTTCTCTTATACGTCCATCTGCCACCGACCTTATTTGTAACCCGAATATCTCCTAATTATTCTATCAGTACTACCGCCGCACCTTAATTAGGAAGCGCGAGAAAGCTAATTCGTCTTTCCATTTCTTTGACTCTCGCTTTAAATATATCTTATTATTAATTATTATTATTCTTATTATTATTATTTTCTTTCTTATCTTAATATTAATATTTAACTTTTATATTATTTATTTAACTAGCTCCAATATAATCATCCTTATACACTTATTTTTCTACAACTAAATGCCATTAGCCCTAGTTCTAGAAATAATGGACACTACCTCTAAAGCACAGAGTGGATCAGAGAGCCACCCGTACAAGGTGCGTGCTATAGAAAGTCAGGTGATGGACAGAAGTCTCACTCAGCAGACTGACATATTGTTTCTTCGATAAGATGAGGTGCAGAGAGGCCAAGTTCTGTTGAGGAGCCGAGAGATAAGTTATGTTGAGGAGCAGAGAGACAAGTTATGTTGAGGAGCAGCGAGGACAAATATTGTAGAGGAGCAGCGATACCAGTTATGTGGGAGCAAAGAGACAAGATATGATGAGGCGCAGAGCGACCAGTTATGTATGCGGAGCAGAGAGCCAAGTTATGTTGAGGTGCAGCGCGACAAGTTATGATGAGGAGCGAGAGCCAAGTTCTGTTTGAGGCGCAGCGAGACCCAGTTATGTTGAGGAGCACGAGGCCGTACTTGTGTAGGAGCGAGCGACCAGTTAGTTGCGGAGCCACAGAGACAAAGTAATGTTGCGGAGCAGAGCGACCAGATATGTAGAGGATCCGGAGCGCAGTCATGTTGAGGAGCAGAGAGACAAGTTATGTTGAGGAGAGAGAGACCCCGTTCTGTTGAGGAGCAGAGAACAAGTTATGTATGATGGAGCAGAGAGACCGATCGTTGAGGCGCTGAGAGACCGTGTAATGTTGAGGAAGCAAAGAGACAAGTTCTGATGAGGGAGCAGAGAGACACGTTCTGTGCGGAGCCAAGCGACACGTACTGGTTGAGGCGCAGCGAGTCCAGTTATGTTAGAGGAGCAGAGCGACAAGACTGATTGCGGAGCAGAGGAGCCCCAGATAATGTTGAGGAGCCAAGCGACAAGTTCAGTATGAGGAAGCAGAGAGACACGTTAATGTAGAGGAGCAAGCGCACCCCGATAAGTTGATGGAGCCGGCGGCCAGTTAAGTTGGGAGCAGCGAGCACCAGTTATGTTGAGGCGCCGAGAGCCAAGTTAAGAAGCGGAGCGCGGAGACCAGTTAAGATGACCGGCGCAGAGAGCCCAGGAAAAAGTAGAGGAGGCAGAGAGACACGAAATGTAGAGGAGCCACGAGCACGTTAAGAAGCGGCGCCGAGAGCCCAGTTCAGTTGCGGCGCAGCGAGCAACTTCATGTTGAGGCGCCGAGAGACCACGATATGGTATGAGGCGCCCAGAGACCAGTTATTTGCCGGAGCAGAGAGACCAAGATCTGTTCCGGCGCCGAGAGCACCACGTTATGTTGAGAGGAGCTTGAGAGTACCAGTTCTGTTTGAGCCGCTGCGCGCACAAGTTCATGTTGAGGAGCTGTAGCGACCACGATTGTTGAGGATCTGCGGAGACACGTTCTGTATGAGGGTGAGCGACACAGAATGTTGAGGGAGCAGAGCGACCCGTACTGTTGCGGAGAGCGAGCCCAGTTATGAAGCGGAGCCGCGGCGACACGTTCTGTTGAGAAGTGAGAGACCAAGTTAGTTGAGCAGGCTGAGGCCAAGTTATGTTGAGGAGCCGAGAGACAAGTTAATGTTGGGGGGGGGGGGGAGCAGCGCAGCACGTACAGATGAGGGAGCCGGAGACCCGATATTTATGATGAGCCGAACGACAAGTTATCTGTTGAGGAGCAGAGAGACAAATTATGTTTGAGGAGCAGAGAGAAAAGATTAAGTTGCGGAGCAGCGCGAACGTTAATGTTGAGGAGCCAAGAGACAAGATAAGTTGAGGAGCCGACGAGACAAGATATGTTGAGGAGCAGAGAGCACAGTTCAGTTGAGGAGCAGACGCGCCACGTGATGTTGAGGAGCCACGAGACAAGTTTATGATGAGGACGCAGAAGACAGTTATGTAGAGGAGCAGCGCGACAAGTTATGTTGAAGGAGCTGCGCGCCAAGTTATGTGAGGAGCTGAGAGACAAGTTCTGTTCGCGAAGCTGCGCGACAAGTTATGTTGAGAGCAGGAACAAGTTATGTTGCGGCGCTAAGAGACAAGTTATGGCTTGAGGAGCTGAGAGATCAAGTTATATTGAGGGTGAGAGACAAGTTATGTTGAGGAGCAGAAGAGGACAAGTTCTGTTGAGGAGCAGAGAGAACGATCTGTTGAGGCGCTGAGAGACAAGTTATGTTGCGGGCAGAGACGACCCGATAATGTTGCGGGCTGAGCGACACGTTTGTGACGGCGCAGAGCGGCCAAGTTATGTTGGGAGCAGCGAGACAGTTATGTGGTGAGGAGCCGAGGAGACAAGTTATGTTGAGGAGCAGAGAGACCGTTATGTTGAGGAGCAGGAGCGACAAGTTATTGTTGAGGCGCAGGAGAGACAAGTTAGTTGAGGAGCAGAGATAGACAAGTTCTGTTGATGCGCAGAGAGACAGTTATGTTGCGGAGCAAAGAGACCAGTTATGTTGAGGGCAGAGAGACACGTTAGTAGAGGAGCCCGGACACGTTCAGTATGAGGAGCCGCGAGACAAGTTCTGATGAGGAGCAGAGAGAAAAGTTATGTTGAGGCGCAGGAGAAGACACGTTCTGTGCGGAGCAGCGGGACAAGTTATGTTGAGGCGCAGCAGAGACAACGTTATGTTGAGGAGCAGAGAGACAAGTTATGTTGCGGAGCCAAAGAGAACGTTATGTTGAGCGCCGAGAGACACGTTATGTTGCGGAGCAAGAGAGAAAAGTTTATGTTGAGGGAGCAGCGGACCAACGTTATGTTGAGGAGCCAAGGAGATCGTTAAGTTGAGGCGCTGAGAGACACGTATGTTCAGGAGCGCGAGCCAAGTTATGTTGGCGGAGTGAGAGCCAAGTTATGTTGAGGCGCTGAGAGACAAGTTATGAATGAGAAGCTGAGAAGACAGTTATGTTGAGGAGCTGAGAGACCAAGATATGTTGCGGAGCTGCGGAGACAAGTTATGTTGAGGAGCTGAGAGACAAGTTATGTTGAGGCGCCAGAGACACGTTATGTTGAGGAGCAGAGGAGACAAGTTATGTTGAGGAGCAGAGAGACACGATCAGTTGAGAACTGCAGCGACAAGTTATGTTGAGAGCTGAGAGCCCAAGTTAGTTGAGGAGCCGAGAGACAACGTTATGTTGAGGAGCAGAGGAGACCAGTTAAGTTGAGAGCCGAGCGACCAAGTAATGATTTGCGGAGCAGAGCGCATAGTTATGTGAGGAGCCGAGAGACAACATTATGTTGAGGAGCAGAGAGACAAGTTATGTTGCGGCGCAGAGAGACACGTTATGTTGAGGCGCCACAGCGACAAGTTCAGTTGCGGAGCAGAGAGACCACGTTATGTTGAGGAGCAGAGAGAAAAGTTATTGATGAGGACAGAGAGGGACAAGTTATGTTGCGGAGCCCAAGAGACACGTTATGTTGTAGGAGCTGAGAGACAAGTTATGTTGAGGAGCCGCGAGAGACAAGTTATGTTGAGCCGTGAGAGACAAGTTCTGTTGAGGAGCTGAGAGCAAGTTCTGTTGAGACGCTGAGAGACCAGTTATGTTGCAGGGCTGCGAGCCAAGTTATGTTGAGGCGCTGAGAGACAAGTTTGATGAGGAGCTGAGAGATAAGTTATATTGAGGAGCTGAGAGACAAGTTATGATGCGGAGCAGAGAGCCAGATATGTTGAGGAGCCGAGGAGACAGTTATGTTGAGGAGGCTGAGAGCAACAAGTACAGTTGAGGAGCCGAGCGACAAGTTATGTTGAGAGCTGCAGAGGACAAGTTCTGTTGAGGAGCCGCGAGACAAGTTATGTTGAGGAGAGAGAGACAGTTAAGTTGAGGAAGCTGAGAGACAAGATAAGTTCGGAGCCGCGAGGACAAGTTTCTGTTGAGATGAGCAGAGCACCCGTTATGTTAGGGCGCTGGCAGGCCAAGTTTATGTTGAGGAGCAGAGAGGACACGTTATGTTGAGGCGCTGAGAGACAAGTTATGTTGAGGCGCTGAAAAGACAGTTATGTGCGGAGCCAAGAGGACACGTTCTGTGCGGCGCAGAGAGCCCGTTCTGTTGAGGAGCAGAGAGACAAGTTATGTTTGAAGGCGCAGAGAGTGCAAAGTTCTGTTGAGGCGTAGAAGACAAGTTTATGTTGAGACGCTGAGGCCACGTTATGTTGAGGAGCAGAGAGGACACGTTATGTTGCGGAGCAGAGAGACAAGTTTGTTGAGGTAGCCATGAGAGACAAGTTATGTGAGGAGCAGAGAGACAAAGTTCTGTTGACGGCGTCGAGAGCAAAGTAACTGTGAGGCGCAGAGAGACAGTTATGTTGAGGAGCGCGAGACCCAGTTAATGTTGAGGAGCAGAAGAGACACGTTATGTTGCGGAGCAGAGAGACCCGAATGTTGCGGAGCGAGAGACAAGTTATGTTGAGGAGCAGAGAGCCAAGTTCAGTATGAGAGCAGAGCGACAGTTATGTTGAGGGAGCCGCGCGACAAGTTCTGTTGACGGAGCAGAGAGACAAGTTATGTTGCGGAGCTGAGGAGACAAGTTCTGTTGAGGACGCAGAGAGCACAGTTTGATGAGGAGCAGCGGCGACAGTTAGTTGAGGAGCTGCGAGACAATTATAGTTGCGGAGCAGAAGAGACAAGTTTGGTTGAGGAGCTGAGAGAAAGTTATGTTGAGGAGCCGGAGCGTCCCCCGTTTCTGTTGCGGCGCAGAGAGACACGTTATGTTGAGGCGCTGCGGAGACAAGTTCTGTTGAGGAGCAGAGAGACAAGTTATGATGCGAAGCTGAGAGACACGTATGTGAGGAGCAGAGAGACACGTTATGTTGAGGAGCCGAGCGACAAGTTCTGTTGAGGAGCAGAGCAAAGTTAAGTTGAGAGCGAGAGGAAAGTTATGTTGCGGCGCAGAGCGACAAGTTATGTTGAGGAGCCGACGAGACAAGTTATGATGAGGCGCATAGCGACAAGTTCTGTAGAGGCGCAGAGAGACCAGTTCAGTTGAGGAGGCAGAGAGGACAAGTTAAGTTGAGGAGCTGAGCGACAAGTTACTGTTGAGGAGCTGAGAGACCACGTTATGTTGAGAGCCGAGAGACAAAGTATGTTGAGGCGCCGAGAGACAAAGTTCTGAAGCGGAGCAGAGCAGACAAGTTTGTTGAGGCGCAGAGAGACAAGTTATGATGCGGCGCCGAGAGCAAGTTATGTTGCGGCGCAGCGAGACACGTTATGTAAGCGGAGCAGGGCGACAAGTTATGTTGGGAGCTGAGAGACAGTTGTGTAGTAGGAGCAGAGAGACAAGTTAATGTTGAGGGAGCGCGAGACCTGTTATGTTGCGGCGCAGAGAGACAAGTTATGATGCGGAGCCGAGAGACACGTTAGTGCGGAGCGGCGACAAGTTATGTTGCGGAGAGAGAGACAAGTTATGTTGAGGCGCAGAGAGCCAAGTAATGTTGAGAGGCTGAGAGACAGTTTCTGTGAGGAGAGAGAGCCAAGTTATGTTGAGGCGCCGAGCGACAAGGTTATGATGCGGGCTGCCGAGAAGACTAGATATGTTGGGGCAGAGAGGACAAGTTATGTAGAGGAGCCGAGAGACAAGTTACTGTGAGATCAGAGAGACAGTTATGTTGGAGCAGAGAGACAAGTAAGTTGAGGAGCTGAGAGACCGTTATGGTTGAGGAGCTGAGAGACAGTTATGTTGAGGAGCAGAGCGAAAAATTATGTTTGCAGGAGCAGGAGACAAGTTATGTGAGGAGCAGAGAGACAAGTTATGTTGAAGGCGCAGAGCGCCAGTTATGTTGAGGGCACAGAGAGACAAGTTCTGTTGAGAGCAGCGAGACAAGTTCTGTTGGGAAGCAGCGATGACAAGTTCTGTTGAGGGGCAGAGAATGGACAAGTTATGTTGAGGAGCAGAGAGACAAGTTATGTTGAGGAGCAGAGAGACAAGTTATGTTGAGGAGCTGAGAGACAAGTTATGTTGAGGAGCAGAGAGACAAGTTATGTTGAGGAGCTGAGAGACAAGTTGAAGACGTCTGTAAGAAACTCTTGTGATTTATGAGTCAATTTGAACAACGGCTACATCTTTTTTTCTTTCTTTCTTATTCCTTATGTTTCTACTTCTGCTTATTTGGCTGTTGCTTTCTTTTGCTTCTTCTTCTACTTCCTCCTCCTGTTCTTAATCTTCACTGATGTCTGTTGTCACTGTTGTCTTTGTTCAGTAATGTTTGTTGTCACTTGTCCAGTAATGTTTGTTGTCACTGCTGTGCTGGTTCAGTGATGTTTGTTGTCACTGCTGTGCTGGTTCAGTAATGTTTATTGTCACTGCTGTGCTGGTTCAGTAATGTTTGTTGTCACTGCTGTGCTGGTTCAATGATGTTTGTTGTCACTGCTGTGCTGGTTCAGTAATGTTTGCTGTCACTGCTGCGCTGGTTCAGTAATGTTTGTTGTCACTGCTGTGCTGGTTCAGTGATGTTTGTTGTCACTGCTGTGCTGGTTCAGTAATGTTTGCTGTCACTGGTTCAGTGATGTTTGTTGTCACTGCTGTGCTGGTTCAGTAATGTTTGTTGCCACTGCTGTGCTGGTTCAGTAATGTTTGCTGTCACTGGTTCAGTGATGTTTGTTGTCACTGCTGTGCTGGTTCAGTGATGTTTGTTGTCACTGCTGTGATGGTTCAGTGATGTTTGTTGTCACTGCTGTGCTGGTTCAGTGTGTGTGTTGTCACAGTTGTGCTGTTTAGTGATGCTTGTTGTCATGCAGTGCAAGGTTTTATTTTTTTCTTTTTGTTAAGTCAGTAACGTTGTTGCATTGCTGTGAAGGTTCTGTACTGTTTGTGTATGCTGTGGCTGGTACAGTACTGTTTGTAGTCACTGCTGTGCAGGTTCCGTGATGTTTGTTGTCACTGCTGATGCTGGTTCGTAATGTTTGTTGTCACTGCTGCGCTGGTTTCCAGTTCAGTTTGAGTGTCACTGCTGTGCTGGTTCAGTAATGTTTGTTGTCACTGCTGTGCTGGTTCAGTAATGTTTGTTGTCATTGCTGTGCTGGTTCAGTAATGTTTGTTGTCACTGCTCTGCTGGTTCAGTAATGTTTGTTGTCATTGCTGTGCTGGATCAGTAATGTTAGTTGGTCACTTGCTTGCTGGTCAGTACTGGTATGTTGTCAATGCTGTGCTGTTCAGTCCTGTTTGTTGTCAAAGCTGTGCTGGTTCAGTAATGTTTGTTGTCATTGCTGTGCTGGTTCAATAATATTTGTTGTCATTGCACTTCCTAATGGAAATCAATGTCCTTGTGTTCCTCCTGTCTCTGCTTAGTGGTTATTCCCTGTTTATTGTTCGTTGGAGATATTTTTAACTTACTTTTATCCAGTAGCCCTTGGGTTCGGTCTTAGTATGTTCTACTCTATTATTGATGTGAGTATTGGTAGAACTTAACTTCAGCACGTAAAGGGGATTTTTCATGGTTGGCAGGGTTTGCTTGAAACTTATCCCTTAGCACATATAGTTTGCTATGAGAACCGCTGCCAGTGGGTACTGCGTCGGACCAGATGATAACTAATGGGAGTGGTCGTTCCAGAGAGAGCGAGGAGAGGGACAGAGAGAGAGAGAGCGAGTGAGAGAGAGAGAAACAGAACGATTCCTGCTGCTCTCTTGTACAATGTCTGTCTTCAATTGTCCACCAAGTTGAGTTAGGTTTGGAAATCGTGTGAGAGTAGCCTTTTACTTGAAAAAACTATGTCATGACATTTACTTCCTGTTGTGGGGGGAACTGTTCATTAGATAGAAGGGGAGGCATCCAGTGAATGTCGCGGCAGTATAACTGGCTGAATGTTTGTTGAGTACGGGATACTGCCTCAATACCTTACTTTCTCCGCCATGTGGGAGGTTCATAACCTTCCTAGCGAGTTGGTATGGCATGACGTCCTGCTACCCACAAGTTGGATGGCATGACGTCCTGCTCCACCAAGTTGGATATGGCATGAGTCCCTGCTACACCCAGTTGGATATGGCATAACGGTCCTGCTACACCAAGTTGGATATGGCATAACGTCCTCTACCCCCAGTTGGATATATGGGCATAACGTCCTGGCTACCACCAAGTTGGATATGGCATGACGGTCTGCTACCACCAAGTTGGATATGCATTACCGTCCTGCTACCACCAAGTTGGAATATGGCATTAACGTCTGCAGCTACCACCAAGTTGGATATTGGCATAAACGACTGCTACCACAAGTTGGATATGCATAAGTCCAGCTACCACAAGTTGGATATGGCATTAACGTCCTGCTACCACAAGTGGAGATGGCCATGACGTCCTGGCTACCCCCAAGTTGGATATGCATGACGTCCTGCTACCACCCAGTGCGACTGATATGGCCTGACGTCTGCTACCCCACGGTTGGATATGGCATGACGTCCTGCTACCACCAAGTTGGATATGGCATGACGTCCTGCTACCACCAAGTTGGATATGGCATGACGTCCTGCTACCACCAAGTTGGATATGGCATAACGTCCTGCTACCACCAAGTTGGATATGGCATGACGTCCTGCTACCACCAAGTTGGATATGGCATGACGTCCTGCTACCACCAAGTTGGATATGGCATGACGTCCTGCTACCACCAAGTTGGATATGGCATGACGTCCTGCTACCACCAAGTTGGATATGGCATGACGTCCTGCTACCACCAAGTTGGATATGGCATGACGTCCTGCTACCACCAAGTTGGATATGGCATGACGTCTGCTACCACAGTTGGATTATGCATGAGTCCTGTACCACCAACGGTGGGATATGCATGACTTCCTGCTACCACCAAGTTGGATTGGCATGACGTCCTGCTACCACAAGTTGCTATGCATAAGTCTGTACCACCCAAGTTGGATATGCATGACGTCTGCAACCACCAAGGTGGATAGGCATGACGACCTGCTACCACAAGTTGGAATATGGCATGGCCGTCTGCCTACCACAAGTTGGATGGCATAACGTCCTTGCTACCACCAAGTTGGAATGGCATGACGTCCTGCTACCACCAGTTGGATCTGGCATGACGTCTGCTCCACCAAGTTGGATATGCATAAAACGTCCTTGCTCCACCAAGTTGGATCTGGCATGACGTCTGCTACCCCAAGTTGGCTATGCATAACGTCCTGTACACAAGTTGGATATGGCAAACGTCCTGCTCCCACCCAAGTTGGATAAGGGCATGGGACGTCCGGTACCACCAAGTTGGATATGGCATGACGTCCTGCTACCACCAAGTTGGATATGGCATGACGTCCTGCTACCACCAAGTTGGATATGGCATGACGTCCTGCTACCACCACGTTGGATATGGCATACGTCCTGGCTACCACCCAGTGGGATATGGCCTAAACACGTCCTGCTACCACCAAGGTTGGATATGGCATGCCGTCCTGTCCACCAAGTTGGATATGGCATGACGTCCTGCTACCACCAAGTTGGATATGGCATGACGTCCTGCTACCACCAAGTTGGATATGGCATGACGTCCTGCTACCACCAAGTTGGATATGGCAAACGTCCTGCTACCACCAAGTTGGATATGGCATGACGCCTTGCTACCACAAGTTGGATTATGGCATGTCGTCTGCTACCACAAGTTGGATATGGCATGACTCCTGCTACCACCAAGTGGGCTCTGGCATGAGTCCTGCTACCACCAAGTTGGTATGGCTAAACGTCCTGTACCACAGTTGGTATGGGCATCGACGTCTGCTACCACCAAGTTGGATTGGCATGACGTCCTGCTACACCAGTTGGTCAGGCATGACGTCCTGCTACTCACCACGTTGGCAATGGCATGACGTCCAGCTCCCACCACGTAGGATAGGCATGACGTCCTGCTCCCCAAGCTGGTATGCATGACGTCCTGCTACACCAAGTTGGATATGGCATGACGTCCTTGTACCACCAAGTTGGGATCTGGCATGAGTCCTGTACCACCAGTTGGAATTCTGGCCTGACGTCCTGCTCCCACCAAGTTGGAACCCTACGGCATGAGTCCTGCATACACCAAGTCTGTAAGCATGGAATTCTACTCGTGTTTCTTTTTCTCTTCTGGGTGTTGGTTTTATTTTGTTAATATAATCGGACATGATTTGATTACGTATGGTTAACCGAATTTTTTCCTATCCTCACCATATCTTTTAAAGGCCTTCTTGCCTCTCAAGACAGCGACTGCTTGTCACGATTTTAAACTTTGGTTATTATGGTTTATATCTTTTTTCAGCCCTGGGTGATGGACATCCGGTCATGGACGTGGCGCGCCGCGGCGGGCAGCTTGATCCATGCACTACATCAGAAACTTCACATATCTTTAGCCTAACACAGTAGTGTGTCATATCACACTTTTTGATTGATCATCAGCTGTCTTATAACAAGCCGATCCGCAACATTCACCTGAGTAGGAAAAACCATCGTTAGTTACCCGTTATCTATTATTTATAAGTCGCGTCCACCAGTGACTGCCTTGAGTTGCACAAGCTTCTCGGGTGACATCATGAATCCTGATTGGTACGGGCAATGTCCATTATTTGCTTCAGTCAGGAAACTTTCATACTTCATTGTTTTATATTTATAAAATTATATTTTTGCTTATTTTCAATAAAAACTATTATTTTTTCCTGTTATAATTTTTTCCCTATAATTTCTTTTCATTAAAAGGAATGGTCTACCTCACTGGCAACTACCCGAACACACTGTTCCTAGCTCCGACTAACCCATACGAAGTCTCCCTTATTATCAACGCACTGAAAAACAAGGCAGGAGATTTAAATACCTTACCACCCTTTATATACAAAAAAGCGTCACAAGTACTATCACCAATCATTGCAACACTCTTTAACAAATCCATTGAATCCTCCACCTTCCCTACAGTTCTCAAAATAGCAAGGGTCACCCCGATCCATGAAGGAGGTGACCAAACAGAGTTGAATAGCTATAGGCCAATATCCAATTTACACCCTCTCTCAAAAATCTTCGAAAAATTAATTCATTAACGAATCTACTCCTACCTCATCTCCCATAACATTCTCAACCCCTGCCAATTTGGATTCAGGCCTAATAAAAATACTAATGATGCTATTATACACATGCTAGAAACATATATACACTGCAATAGAGAAAAAAGAAGTCCCACTGGGGATCTTCATTGATTTACGTAAAGCTTTTGATACAGTTGACCATGACTTGCTCCACGTAAAATTGTCACACTATGGTATTAGAGGGCACTCCCTCAACTACCTCAAGTCTTACCTCAGCAACAGAAGCCAATATGTGTACGCAAATGGGGCAAGCTCTTCCGAACAACCAATTACAGTTGGTGTCCCACAGGGAAGTGTCCTTGGCCCTCTTCTCTTTTTTCCTATACATAAATGACCTACCAAATGCTTCGCAATTACTCAAACCCACACTTTTTGCAGATGACACCACATACGTCTTCTCTCACCCGAGCCCAGTCACGCTAGCCAATACTGTAAACACCGAATTACATAAAATATCTACCTGGATGAGGACTAACAAACTTACACTAAACATTGACAAAACCTACTTCATTCAGTTTGATAGCAGAGCTACAGATGTACCTCTTAACATAACGATAAACAGATCACCTATCACAAAGCTAACAGAGGGAAAATTCTTAGGAATCCACCTCGATAATAGACTCAAATTTCATACACATATACAACAAATTTCTAAGAAAATTTCCAAGACTGTAGGCATACTATCGAAGATACGGTACTATGTTCCACAGTCAGCCCTCCTGGCCCTCTATCACTCTCTTATTTACCCCTATCTTACCTATGGAATTTGTGCATGGGGCTCAACAACAACTAACCATCTCAGACCACTAATTACCCAACAAAAGGCTGCAGTTAGAATGATAACAAATTCTCAATGCAGGCAGCACACTCCACCAATATTCAAAACACTCAACCTACTCACCATACAAAACATCCATACTTATTATTGCACTTACTACATACATAGAACACTAAACTCTGATATTAACCCTCCCCTCAAACATCTCCTTGCCAACCTCAACAGAACACATGACCATAATACAGGCACAGATCACTCTTTGATGTTCCTCGTGTCCATCTCACGCTATGCAAAAACTCAATGCACATAAAAGGCCCTAAAATCTGGAATTCATTACCTGTAAATATAAAAGAAACACTACCTGTTTATAAATTCAAGTCTCTTCTCAAAGTTCACTTACTCACTCAAAACCAAATAAATACTGAATAACTGAACCATATAAATTGTATATCCTAAATGTTACTCACAATTATATCACACAAATGTTAAACCTAACTTTGTTATTTTTTTTAAATACACTACCTAACAGAATACTCCATTCTACTGAATGTACAGCAATGCATGCAGCCATATGACCTGTCTTTGTAATACTCATTTGTATTTTATAGTTATCTGTTTACAATAATGTCTTATCACTGATTTCATCATTGCTTAGTTAATCTTAAGTTAATTGTAAGCCAGCCCGTAATTCTATGCATATAAGTGGCTTTGGCATGCTGCTCTTACCTGTATTTTTTTGTACCTCTGTATGTATGCTAAATTTCTAAATAAATAAATAAATAAATAAATAAGATACCCTATAGAGGGCCTTAAACGACCATTATACCTTCACATCTGTATTGAAAGATTTGAATAATAAAAGTTACAATGACCTGTATGGAACATGTCAAATAAGCCATAGTTTAGAAAGGAAATGTTAGACGACGTTAAGATCCTTCTTGGAACAGCGGTAAAGTTGTCTACAATAGGCTACGATGCAAAACAAAATCGAGATGACCTACTGTATGTATAATAGTTTTTTTCCTAGTCAGTAAAAAAATTGTTGAAAGAAGTAGAATTATACAAGGAGAGTCATGTGCGAGTAAATAAGTTGTTGTGGAAGTGAGATAATTGCGTGGTTGGTCAGGAACCACTGTTATAGGCCTACTGGGGTTTGTATGCAGCCAGGAAGCACTGTTAAAGGCCTACTGAGTAAGTTTCTATGCCATGGCCTGTGAATGTCTCTTCTGATAAGTTCCAAATCTTCAATGCTCACATTTAACTACAGTAAAAGTTGATGCCTCGCTATGTACTATTCCTTTTGCGTGCATGAAGGTAGAGTGTAGAGGAGGAAGGGAGAAAAAAGCGCCTATGCTTAAGGTATACGAGGAAAGTTTTCTCAGATCTGGTTCATGGAGTGGCTGACTCTGCCTCAAGATGCTTACCTAACCGGAGATACATAAGTATACTTCTAGACATAGTCTTCATCAGTATACCCGGGTATGCTGTATCTGATGAGGAGAAATTAAAGTATAATCGTTCTAATTTATTGTTTATAATGAGGAACATATAAAATCAGCAGTCACCGAAGTGAGTGAGGTGTGTCACCGTGACTCTCTCTCGATAGGGTTAATTAATGCCATGTTAAGGTGTGTCCGTGTGAGCCTGACCACGCTGGTGCTCTACTTAATTATAATTATCATTTCTTATTATTATTGTTACATTCTGAGCTTCTTCATAAATAGTCAATGTTTCCAACACTCAGGTTATGGCGGTGTTGCAGCAGTGGCACCGCACTCAGGACTTTCATTACAGAGATTCCTTACTCACCCACGGGTTACTCACTACCAGAGATCACACCACCCACGGGTTACTCACTACCAGAGATCACACTACCCACGGGTTACTCACTACCAGAGATCACACCACTCACGGGTTACTCACTACCAGAGATCACACCACCCACGGGTTACTCACTACCAGAGATCACACCACCCACGGGTTACTCACTACCAGAGATCACACCACCCACAGGTTACTCACTACCAGAGATCACACCACTCACGGGTTACTCACTACCAGAGATCACACCACCCACGGGTTACTCACTACCAGAGATCACACCCCCCACAGGTTACTCACTACCAGAGATCACACCACCCACGGGTTACTCACTACCAGAGATCACACCACCACGGGTTACTCACTACCAGAGATCACACCACCCACGGGTTACTCACTACCAGAGATCACACCACTCCACGGGTTACTCACTACAAGATCACACCACCCACAGGTTACTCACTACCAGAGATCACACCACCCACGGGTTACTCACTACCAGAGATCACACCACTCACGGGTTACTCACTACCAGAGATCACACCACCCACGGGTTACTCACTACCAGAGATCACACCACTCACGGGTTACTCACTACCAGAGATCACACCACCCACGGGTTACTCACTACCAGAGATCACACCACACCACGGGTTACTCACTACCAGAGATCACACCACCACAGGGTTACTCACTACCAGAGATCACACCACCCACGGGTTACTCACTACCAGAGATCACACCACCCACAGGTTACTCACTACCAGAGATCACACCACCCACGGGTTACTCACTACCAGAGATCACACCACCCACGGGTTACTCACTACCAGAGATCACACCACCCACGGGTTACTCACTACCAGAGATCACACCACCCACGGGTTACTCACTACCAGAGGTCACACAACCCACAGGTTACTCACTACCAGAGATCACACCACCCACGGGTTACTCACTACCAGAGGTCACACCACCCACGGGTTACTCACTACCAGAGGTCACACCACCCACAGGTTACTCACTACCAGAGATCACACCACCCACGGGTTACTCACTACCAGAGGTCACACCACCCACGGGTTTCTCACTACCAGAGGTCACACCACCCACAGGTTACTCACTACCAGAGATCACACCACCCACGGGTTACTCACTACCAGAGGTCACACCACCCACGGGTTACTACCAGAGGTCACACCACCCACGGGTTACTGCCAGAGGTCACACCACCCACGGGCTACTCACTACCAGAGATCACACCACCCACGGGTTACTCACTACAAAGGTCACGCCACCCACGGGTTACTCACTACCAGAGGTCACACAACCCACGGGTTATTACCAGAGGTCACACTACCAAGAAGTCACAAACATAAGTCACATCTCCCCTACCCACTTCTGCTAACACTCTGGGGAACAGGAATCAGGAAAAAGCAACACACAGGGTTGAGAGATTACCTACTGAACAGCCTAGCAGCACAAGCACCACAGGGTCACTAGCTGGAAGTAGACAGGAAAGGGATTTCAATCTGGAGAGAGAGGCACAACAGGCACTGCATAATATGAAAGATCTGGGAGAGCACATCACACAGAGCACATCACCGCGAGCATGTGAAAAGTAATCTAAGCCAAAGAATTACCTTCAGAAACCTTAACCAAAAAAATCGTTTTTTCCTTTATATATGGTATAGGCAGAGTCATCTTGTGGGTACATGATACAAGTGATCAACGTTCAGTAATTTCAGAAGGAAAGAATTTATTACTAAGTGGAGAATCTGAAGGACCAGGAACACATTCTGCTGTCTGTCTGTCTGTCTGTCTGTCTGTCGTCGTCTGTCTGTCGTCGTCTGTCCTGTCTGTCTGTCTGTCTGTCGTCTGTCTCTGGTCTCCTTTCTCCTCTCTCCTCTCTTTTCCTTCTCTACCAATCTCTCTCTCTCAATCTCCTCTCTCTTTCTCTCTCCTCTTCCTCCTCCCCCATCTCTACTCTCTTTCTCCTCCACACCCTCTCCCTCTCTCTCTCTCTCTCTCTCCCAAAAAACTCTTCTCACTCCTCTCTCTCTTCTCTCTCACCACACAACCCCCCTCTCTCTCTTCCCCTCTCTCCTCTCTCTCTCTCTCCCCTTTTTCCTCTCTCTCTCTCTCTCTCTCTCTCTCCTCTCCTCTCTCCACTCCCTCCTCTTTTCCCCGGTCTCTCTCTTCCTCTCTTCCCCTTCACTACAACTCTCTCTCTTTCCTCACTCTCCCCCTCCCTCTCTCTCTCCTCTCTCTCTCTCCTCTCTCTCTCCTCTCTCTCTCTCTCTCTCTCTCTCCCTCTCTCTCTCCCCTCTCTCTCTTCTCTCTCTCTCTCTTTTCTCTCTCCTCTCTCTCTCTCTCTCTCTCTCTCACTCTCTCTCTCTTCTCCTCTCTCTCTCTCCCCTCTCTCTCTCTTCTCTCTCTCTCTCCTCTCTCTCTCCTCTCTCTCTCTCTCTCTCTCTCCTCTCTCTCTCCCCCACACCCTCCCCTCTTCTCTCTCTCTCTCTCTCTCTCCTTTTTCTCTCTCTTCTCTCTCTCTCTCTCGTCCCCTCTCTCTCTTCCTCTCTCTCTCTCTCCCCCTCTCTCTTTTCTCTCTCCCCTCTCCTCCCCTCCCCCTCTCCCCCCTCTCGTTCTTCTCCCCTCTCTCTCTCTCTTCCCTCTCTCTCCTCTCTCTCTCTCTTCTCTCTCCCTCTCTCTCTCTCTCTCTCCTCCCCCCTCTCTCCCCTCTCTCTCTCTCTCTTCTCTCTCCTCTCCTCTATCTCTCTCTCCCTCTCTCCTCTCCCCCTCTCTCTCTCCCCCTCTCTCTCTCTCTCTCTCTTCTTCTCTCTCTCTCTCTCTTTTCTCTCCTCCCCTCTCCCCTCTCTCTCCTCCACCACTCTCTCTTTTTCTCTCTCTCCTCTCTCTCTCTCTCTCTCTCTCTCTCTTCTCTCCCTTCTCTCTCTCTCTCTCTCTCCTCTCTCTCTTCTCCTCCTCTCGTCTTTCTCTCCCCTCTCCTCTCTCTCTCTCTCACTCTCTCTCTTCCCCCTCTCTCCCTCTTTTTCTCCCTTCTCTCCTCTCCTCTCTCTCTCTCTCTTCTCTCTCTCTTCTCTCTCGCTCCTCTCTCTCTCTCTCCTTCCTCTCCTCTCCCTCCTCCCCTCTCCCTCTCTCTCTCCCCCCTCTCTCTCTCTCCTCCTCTCCTTCTCCCCCCTCCTCCTCTCTCTCTCTCCTCTTCTCCTCTCCTCTCTCTCTCCCTCTTCTCCTCTCTCTCTCTCTCTCCCCCTCTCTCTCTCTCTCTCTCCCCCTTTTCCATGTTTTCCTGTTCATTAAAAATTCACTCTCACGACTATATATAAATAGACCCCTAAAACACCGCTACACTCATGTCAAGTCACGAGTGTTCTGAATTTTGGGAGCTTTTGACAGTATAATGAGAAAAAGATGGCTTTTAAAAACAGAAAAACCCAGGACACTTAGATTCGTATTAAGAAAGTTGTGTATAAGGAATGCTTCAACATAAAACTCTTCAGCGAATAAGATCTTACCTCAGTCACAAATCACAACATCGTCAAATTTATTAAGGCCGCATTCACATCCATAAAACACTAAATAAAGCGCGCAAAATCGTAATGCCGTGGCTTGAACAATAATAACTTGACAATGGTTCACGATGGATCGAGACGCAGTCATGAGGGTCTTCTCCTTGTTGTCTGTATTTGGATTAGTCATTCATAGTAAAAAAAAAAACAACACAGCTTCAGTGTCAGCTAAGATGACACAGCTTTATTCACAGCAAAGATCACACACAGCGTCAGTCCCAGTGAAGATCACACAGCTTCAGTCACAGTCAAGATCACACACAGCTTCAGTCACAGCCAAGATCACACACAGCTTCAGTCACAGCTAAGATCACACACAGCTTCAGTCACAGCTAGGTTCACACAACTTCAGTTAGAGCTAGGTTCACACAGCTTCAGTCACAGCTAGGTTCACACAGCTTCAATCACAGCTAGGTTCACTCACTTCAGTCACAGCTAGGGTTCACTCAGCTTCAGTCACAGCTAGGTTCACTCAGCTTCAATCACAGCTAGGTTCACTCAGCTTCAGCCACAGCTAGGTTCACTCAGCTTCAGTCACAGCTAGGTTCACTCAGCTTCAGTCACAGCTAGGCTCACTCAGCTTCAGCCACAGCTAGGTTCACTCAGCTTCAGTCACAGCTAGGTTCACTCAGCTTCGGTCACAGCTAGGTTCACTCAGCTTCAGCCACAGCTAGGTTCACTCAGCTTCGGTCACAGCTAGGTTCACTCAGCTTCAGCCACAGCTAGGTTCACTCAGCTTCAGCCACAGCTAGGTTCACTCAGCTTCAGCCACAGCTAGGTTCACTCAGCTTCAGCCACAGCTAGGTTCACTCAGCTTCAGCCACAGCTAGGTTCACTCAGCTTCATCACTCACAGAACTCGTAAAGAGGCATAAATAATGACACTTCCATTACCGCTGACACACAGTGAATTCAAATATGAATTCTATAATTCTACAAGGGTGAATTTCTATATTTTATGAATAAAAGTAAAAGCTTCACCGAGCAGCCTTCAACGTTGATTCATTTCTACACAATGCAGAGTCAGTCCTCCTGGAATTGATCAAAATCGTCCGTTGTTTGCACTGAAAAGTTTAAGTCTTTAAGTGTTTAGGTCTAACAATATCTAACTTCTGTAATGATTATGTGTTATTATTTTTCCTAGATTACAATATTGAGATAAAAAAAACGTTTTTCTAGTGTTTACGAAAGTAAACTGAAGCGTGAAGCCGCAAGTTTCACTGACGACGAACGATATATTTAACGAAACTTAAACGATCGTGTTTCCGGTGTGAGCATTTCGGGGGGTCGTGGACCGGGATAAAGTTGGATCAAACGACCTGTCCTTGCACGCAGATGAAATTACGCTCCGCCGTCAAATCGAATCGTGAGAGCGAATTAAAACTCAATGCAATTATGGAGATTGGATGAGGGGGGAGGGGGTGAGGAGAGGGGAAAGGCTGATGGAGGTAGAGTTGGTGGATAGGAGGTGGAGGGTTGTGGCGTAGTTTGATTTCACAACTTGAATGACTGTTAGTAGAACTTGACTGATCGTCTGTACAACATGGATGATTGTTTGTACATTACTAATAGTTTGTACAACATGGTTAATTGTACAACTTGATTACTATGCAGCTTGGACGATTTTTTGAATGATTGGCTGTGCTTTAGTTTACTGACAGACTAACATATGTATGTATATATATATATATATATATATATATATATATATATATATATATATATATATATATATATATATATATATAGATTAATATATATATATATATATATATATAAATGCAAAACAACCACTGTGAAAGAGTAGTGAAATTCCAAGCGCTTTCGTGACTACTCACATTGTCAAGGAACTATGAAAGTAAATACATCAAAGGAAGGCAATAAAAGGGCTTAGACTACACCTCACAGTCAACTCCCATAACAAAGAAACACCTGACACGCGACAATACCAGACTCATAAGAAAAGAGGAGCACTGCAGTGGATCCGCTGGTCCAACTAGACAGGTCCTCACGACATCCCACTAACAAATTATTCTACCTAAGAAATAAGGTTTATTATTTGTCCAGTGTATTATTAAACTCTAACCAAATTCTATTAATTATAAATGGATCTAATTTATATAAACCAAAGGAAATATTCATATTATTGTCAAAACTGCTTTTTATGAAACAAGATTCAATTATATTTCTGTCAGCCATGGACTTGCTTGATACTACTTTCTCAACTTTTTGAAAATCAATTGGATGGTTAAAATCTCTCACATGAATAAACAGAGCATTGGAATCTTGTCCAGTTCTAATGCTATATTTACGTTGTTTTAATCTAAGTTCGAGATTTTTACCAGTTTGACCGTAATAAACTTTATCGCAAATTTTAAAAGGAATCTTATAGACACATCCATCAGCATTTTGGGGGGAATTCTTTATCAAAAGTTTTCTTTACTGTATCAAGATTTTTAAATACAATTTTAATATTAAAAGTCTTAAGAAGAGAAGGCATATCAACCAAGTTTTCATGGTAAGGGAGAACCAACATATTTTTAGTTGAATAAGGTTGGCTATCCCTTTTTGGGTTGTAAAAAGTATTTCTAGAAATTTTAAATTATTTATCAGTTACATTTCTCGGGTATTTCATCTCAATGGCTATTTCATAAATTTTGGATAATTCTTCATCAATGAACTCTGGAAAATAACTCATTTCCTTTTATAAATGTTTTAATTATTAAGAGTAATAATGAATTCGAATTTAAAATTTACAGAAAACCTACAAACAATTGAAAATTAAAAGGGTAAAAAATTTCCCGGGACAGGTTTTTTAGGTAAGAACAATGCAACAGTTAGGTATCTTTATTATGAAACGTTTCGCTTACACAGTAGGCTTCTTCAGTCAAGTACAAAGAAGTTGATAGAAGCAGAAGATACTTGAAGAGGATGTAATCAGCCCCAACCCCTTAAAGTTTTGAGGTGGTCAGCCCCTCAGTCTGGAAAAGAGCATTTTTCCATAGTATGAAACAATATGGGATAAAAGTGACGGGATGGAGTTTTTTAAATAGCGAAAAGAGGGGGGACGTGGGCCCCCTTTGGGAGGGGTAAGAACTTAATTTTGAGGGGGTCAGATGTTCAATCTGTCAGACCCCTGCAACAAAAGGGGTTTTTTGGTACAGACCTGAAATTTCAACTTCGACAACTTCCACTAGGGAAGCGGCTGGATTTGAGAGGGCCCTGACCTCTAAACTTTTCTGAGTTTTCCCTCCCTAGTGGCCTACGTTCACCTTTTGGGCCCGCTATAAAAAGCTCCACCCCTGTCATTTTTCATCGCAAAAAAGCCTCTCTTCGCCCCCCGTCGGGGTGTAGAATTTATTTTAAAAAAGTGATATCCTTTTTACAATGCTGTCAAAATCTTTGTAAAAAATCAAGCCTGTGAATGGGGGCAATAAATGACCCTCGAAGTTAGTTTAGTTACCGTCGTTGGGGAACCTGCCGGGAAGGTCAAATTTAGGCAATCCACTCTCTGAAAACCCCTTTCCCATTGCCCGTCTGAAAACAGATGACAGGAAGACAAAAAACTAATGGAGGGACTCTTCAATCGGGGCCCCCCTACAAAAACAAAAATTTCCACTCTATCCCCCCCTTTCCCCCCCCCTTCTTGAAGTCGAAACCCTTTCCCTGTTTTTGGGTAAAAAGACTTGAAAATATCGCCCACCTCTCTCTCTCTAGAAAGCATGAAAAACTCTTTTGGGGAAACAAAAAACGTGGGCCTGGGTTAGACACACCCCAAGATCCCCAACCCCACACCCCTGCTAAAGATTACTTTCTCGGGACATCTCCATGGCTCCCCAAGCTCTCTCTGACGGTCTGGCCATCTTTTTTAAAACCACATTCCCCCAAGTCATATAAACCCAAAAACTTTTCACTAAAATCCCCCACTGCTGGACCTGCTACTCCTATAATCACAAAAACCCCCTAAGGACTGCCCCATCAAGAATAAAAAGTTTTTTTCAAAAAAGTGGGAATGATGGACACGATTTTTTAGATCCTGCCCATTACTACAACACCCCAAAAGGGCTTAACTGCAAGGGGGAATCATCAACCCTTTCAGCTAAAATGCCCACTCAGAAAAGAAACAATTTATTGAAGAAAAAATAAATTTTTGAAGAAAAATCCAATTCCCCCGACATTTGCTGCAATAACCAAAACCCCAAAAAACCGGCGCCAAACAAGACTCTATCGCTAATTTTTAAAGGCCCCATCGCCCCGCAACTTCCCTTTCTCCACTCCCCCCACGGGGCTCCTTCCAAAGGTGCGTTTCTGCATGGGTTTTGCAAAACCTTGCAAACGAGCCCAACCCAGGCACTTTCAAAAAACCATTTTTAACGAATTTCCGGGCCCGAACAACCCTGCCTGCCCCAAATTTTTCCCGGGTTTCCCCACCCTTTAGAAGACATCCCCAAGATCCTTTCCCAACGGCCTTTAACTTTACTGCAAACCCACAGGGCCTGTTCCCGCCCAAACAATGTTTTTGTAACTTCTTTTAACCAATTTCCCACCGCTGACAACGTTGATCAAGTTGCCTTTAAACCCCCGGGGTCCCCCCTCTCCCACCTGCTGGTTTCACAACCTTTTCACCCCACAGCTTTCTCCCGTCGAAACCCCAGTCACCCGCTACCACCATTGTAAAATTTTTTCCCAAATGAATCACTCCAAAGAGGGAAAAATAACGAAGACCCAGGGAAACCCTATGGGGAAAACCTTACCTTTTACAACCCCTTTTCCCTTTAAATACTGGGCACCAAGACCTGTACTGAACTCTACAAAAGCCCCGGGGGTGGGAACAAATCAAGTATGCATTTGAATCACCCTTCACCTTTAACCCCTCCCCCCCAATTCTTGAGTTTTATCAAACCCCTAGTTTCACCTTCAGCAACAAAAAGGCCCAAATTAAAACCACCTACCCAAAAAAGCACTTCAAAAAAATTTGAAAAAAGGCCCCCATTGCTAACCCGCCTTCCCCGTTTTCTCCCATAACCCCCCATATGTTTCTAAACCCCCTGAGTGACCTAGCCTGTGCCAGCTACCAAGATTCAAGGGCTTTTAACTACAACAAGTTTCCCAAAGCAACAGTCCCTGCTATTCCTGTTCTCAAGTCTGCCCCACGATCGCCTTTGGGTGCTGGGTTAACCCCGGGTTTTATTTCTCTTATAAAAAACACTCCTCTCCCGAGCTTTTTCTTCATCTGTTTCCCCCCCTTTCCCCCCTCCCTCCCATTGGGATCTTTCCCCAAATTGTTTTTCTTTGCTTTGCTTTCTTTTATCTCCATATTGTTTTTAATTTCTATGGAAATGCTCTTCTCCGATGAGGGACTGCCACCTCAAAACTTTAAGGGTGAGGACTTTTACATCGGGCTTCAAGTATCTTCGCTTCTATCAACTTTCTGGTTTAATTTATGAAGAAACTTAAAATGTGTAGGCGAAAACGTTTTATAAAAAAGATACCTAATGTTTTTCAAAATGGTTTACCCAACAAACCCGTTCCCGGGATTTTAACCATTTTAAGTTCAATTTTGTCAGACACTGCAAAACAAGGGTATCTTGGGACAAAACCTGGGAATTTAACTTCGAAAACTTCCACTAGTGAGAGCGGCTGGATTTGAGAGGGGCCGACCTCTCAAAATTTAAATTTTTAACCCCTCCCCAGTGGGGCCCACGTCTCAAACCCCTTTGGGGGCTATAAAAAAAATTTTCCTGGGCACTTCATCTCCCAAAATTTTTTCATTTTCATGGAACAATTTCTCCCTTTTCCAAAAGAGGGACGACCACCTCAAAACTTTAAGGGTGGGTGGGCTGATTACATTTTCTTCAAGTTTCTTCCGCTTTATCAACTTCCTGTCTTGACTGAAGAAGCCTACTGTGGAGGCCCAAACTTTTTATAATAAAGATACCTAAATGTTTTTATATGTGTTTTTACCTAACCCCACAAATTTAAATGTTCCTTTTGTCCAAATGTTTTTCTTCCCAAAGAACCCTTAAAAAGGTTAAAAACACCGCCAGGTTGTTAGGTATTTGCAAAGGTTTTTGTACCAAGATACCCTTTTGTTGCAGTGTCTGACAGATTGACATAAAAAAAGGTATAAAATACCTGTCGGTATTTTATTTCCAAATTTTTAAAAATTTTTCTTTCCCCTCAAGAAAAGTTTTAAAACCCGTTTTTTTCTCATCAATGTTTTTTAGAGCTTTACTTATTTGTAGTCCAGGGGGGTTCATTGATGAAGGGAAAAATCCAAAATTTATGAAAAAAGCAAAAGATCTGAAAAAAACCCGGAAATGTAAAATGAAAATCATTTTAAAAAATTTCTAGAAATCTTTTTACAACCCCAAAAAAAGGGGAAACCAACCTTATTTAACTAAAAAATGTTGTTCTCCCTTACCCTAAAACTTTTGGGTTTATATGCCTTCTCTTCTTAAAAACTTTTTGTATTTTAAAAATTTTTGGGTAAAAATTTAAAACATGGGGCAACTCTTGGGGATCTTTTTAAGGAAACCCTTTCGCCAACAGTGGCCCTTATCGGTCCATTTCGTAGGAGAAAAATTGAAAAAACAGGAGGGAATGAGGTAAACAAATCCCTCAACCTTGAGTCCCCATGGGGTTCGGGCCATCAAGTTTCTCCTTTCGTATGGACTGTGAAAGCCACTGTGTGGCGAAACGTTTCCTCAATAAAGATACCCAAGAGTTGCACATGTGTCTAATTTATCAACATGTCGGTTCTCTGAACCATTCATATATTAAAGTTGTATTTAAAAATCTTGATACAGTAAAAAAACTTTTGATAAAGAATTCCCCCCAAAATGCTGACGGATGTGTTTATAAGATTCTTTGTAAAATTTGCGATAAAGGCTATTGCGGTCAAACTGGTAAAAGTCTCGAACTTAGATTAAAACAACATAAATATAGCATTAGAACTGGACAAGATTCCAATGCTCTATTTATTCATGTGAGAGATTTTAACCATCCAATTGATTTTCAAAAAGTTGAGAAAGTAGTATCAAGCAAGTCCATGGTCGACAGGAATATAATTGAACCTTGTTTTATAAAAAGCAGTTTTGACAATAATATGAATATTTCCTTTGGTTTATATAAATTAGATTCATTTATAATTAAAAAAAATTGGCTAGAGTTTAATAATACATTGGACAAATAAACCTTATTTCTTGGGTAGAATAATTTGTTAGTGGGATGTCGTGAGGACCTGTCTAGTTGGACCAGCGGACAAACTGCAGTGTTCCTCTTTTCTTATGAGTCCGGTATTGTCGTGCGTCAGGTGTTTCTTTGTTGTGGGAGTTGACTGTGAGGTGTAGTCTAAGTCTTTGAATTGCCTTCCTTTGATGTATTACTTTCATAGTTCCTTGACAACGGGGAGTAGTCACGAAAGCGCTTGGAATTTCACTACTCTTTCACAGTGGGTTGTTTTGCATTTTTTAAAATCAACTGTTTACTGTGATCATATTATATATATATATATATATATATATATATATATATATATATATATATATTATATAATATATATATATAATATATATAATATATACAAGGAATTCGCTAGAGCATGCGAAATATGCACAAACACTGATCTCTGGCTGAAGGAGACTCGAACCTACGAACCTTAGGACAAGGTACGCAGTGCTTTACCAATCTACCCACACTGGACAATACCTTGGCGAGTAGCATGCGCTACACGTTTGATACAAGGCAGCCAGCTTTCAGGGAGAAGGCTTACAGCTTTTCATCTCATCCCCTGCATGCATCAGCCTTACTAGAGATTTGAACAATGCAAGGAATTCGGTAGAGCATGCGAAATATACACAAACACTGATCTCTGGCTGAAGGAGACTCGAACCTACGAACCTTAGGACAAAGTACGCAGTGCCTTACCAATCTACCCACACTGGACAATACCTTGGCGTGTAGCATGCGCTACACGTTTGATACAAGGCAGTCAGCTTTCAGGGAGAAGGCTTACAGAGTGTGGGTAGATTGGTAAAGCACTGCGTACCTTGTCCTAAGGTACGTAGGTTCGAGTCTCCTTCAGCCAGAGATCAGTGTTTGTGTATATTTCTCATGCTCTAGCGAATTCCTTGCATTGTTCAAATCTCTAGTAATTCTGATGCATGCAGGGGATGAGATAAAAAGCTGTAAGCCTTCTCCCTGAAAGCGGGCTGCCTTGGATCAAACGTGTAGCTTTATGCTACACGCCAAGTATTGTCCAGCGTGGGTAGATTGGTAAAGCACTGCGTACCTTGTCCTAAGGTTCATAGGTTCGAGTCTCCTTCAGCCAGAGATCAGTGTTTGTGTAATTCGCATGCTCTAGCGAATTCCTTGCATTGTTCAAATCTCTGTAAGGCTGATGCATGCAGGGGATGAGATGAAAAGCTGTAAGCCTTCTCCCTGAAAGCTGGCTGCCTTGGATGAAAAGTGTAGCGCATGCTACACGCCAAGGTATTGTCCAGTGTGGGTAGATTGGTAAAGCACTGCGTACCTTGTCCTAAGGTTCGTAGGTTCGAGTCTCCTTCAGCCAGAGATCAGTGTTTATATATATGGATTTGGAAAAGGCGTATGACAGGGTGGATAGGGGGGCAATGTGGCAGATGTTGCAAGTGTATGGTGTAGGAGGTAGGTTACTGAAAGCAGTGAAGAGTTTTTACGAGGATAGTGAGGCTCAAGTTAGAGTATGTAGGAAAGAGGGAAATTTTTTCCCAGTAAAAGTAGGCCTTAGACAAGGATGTGTTGATGTCACCGTGGTTGTTTAATATTTTTAAATAGATGGGGTTGTAAGAGAAGTAAATGCGAGGGTCTGGCAAGAGGCGTGGAGTTAAAAGATAAAGAATCACACACAAAGTGGGAGTTGTCACAGCTGCTCTTTTGCTGATGACACTGTTTCTCTTGGGAGATTCTGAAGAGAAGTTGCAGAGATTGGTGGATGAATTTGGTAGGGTGTGCAAAAGAAGAAAATTAAAGGTGAATACAGGAAAGAGTAAGGTTATGAGGATAACAAAAAGATTAGGTGATGAAAGATTGAAAATCAGATTGGAGGGAGAGAGTATGGAGGAGGTGAACGATTCAGATATTTGGGAGTGGACGTGTCAGCGGATGGGTCTATGAAGATGAGGTGAATCATAGAATTGATGAGGGGAAAAAAAGTGAGTGGTGCACTTAGGGGGTCTGTGGAGACAAAGAACTTTGTCCTTGGAGGCAAAGAGGGGAATGTATGAGAGTATAGTTTTACCACGCTCTTATATGGGTGTGAAGCGTGGGTGATGAATGTTGCAGCGAGGAGAAGGCTGGAGGCAGTGGAAAATGTTTTGTCTGAGGGCAATGTGTGGTGTGAATATAATGCAGAGAATTAGTAGTTTGGAAGTTAGGAGGAGGTGCGGGATTCCCAAAAACTGTTGTCCAGAGGGCTGAGGAAGGGTTGTTGAGGTGGTTCGGACATGTAGAAGAATGGAGCGAAACAGAAGACTTCAAGAGTGTATCAGCCCTGTAGTGGAAGGAAGGCGGGTTAGGGGTCGGCCTAGGAAGGGTTGGGGGGAGGGGGTAAAAGGAGGTTTTGTGTGCGAGGGGCTGGACTTCCAGCAGGCATGCGTGAGCGTGTTTGATAGGAGTGAATGGAGACAAAGGGTTTTTTTAATACTTGACGTGCTGTTGGAGTGTGAGCAAAGTAACATTTATGAAGGGTTTCAGGGAAACCGGCGGCCGGACTTGAGTTCTGGAGATGGGAAGTACAGTGCCTGCACTCTGAAGGAGGGGTGTTAATGTTGCAGTTTAAAAACTGTAGTGTAAAGCACCCTTCTGGCAAGACAGTGATGGAGTGAATGATGGTGAAAGTTTTTCTTTTTCGGGCCACCCTGCCTTGGTGGGAATCGGCCGGTGTGATAATAAAAAAAAAAATAAATATATTATATATATATATATATAATATATATAATTATATATATATATATATATATATATTATATATATATTTTATATAATATAAGCAAAAAAGATCACCAGTAAACAGGTGATTAAAAATATGAAAAAAGGGTTGCTTAACACAATCCTCCCTAATAGAGCTAAATGGTTCAGATATGTTGATGATATTTTGTGTCTTATGCCCAAAAATGTGATATACACCATTTTCTTGGAAAATTAAATAGCTTAGCCCATTCTATAAACTTTACTGTTGAGTTTGAAGAAAATAACTCATTGCCTTTTCTAGATGTTTTAATTATTAAGGGTAATAATTTAATTCAAATTTAAAATTTAACAGAAAACCTACAAATAACTGTTCCTATGTCCACTATTATTCCTCGCATCAAGATAGAGTCAAACTGTCTGTTTTTTTCATCAATGTTTTGAGAGCTTTACGAATTTGTAGTCCTGAGTTTCATAGATGAGGAAATATCCAAAATTTATGAAATAGGTAATGATTTAAAAAACCCAAGAAATATAATTGATAAATCCCTTTTAAAAATTGCTAGAAAAAATTTTTATAATCCATAAAGGGGCAACCAGCCTTATTCAACTAAAAATATGTTTGGTTCTCCCTTAACATGAAAACTTGGTTGATATGCCTTCTCTTCTTAAGACTTTTAATATAAAGTTGTATTCAAAAAGCTTGATACAGTAAAAAAACTTTTGATTAAGAATTTTCCCCAAAATGCTGATGGATGTGTCTATAAGATTCCTTGTAAAATTTGCGATAAAGTTATTACGGTCAAACTGGTAAAAATCTCGAACTAAGATTAAAACAACATAAATATAGCATTAGAACTGGACAAGATTCCAATGCTCTATTTATTCATGTAAGAGATTTTTAACCATCCAATTGATTTTCAAAAAGTTGAGAAAGTAGTATCAAGCAAGTCCATGGGCGACCCGGAATATAATTGAATCTTGTTTCATAAAAAGCAGTTTTGAAAATAAAAATGAATATTTCCTTGGTTTATATAAAATTAGATCCCTTTATAATTTAATAGAATTTGGGAAGAATTTAATAATACACTGGACAAATAAATAGCTTGGGGGTGAGTTTTGCAAAGGACCTATCCAAGTTGGCTCGCCGCGCGTCACGTGTTTAAACCGTTGTGGGATCTGATAGTGAGGTGCTGGCCGGACCCCTTTATATAGCTTCCTTGGATGCTTCACTTTTCATAGTTCCTTGATAATGTGAGTAGTCACGAAAGCGCTGGAATTTCTCTATTCTTTCAGAGTGGTTGTTTTGCATATATATATATATATATTTTTATATTATTATATATATATAAAATTATATATATTATATATATATATATATATATATATAATATATATATATATATAATATATGGTAAGCGAGAACCACATGACGCTTTAAACCACAGGGCCCCCCAACCCAACAAGAATGGTGCACCCAAAGCACACACCTAGCTGTTGGGCCGCCATCCGAGGGCATACGGAGGTGTGGGAGCTTCTAAGCTAATTTCATTCTCATCGCTGTTTGGTGTACTAGCCTCACGAGCAGCATTTATATATTATTGCAACCACGAACGTGGCTAGTACACTAAACAGGGGTTAGAATGAAATTAGCTTAGAAGCTTCCACTCCTCCGTATGCCGTTCGGATGGCGGCCCACTAGCTGTGTGCTGGCTGCACTATTTTTGTAGGGTTGGGTGGTCCTGTGGTTTAAAGCGTCATGTGGTTCTTGCTTACCATGAGGCATGCCAGTACAACATGGGTTCGAATCCTTGGCTAGCGCAGTGTTGTTATTGATCAATACCACTCGCCCGTGGTTACAATATATATATATATTAGGTAGTAGATTGGTAGACAGCAATCACCCAGGGAGGTACTACCGTCCTGCCAAGTGAGTGTAAAGCGAAAGCCTGTAATTGTTTTACATGATGGTAGGATTGCTGGTGTCTTTTGTCTGTCTCATAAATAGCAAGATTACAGGTACGTCTTGCTACTTCTACTTACACTTAGGTCACACTACACATACATGTACACGTTTATTTATACACACTCATCTGAGTTTTCTTTGATTTTAATCTTTAAAAGTTTCTTGGTCTTATTTTCTTTTCCTTTTTATATCCATGGGAAGTGGGAATAAGAATCTTTCCTCCGTAAGCCATGCGTGTTGTAAAAGTCAACAAAATGACGGGAACAACGGGGTAGTAACCCCTTTTTCCTGTAAAGATTTTCTAAAAAGAATAAGAAGAAAATTGTCAAAGTGGAAGTCTGAATGTGCGTGGATGTTTTCGCAAAAAGATAAGAAAGAGATTATTTTGGATTTTTTTAAATTTTTTTAAAGAAATTTTTCCGGATTTTTCCTTTTTATAAACCAATGGGGGGGGGGAAAAAAATTTCCCCAAAGGTGGGGAAAAAAAAAAATTTAGGGCAGGGGTTTTTCCCTTGAAAGACAAAAAAGAAAGAAGAAAATTTAAAGGGTAAGTTTTAATGGCGGGAGGGCAAAATGTATAAAAAAGGATTTTTGTGGAGTAAAATAAAAAAGGATTTGGGTTTTGTAAAAAAAGTGGGTTAATTTTAAGGGGGTTAAATTTTGGGCAGGGGTGGAAAAAAATTTAGGGGAAAGAAAGTTTTGGGGGAAATTTTGGGTGGAAGGGAGGGGGGATTTAAAAAAAATTCAATTTTGTGGAGAAAAATGGTTGGTTGGGGGATTTAAGCTTAAATTGGGAAAAAAGGGGAAAGGGAAAAGGGAGTTTGGAAATTTGGGGGGCCATTTTGTTAAAATTTGGTAAATGGGGGGGTTTTAATTTGACAAAAGTGGGGAAAAAAAATTTGGTTAAAGTATAAAAATTAATTTGGGGGGCCGGGAAAAAATAAAATAAAGTTTTAAAATTTGACAAATTTAAATTTTTATTTTGAATAAATAAAAAACTTTTAATTTTTAATTTTTAAAAAAATTTATAAAAAAATTTACCAAAAATTAATACCCCCCAAAATCAATTTATTTTTTTTTTTTTTTTTTTCCCTTTTTTTTTTTTCCCCTTTTTTTTCTTTTTTTTTTTTGAGTTAAAAAACCCCCTGGAAAACAAAAAGTAAGGGGAAGGGTTTTGAAAGTGTAAAAAAACCCTAAGGGGGGAGGAAGTTGGGGCGAGATATAACAAACTATTGCCAGAAAGGGTGGGTTTAGTCCCAAAGATGAAAAGGGGGGGGGGTTGAAGGGGGTTTGGGAAAAAGGGGGAAATTTTTAAAAATGCAGTATTAAAAAGGGGGGGCAGAATTTTTGGGGTTTTTAGGAGGGGGGGGGAGGGGGAAAAAAGGAGTGATGGTGGAAGGATAAAAGAAAAGGGTGGGGTTTAAAAGAGAAAAAAAAAAAGCTTACAAAGGGGTTTTTTTAAAAAAGCAAAAAGTGAAAAATAAAAAAGAGCGGGAAATAGGGAGAGTAAAAAAAAGGGGTGAAGGGGAGGGGGGAGAGGTGGAAAAAGGGGAGAGCGATAAAAAGAGTGGGGAGGCACTGAAAAATTTTTTTTTAATGAAAATAAAAAAAAAATTTTTGGATTTGATTTAAACAAGTTAAAAAAAGCCTAGGGAAAGTTGAATTTTTTCATTTAAAAACAATTAGGGGAGTTATTTAGAGGGGGGAGAGGGGGGTTATTATTTTGGGGCCGAGAATATTTTGAGGAATTTTTAAAATTTTTGAGGAAAAAAGGGGAGGCGGAAATTTTCCTGCAGGGCCCAAGGGAGGTTTTCCATTTTTAGGAGTGAAGAAGGCAAAAAATGTAAGTTTTGGTGGAGGTACTTTGAGGCATTACGTAGAATAAAGGGGGGTTTTAAAGCAGCTGGAACAAAAGGGGGGATCATGACAAAATGTTAAAAAACCCGGGGGGGGATATATTGTTGGGAGTGGTTGGTATTTTTTTGTTTAAAAATGTATGAAAGGGGAAGGTACCTAGGGATTGGGGGGAAGAGCATGTATAGTCCCTTTATATGGGGGAAAGGGGGACAAAAGAAATTGAAAAAAATTATAGAGAATAAGTTTACTAAATAACCGGGAAAAAGTTAAACGGTGGGGGTTAAAAAAATTTGAAAGAATTAGGGGTAAGACAGAATGTGGGAAATTGCGGATGAGCAAGGGGGGTTTTTCAAGTGGGTAGGGGATGTTTAGATCAAGTTTTTGCTTTTAAAGGGCAATATGTGAACAGAAATTTTGAAAAAAAGGTGGGAAGTTTTTTTTTGCTTTTTAAGGATTTAGAAAAGGCATAAAAATAAGTGGATAAAAGGAAAGCAATGTGGCAGATGTTAAAAAGTATAGGGGAATAGGGGGTTTAAGTTACTAAATGCTGTAAAGATTTTTAAATAGGAATGTGAGGCTCAGGTTAGGGGTGTGTAAAAGGGGAGGGAGAATATTTCCCCGGGTTTTAAATTTAGGTCTTAGACGGGGGTTTGTGTAATGTCACCAGGGGTTGGGTTTTAAATTTTATAGATGGGGTTGAAAAAAGAAGTAAAGGGCTAGGGGGGTTGGGGAGAGGGGTGGGTTTTAAATTTAAGGGGAAATTTAAAATTCAAAAGGGGAAATTTGGGACACAGTTACTTTTTTTTTAAATTGATACTTTGTTTAAGGGGAAAAATTCTAAAAAAAAATTTGCAAAGGTTAGTGGATGAGTTTGAGAATGGGGTTGTAAAGGTAGAAATTTTGAAAGTAAAACAAAAAAAAGAGTAAGGTGATGGGGGAAACAAATGATTAGATAAAAAAAAAAAATTGGGATATCCAAATTGGGGAGGGGGGTTTATGGAAGAAGTAAATTTTTTTTCCCAGATACTTGGGATTTGACTTTTCCCGGCGGATGGATTTATGAAGGATGAGGAAAAATCAAAAAATTGATGGGGAAAAAAAAAAGGTGAGTGGTGCTTTGAGGTATAGGGTGGAGTAAAAAAAACGTTATCTTTTTGGAGGCAAAAAAGGGGAAAAGTATAAAAATTTAAAAGAAGTCCCAAAACACTCTATTTTGGATGTGAAGCTTGGGGGGGAAAATTCAGAAGCAAGGGGAGACGGTTGGGGGCATGGGAATGCCCCTGTCTAAGGCAATTTTGGGGTGTAAAAAATTTGCAGAAAATTCGGATGTGGAAATTAGGAGAAGGTGGGGGAAAGTTAAAAAAAACCCTTATTTCAGGGGGAAAAAAGGGGGGTTTTTTGGGGTTTGTTTGGTTTTTTGAGGAATGGATCAAAGTAAATGACAGGGAAACCCATAAAAATCTAAAAGGGGGAAGGGAAAAAGAGGGGTAGGGGTCGTCCTCAAAAGGGGTTGGAAAGGGGGGGGAAAAGGAGGTTTTGGGGCGGGGGGTTTGGGGATTTCCAGCAAGCGTGCAAGAGGTGTTAGATAAAAGTAAAAGGAGACAAAAGATATTTGGGACCTGGGGGATCTTTTGGAGTGTGAGCAGGGAAAATATTTATTAAAAGGGATTCGGGGAAACCCGGGTTTTTTTTTTTCCAAAATAGCGGACTTAGTCCGGGGGAAAAAGGGGAAGTACAATGCCTGCATTTTTAAAGGAGGGGTTTTGGGGATTTTGGGCATTTTTTGGAGGGATATTTTGTGTATCTTTATATTATATGCTTCAAAAATTTTTTGTATTCCGACCCGCTCTGAAAAAAAGCAGGGGGATAATGGGGTGAGTGTGGTGAAAGTGTTGAATGATGTGAAAGTTTTTTTCTTTTTGGGGGTTTTTCTTTTTTTTTTTTGGGTCACCTGCCCCCGGGGGGGGAAAGAGGGCCCTTGCTGAAAAAAAAAAAAAAAAAAAAATATATATATATAATTTTTTTTAAAATATATATATATTATATATATATATATATATATTATATAATATTTATATATATATATATATATATAAATTTTTTTTATTTTAAAATATATAAATATAATTTTTAAATATAAAAGTAGTGGGTTTGGAGACAGAAACCCCCCAGGGAATTTACTACCGTCCTGCCGATGATGTGAAACAAAAACCTGTAACTGTTTTATTTGATGGTAGGATTGCGGGTTTTTCTTTTTCTTTTTTCCAAAAAAAAAACACCTAAGAAAAAGGGATATCTTGTACCCCCTTTTTCCTTACACTTTGGTCACACTTCACGGGACACGCATATGCATAAAAATTATATACATACATTTTGGGGGTTTTTCCCCTCCTTTTTCAAAAATAGCTCTTGTTCTTTTTTTTTTTCTTCTTTTTTTCCATGGGAAGGGGGAAAAGATCTTTCCCCCGTAAGCCATGGGGTTTTTCTTTATAAAGGCAAACCAAAAATGCCGGGAGCAATGGGCTAGAAACCCCCCTTCCCCTGTATACTTTTACAAAAAAAGAGAAGAAAAAAAAACTTTATAAAACTGGGTTGCTTAAATGTGCGTGGGTGTGTGCGGAATTGGGGGGGGCAAGGGAAAAGTGATTGGGTGGGTGTTATGGGAAAGAAAAAAAAGTTGGATGTTTCCGGCCCTAAGGGGAAACAAAGTGAAGGGGGTAGGGGAAATTTCAGTTTGGGGGGGAAAAAAAAATGGGAATTTAAAACTTGGGGTACTGAGAGAGTTTTGAAACAAAGGGAAAGGGGGGGAGCCAAGTAATTTTTAAAAGATCAGTTAGGAAGGGAAAAAAAGAATAAGAATGTGTAAATTTAAAATTATGTGGATTTAAAATAAAGGTTGGGGTTTCGAGAAGTGGGTCATAATAACGTGTAAGCACCCGGAGAAGAGAGGGAAAAGCAGAGGAGGGGAGAGAGATTTTGGGGGGAAAATGTTAAAATGAATGTATAGGAGCCTTTTAAACCAAAAGAAGAGTAATTGTGGAGGGACCTGAAAAACTAAAGAAAAAAAAAAGAAAATTTAGAGAAGGGGTGGGAGGTAAAATTTGGGGTGCCAGGTGTAAATTAAAAAGGGAAACCCTTTGATTGAACTTTTTATAGAAAGGGGTTTTGTTATGGGAATACAAAAATTTTAAAAAAAAGAGGATAAATAAGTAAAAACGATATGATTTAGGGCGAAAAGACAGTAGTTTTTTTTGGGGTTATTTTTGGTAGATAAAAGACTGTTGGGTAGACCCGGGTGTACAGGGTTTTTAGAGGGGCCACAGATATATCAGATCACTTTCCCAGTTTAGCTACATGAGAGTAAAAAGGGAGGGTGGGATACAAGGAGAATAAAAAGCATCAGGAAAAAGAGAGGTTTAAGGTTTTTAAAAATAAAAGAGGAGGCAGTTAGGGTAAGATAAAAAGCTATTGGAGGGTAGATGGGCAAAAAAGGGGTATAGACAATGGGGGGCGAAAGAGTAAAGGGGTAGGTTTAAAAATGAAAATGTTTAAATGTTTTAGCAGAAGTTTGGGTTTCAGGAAAGTGGGTGCAGGAGGGAAGAGGAGGATTGGTGGGAAAAGGGGATGTAAAAAGAAGTAAGGGGGAAAAAAGTTAGCATAAAGGGGGAAAATTTTTAAAAGTAGAAGTGATGCAAGGAGGGGAAAAAATAAAATGGAAAAAAAGGAGAAATTAAGAGGTTGGTGAAGCAAAGTAAAAAGAGAGAAATGAAGAAGAGGGGGGTTTAGATTTTAAACAACAAATTTTTTTTGGGGAAAAAAAAGAAAAAGTTTTGGAAATTTAGAAAAAACAAGGGTTTGGGAAAACCTAGAGAACCAAAAAGGATTTGGCCATTTAAAAAAAAGGAGAAAGGAAAAGTTATTAAATTGAGAGTTAGAGGATTTGGGGAAAAATGGGGGAATAAAAATTTAGGAATTGTTAAAAGTTGTGAGATAGGGAAGCTGTGAAATTTTTTTTTTAAAAGGGCAAGGAGGAATAACATCTTGGAAGGGGTGAGGAAGAGCCCCTTGTGAGTTGGGGGGGGGGTTTTTTTTTTGGAGGCAGTAGGTAAAAAAGAAAAGGGGGGAAGGCAAACCGGGGAAATTTGGGTAAAGAAGGAAAAATTTTAAAAACAGGTGGGGTTTTAGTTTTTTTGGGGTGGGTTGGTGCAATTATTTAAAAAAATGTATGGAAGAGGGTAAAGGTTTCCAAAGGGAAATTTGGGAAGAGCATGCATAAATTTTCCCTTTTAAAAAAAGGGAAAGGGGATAAAAGAGAGTGCCAAAAAAATTTTAGGGGGGTTTAAATCTGTTTTTAGTTACCCGGTAAGGGGGTTTGGTAGAGTTATAATTTAAAGAATTAAAAAGTAAAAAGGGGGAGAATAGGTTTTGCAAATGAAAAAAGGAGGGTTTAAAGGGAAAAGGGAGGGGGTGTGTGGACCAGGGGGGTTTACATTAAACATTTAAAATGAAAAAGTTTTAAATAAGGCTAAAGGGGGCTTTGTGGCATTTAAAAAGGGTTTGGGAAAAAAGGGTTTTGACAGGGGGAAAAGGGGGGGAATGTGGGAGATGTGCAAGTGAAAGGTGTTTGGGTAGGTTACTGAAAGCAGTGGGAAGGGGTTTTTTAAAAGAAAGGGTAGTGAGGCCCCAAGTTAGAGTAAGTGGAAAAAGGGAAATTTTTTTCCCCGTAAAGGTAAAACCTTAGACAAGGATGTGTGAAGTCCCCGTGGTTTTTTTAAATATTTATAGATTTGGGGTTTTAAAGGCTTCCCCAGGGTCTTGGCAAGAGGGTGGGTTAAAAAATAAAGAATCACACACAAAAATTTGGGGTTGTTCCAAACTGCTCTTTGCTGAGACACGTTCTTGGGGATTCTGAAGAAGTTTCCCGGAATTTGGGGGATTTAATTTGGTGGTTTTCAAAAGAAAAAATTAAAGGTTTTAATACAGGAAAGAGTAAGGTTATGAGGGGGTAACAAAAAATTTTGGTGAAAGGGGAAAAATTGAAAAACAGGGTTGGGGGGGGAAAAGAATGGAGGAGGGGGAAAGTAATTTAGTATTTTGGGGGTGACGGGGTCAGCGGAGGGTTATGGGAAAAATGAGGTTAATCAAAGAATTGATGAGGGGAAAAAAAAATGAGTTGGGGCCCCTTAGGAGTCGGGGGAGACAAAAAAATTTGTTTCCCTTTGGGGGCCCCAAAAGGGGGAAAGTAAAGAGGTATTGTTTTAAAACCCAACCCTTAAAGGGTTTTGAAGCGTGGGTGATGAAAAGTTGCAGCGAGGGGGAAAGGGTGGGGGGCAGGGGGAGATTTTTTGTCTGGGGGGCAATGTTTTGGGGGGTTTAATTTTTAATGCCCGAGAAAATTTGTATTTTTTGGAAAATTAGGAGGAGGTGCGGGGGTTACCCAAAAATGTTTCCAGAGGGCTGAGGAAAGGGTTTTTGAGGGGGTTCGGGAAAGTGAGAGAATGGAGCGAAAAAGAATGAAATTTTAAAGGGGGGTATCATCTGTAGTGGGGGGAAAAAAAGGCGGGGTAGGGGGGCCCCGGGTAGGAAGGGTTGGGGGGGAGGGGGGAAAGGGGGGTTTTGTGTGCGAGGGGGGCTTGGGGCTTCCAGCAGGGGAAAGGTGAGCGTGTTTGATAGGAGTGAATGGAGCAAAAAAGGTTTTTAAAATTGACTTTTTTTGGGTGTTGGAGTGTGAGCCCAAAAAAACATTTTTGGGAAGGGGTTCAGGGGAAAACCCGGGAGGGCCGGGCTTTAGTCCTGGAGATGGAAAATACAGTGCCTTTCACTCGAAGGAGGGGTGTATATATATATATATATTAAAAATAAATATTATATATATATATACATTAAAAAATTTTATATAATATAATTTAAAAATATATATATTTTATATATATATATATATAAATATAAATAAATATTTTTAAAATATATATAAATAAATATTTAAATATATTATATAAATTATATATTTATATGCAAAACACGGGGCTGTGAAAGAGTAGGAAATTCCCAAGCTTTCCCTACTTCTACATTGTAAAAAGGTTTCGTAGAAAAATGTGAGTACACGAAAGGCTTGGAATTTCACTATTCTTTTACAGTGGGTTTTTTTGCATATTTTTAAAAACACCCGTTTTTTTCTGTGATCCCTTTTTATATATTTTATATATATAAATTTTATATATATATAAAATATAAATTTTAAAATAAATTTTATATATTTTAAAAATATATATATAAAATTTATATATACATTTTTTTTTAACAAACCAGGCCGTAACCCACCAAGGCGGGGTTTTGGGCCCCCAAAAAAAAAAAACGAAAATTTTTTCTTTTTTTAAAAAAGTCATTTATACGGGGGAAAAGGGGGTTAAATAACCCCTTTTCCTCGGGTTTTAGTCGCCTCTTACAACACATTAAAGGCTTACGGAGGAGGAATTTGTTCCCCTTTCCCCCTTTGGGGATAAGAGGAAAAAAAAACAAGAAAAGAACTAGAAAGAAAAAAGAAGAAAACCCCGAGGGGTGGGGGTAAAAAATTTCATATATATGCTTTTACATTAAGTGTAGTGTGACCCCAAGTGTAAGAAGAAGTAGGAAAAAACCCTACCTGAAAAACTTGCATGTTTTTTTGGGGACAGAAAAAAGGACACCCGCAATCCCTTTCCCTCAGGGAAAAAAAAATTACAGGGTTTTGTTTTACCTTTTATTGGCAGGGCGGTAGTTTCCCCCCCTGGGGGGTTCCCGTCTAAACCCAACCTACTACCTAGAATAAAATTTATTATATAAATTTTATAATTTTTAAAAAATTTTTATATATATATATAAAATATAAAATATATATTAATATAAAAATAATATATGTCGGCCGAATATGGGAAAACTGGGCAATTAGCAAGAACTCATTTTAAAATTAAGTCCCCTTTTTGAAAAAATTTTCTAATACGTTTTTAAAGATATATTTTTTTCATTAATGTTAATGTAAAAAAATTTAATTTTGCACCAGAAGAATCTTAGAAAACTTACCTAACCTTATTATAACAAGATCAATTTATTTTAGCCTAACCCAACTAAATATATTTTAGATTTGTTTATAGTAATTTAATACTAAACAAACACAGTGAAATATATTTTTTTCGTTAGGTTCAAAATGATTTTGGCGAAATTATTGCATACACAAATTTTCACTTGTCCTATATGGCAACATGAGCGTTGCTATTTAAGCCAAGATCGCAAGTTCTGCCTATTCGGCACGACATATATATATATATATATATATATATATTATATATATATATATATATATATATAATACATATATATTACTGATCTCTGGCTGAAGAAGACTTGAACCTACGAACTTTGGAACAAGGTACGGAGTGCTGTACCAATCTCACCACACTGGACAATACCTTGGCGTGCAGCTTGTGCTACACGTTGATTCAATGCAGCCAGCTTTCAGGGAGAAGGCTTACAGCTTTTAAACCTCATCCCCTGCTTTGCATCAGCCTTACTAGAGATTTTAACAATGCAAGGGAAATTTCGCCAGAGCAGGCGAAATATACACGAACACTGATCTCTGGCTGAAGGGACTCAAAACCTCGAACCTTGGAACAAGGTTACCCCATGCTATACCAATCTCACCACACTAGACAATACCTTGGCGTGCAGCTTGCGCTACACGTTGATCCAAGGAAACCAGCTTTCAGGGAGAAGGGCTTACATCGCAAGCGCAGCCAAGGTATTGTCAAGTGGGGGTGAGATTGGTATTGCACTGCGTACCTTGTTCCAAGGTTGGTAGGTTCGAGTCTCCTTCAGCCAGAGATCAGTGTTTGTGTATATTTCGCATGCTCTTGCGAATTTCTTGATATATATATATATATTTTATATATATATATTTTAAATATATATATATATTTTATATATATATATATATATGCAACAAGTAAACAGACGGTATCACAAGACGGTATCACAATATACAGAACAACCAGTGTGAAAAAAATAGCGAAATTCCAAGGTCTTACCGTGACTTCTCAGTTTATCAGGGAACGATAAAAATAAAAGATTAATAAGAAGGCATGTATGGATGTGACAAACACCTCCCTCGCTGCCACCTCACAAAAAACACCTGACTTTTTAAGAACATACGACGATTGACGGAGGAAAAACAAGAGGATTCGTAGTAATCCTCCATTGTAAGTCCTCAAGTAAAGAGGGGAACCTAGTCAGTGGCCGGGCAACAGGGAAAACGAAGCTGAAGATCAAGAAGACTGTTGGGAGTGGCTGAAACAACGAAGAACCAGAAGACTACTGTGGAAACTTCGAACCCATTTTCGGTGTTACCTGATGAATGTGGGTTGTCTCCCGGGGAACATCACAACGAGCACCAAGGAAGCTGGCGGACGAGAGTGAGTCAACACCCCTTCAAACCCCAGAGAAGACCATCGAGAACGTCACGACGAACTCGCCAGTGAAGTAAGAACATTGTTTTATTTGGGGGACAGTCAGGTTAAAATTTTATGGATAGGGCTACTACAACTAACCCATCCCTTTGAGAGGACCTACTTCCACTGGAAATTCCGCCTACCAGTAACTATGGCCCTCGTCTGCTACACGTTCCTATCCACTACGCCTATATAACCGCCAGTCTCCTTGCTTTGCTTCAGATTCTCCACCACCACGAAGCTCTCAACACCACTCCAAGGCTGAGGACTGATTACCTCATCTTTTGTATATAGTTCTACTGTCTTCTAATTATGTCCTAGAATCTGTATTGATAAAGCCACTGGATGGCGAAACGTCTACATTAATGATAACCAGATGTTGCACATGTGTCTTAACTTTCATATCACTAGTAATTCCCTAGTCAAGGTCATTGATATATTATAAACAACAACGGGCCTAAGACTGATCCCTGTGTAACGCCACGTGTTACAGATTTCCAATCGGATTTAACCCCATTTAAGCATACTCTCTGCTTCCTATTGGTGAGCCACGACTTGTTCTACGACAGCACTTTTCCCTCAATACCATGAGCATTCTCTGGTGCAGTACTCTATCAAAAGCCTTACTAAAATCTAAATAAACAATATCGAATTCTTTATCGTGATCAACGGCCTCAATAGCTTAACTGAAGAAGGTTAATAAATTAGTTAGGCAGGAACGGCCCCTCGTGAATCCATGCTGAGTATCATTAATCAGATTATGCTTATCCAGATGGCTTCTTATAATCTCAGTTATAATTGACTCTAGTAATTTGCCTGCAATTGAGGTTAGGCTTATTGGGCGGTAAATTGACGGTAGCGACTTGTCCCCTGCTTTAAAAATAGGAATTACATTAGCCATCTTCCACATACCAGACACTACACCTGTTTGAAGAGAAATTATTAAAAATATTAGTCAATGGTTCACAAAGTTCCATTTTACACTCTTTAAGAACCCTTGAAAAAGTTCATTAGGGCCCGGGGATTTATTTTGCTTTATCGGTCTGTCTGTTTGATAACCATTTCACTAGTGACTGTGATATTGCATAATTTATCATCCTCAGGCCTATTATAAAAATCAATTACTGGGATATTGTTAGTGTCTTCCTGAGTAAAAACCGAGAGAAAATAATTATTAAGAATAGAGCACATTTCATTCTCCTTCTCAGTAAGATGCCCAGAGTTATTTTTAAGGGGACCTATCTTATCTCTAACTTTTGTTCTGTAAACTTGGAAAAAACTTTTTGGGTTAGTTTTAGAATCCCTAGCAACTTTAATTTCATAATCCCGTTTAGCTTTTCTTATCCCCTTTTTTAGCTTCCCTCTTAATGTCAATATACTTTTGATGCGCCTATAAATACTTTTTTTTCTGTCCTAAAAGATATTTGTGCCTATTAATCATCCATTTCGGGTCATTTATATTCGATCTAATTTCTTTATATGGGATAAATGTTCTTTGGACAGCATGTATTGCGTTAAGACAGCTGTCATACTGATAAATCTCTTCATTACCCCAGTCCAAAGGTGATAAGTGTTCTCTAAGTCCATTGTAATCTGCTAAGCGAAAATCTGAGACCATTACTGAATTATCCCTACAAATCATACTTCCATTCAATGCAAAAGGTAATTGATTCGTGATAGCTAGGGGCCGAGTTTCTCTGTAACTTCTTAATTATTAACAAGGGTTTCCTTGTTTGCCAGAACCAAGTCAAGCAGGTTATTTCCACTTGTAGGTTCTGTCACAAACTGTTTCAAAAAATAATCCTGAACTACTTCTAAAAAGTCGTTAGATTCTAAATTCCCAGTCAAAAAATTCCAATCAATCTGACTAAAGTTAAAGTCCCCTAGAATTTCAAATTTATCCTGCCTTGTGGCCTTAACAATTTCCTCCCACAGTAGTCTTCCTTGTCTTGGCTTTAGATTTCTGCTTACCATGGCTCCCAAGTCTTTTTCACATTCTGTATGATCAAGCTCTACTTCACCTAGTTTATAGCTTCGGGGGTTATTTTTCATTACCAAGGACAGTACTTTACACTTATCCCCATTGCACTTCCGCTGCCATTTTTCAGACCAAGACATTAATTTGTCCAAATCTCCCTGGAATTTATCGGTATCCTCCTCAGAATGAATCATACTGCCTATTTTTGTATCATCAGCAAATTTGCTCTTGTCACTTACAATTCTTTTATCAAGGTCATTAAGGGTAAATTATGAACAACAGAGCGCCTAAAACTGATCCCTGTGGAACGCCACTAGTGACTAATCCCCATTCAGATATGACCCCATGAAGTGAATATAATTTAAGGTTCTTCAATCTTTCTTCATACGGAAGATTTCGTCATTCATCGCTAAATGTTTTCTAACGATTTATGTCCATTCTGTAATGTGGAGACCAGAACTGAGCTGCGTAATCTAGGTGAGGCCTTACTAATGATGTATAAAGCTGTAGTATAACCGCTGGACTTCTGCTGCTTACACTTCTTAATATGGTTCAGAGAACCGACAAGTTGATAAATTAGACACATATGCAACACTTGGGTATCTTACTCGGGAAAAACGTATCGCCACACAGTGGCTTCATCAGTCCATACAAAGGAGAACGGTGAAGAAGAGGAGGTGCTGAGGTAATCAGTCCCTCTGCCTTGAATCGATGGACTGAACACATCGATTCCTGGTTGAGGGACTGATTACCTCAAACTCCTCATCTCCTTACCCATTTGTACTTTGTATTGGTCTGATGAAGCTACTGTGTGGCGAAATGTTTCCTTAATAAAGATTCCCATATATTGGTATAAACCTTGGTAATAAATACCGACAAGTTGGTTTAGAACGACACGTAAGTAAACAATATTAGAAAACGTTTCGGTCCTGGGACCTTGATCACTTCTAATATACGGAGGTAGAAAGACATTATATATAGGCCTATGTATAATGCGTTTTTTACCTCTGTATGTTAGAAGTGATCAAGGACCCAGGAGCGAAACATTTTCTAATAAATATGTCGTAGTGTTTGCTTACGTGTCTTTCTAAACCATTCCCATATTTTGCATAAGTGTCTCAGTCATAAGGAGAAGATGTGAATTAACGTAAGGAATATAAATAATGTCTTGAGGATATCTCTCGCAATAATTAGGTTCCTAATAGCAGTTAAAGAGCTGGTAGATATTTTAGCCAGTTTTCTGTCAAACATTTTTGAAACATTAGTGGCAACGTTGCTGACCGGTAAAGCGATGTAACTTGGAGGCTTTTCTTCAACTTGATTGGTGTTGGTCTTGTTGAGGATACGTGTCGCACGTTTCCTGCAGTCACGTATAAAATTTAGGGGAAAGTGTAGTGAACTTAAAGAATTAGTGATGCGTGTGCATTCTTCTTCGAGAACTGCGGGCTGGAAATTCTGTAAGCTCTCAGAAAGAAGCCAATAACTTTAAGTTCTGGTGTCATGGTGAGAGAAGAAATGTAGAAGATTGTTCTTGTAGGTAGGTTTCCGGTAGACTTTAAAAGAAAGTCTGTTTTCACCAGTGAGTAAATTTAATAATAGGTTCCAGATTGTTGGTGTTGAGGGTGCCACGTACGTCTAGATTTTTGGGTACAATGACCAAAATATCATCAACGTATTGCATCCATGTAACTGACCTAGGGATGTTACTGAGGATCCGTCTGGATTCTAGGTCCTCCATCCTAAGCAAAGTTATCACCGCCAACCTACAGCAGCAACTACGGCTCTCAAGAAAACTTTCCTCTTTGTCAATACAGCAAATGGAAAGACATTGGCAGAGCTGACTTCGTCAATAACCTTTCTTCTTATGTTCTCAGTGATACAGAGTCCGAAGCACTCAGCTTAGGTCTTAAGTTTGCTACCGGCATACGGAAGCCTAAATACGAGTTAGATACAGTGATCAAAAACCAAAACTTTAGTGACTCTGAATATAACAAAGGTTTCATACAAGGACTTATTGCAGCTGCTGTTTCTGAACTTAATCGTCCAGTCATTCCACGCCGCTACATCCAGGCACTCAAAAACATGACCACTAATAATGATATTCTCATCACCACAGCGGACAAAAGAGAAGTGGTCATCCTTAACAGTACAGACTACGTGGCATACATGGAAGAAGACCCGCAGCAAACTCAGGAAATCAGAAGGCAAAAAGCTCTTGCGCTTCGTCCCTACCAATTCCAAGTCAGCAAGGCTTTATTGTTTACCGAAGACCCACAAACCAAATGTGCCTATGAGACCTATTACATCTGGAATTGGCAGTGCCTCACACAGCCTGGCAGGAGTTTTGGCGAAATGTTTATCTAAACTCCTGGGTACAATTAGTCAGGCTCACCTGAAGCATTCGGGTGATCTTAACCGCGTCAGGGATCTCGACATGAGTGATAAGAAGCTTGAAGATTGAGACACTTATGCAACATATGGGGATGTTTAATGGGGAAATGTTTCGCCACACAGTGGCTTCATAAGTTCAAACCAAAGCAGAAATGTGTAAGGAGAGGAGGAGTTTGAGGTAATCAGTCCCTCAGCCTGGAGTCGGTGTTCAGTCCATCAGTCTTATTGAATGTACAACATAGGGCCGTAGACGTGGCATATATACTGTAGTCAGGTGAGGCGAAGCAGGAGAAGGAGCGGGGTCATAGTCGAACCATCCACTAGTCTAAGTGGGTCTTTGTCTAAACGTTGGACAAGTTTTGAAGAATTCTTTGTATCAAAATCCCACGATGCTGCAGTGTCTGACAGATGTGATAAATGGTTTAAAAATCCTACAAGTTGAAGATTGAGACATTTATTCAACATATGGGAATCATTTTGAAAAAACGTTTCGCCACACAGTGGTTTCATCAGTCCATAGACTAGTGGATGGTTCGACTATGACCCCGCTCCTCCTCCTGCTTCACCTCACCTGACTACAGTATATAAGTCACGTCCACGGTCCTATGTACACATACCTGGGGCGCCCATTACCGTCTACAACTTCTACAAGAACCCAAGACACACCCTCGACATTGCAGAGCTCCTCGCACTTGTACGCACTGAGTGTATTATTGTTTGTGGAGACTTCAACGCACATCACCCAATGCTGCACTCTCACTCAGCAACCAATGCTGCTGGCAGACACTTTGCAATGCTCCTACACGATATTCCAGAGGTAAAGTTGCTAAACAATGGAGACCCCACACACCTGCTGGGTGGCTGCCTCGACCTTACCTTCGGGACAAGACAACTCGCAGCGGGAGCAACATAGGAAACTCATCCTAACTTTGTCAGTGACCCCTTTGCAGTGATCACTACCTTCAACATCAACAGGCCCCCCATAGTTGTGCTGCCTCCTAGATGGGACGTAAAGAGGGCCAACTGGAAGGTGTTCCAGTTGGCCCTCTTCATGACTGGTGGCCCACATACACTCTATCCAAAGACTGGGATACGGCTGAACAGGAACGTATCACTTCTCATCCAGGCAGCAGAGTGCGCAATTCCAAAGAAATCCGAAGGGCGCAGTCACATAAGAGACTGGTGGTTCTACAACGACGAGGTGCGGGAACAGAACCACCGCATCAACTCTTTTAGGAAGCTATACAGGCGTAACCCTACAGCAGAGAACTGGAATACTCTGAGAGTCATTGTGCAGCATGCCCGCAGAGTCTCTCTCAGAGTAAAAACTGAGAAATGGCTGGAGTGGTGCTGAACATTCGGGCATCACACCACCTTATCTGAGATATGGGGCAAGCTTAACATCACAACTGGCAAAAGCAAGCCAAGACCACCAGCACACCCGAATCCATCCCAGGAAGCTGAGAAACTAGTGGAGCTCTTCACTTCCAGGGAAGCCTCCACTCAGCTCCCACAGGACATTCGGAATATACAAATGGATCTTCTGCCACATCGCCAGTTAATGATACAAGCTGCATGTGAGTCGGAAGATGTGACAGATGAAGACCTCACTGACTTGGAACTCTGACGTGCCATTAAGAACACAGGTGGCACTGCAACGGGCATCGATGGTGTCACGTACTCCATGATTGCAAGGGCTGGTCAGAGTGGATGCGAGGCCACACTAGACGTCATAAACAAGTCGATGAGGGCCGGGACACTCCCAGAAGCTTGGAAGAAAGCTACAACTGTACCAATTCCTAAGCCCAAGGACCCAGGAAGTATGAGACCCATATTGCTGACCAGCTGTATAGCCAAGACTGCTGAGAGGATGGTGTTAAACCGCCTCCTATGGAAACTTGGACCCCCTCATCATCACATATTTGGCTTCACCAAAGGAGTGGGTACAGCAGAGTGCATAACCACCCTATTAAGCCAGATTGCTGATAGTAACAAAAAATCTAGTATCGTCGTTTACCTCGACCTCGAGAAGACATTTGAGCTAGCCAGCCCCACAGTAATTCTAGCAATACTAGTTCGGAAGGGGATCAAAGGACGCCTCCTGGCCTGGATAGAGTCCTACCTTAGGGACAGGCAGGCCTGTGTCACCTTTCAGGGATACTACTCTTCCTTTAAAACCCTGGAAAACGACATGCCACAAGGAGATGTGCTCAGTCCTACCCTGTTTAACGCACTTATGCAGGAACTTGTGAGCCTTCCCTTTCATAGTGGTATGCAGCTACACAGCTATGGTGATGATTTTTCACTCGTAGTGAATGGGAAAGGCAATTTGGAGCGACAGGCCTATAGAGCTTTGGACCTAATAACGCATCCTTCCAAGGAACTAGGCCTCAAGATCTCCGCCGTGAAATCTCTTGCAGTGATGTTCAAGGGACCAGATCCTGTGAATAGATTACGTATTCAGGATATAGAAGTTGAGTGGACAGGCTCCTACCTATACTTGAGAATCTACATTGGTAAAAAGCTGACATTTCAGAAACAGGCCGATTATGTCAGATCTCGTGCTCTACTCAGACTCAACGCCATGAAAACCATGACAAGACACCGTACTGGGGCGAGCAAAGATGTACTTCGCTTGTACTATATACAAGCTGTACGCTCGCTCCTTGACTACGGTGCACCGGAGTTAGCTCATCTCATCCTGCAGAGCAGGCAAAGGGTGGAGGTCATGCAAAACCAGGCGATGAGAACTATGCTTGGGGCCCCCATCTGGACCAACACAGTATGTCTCAGATCTGAGGCCCGGCTTCGTTCCATGGCTGACAGAGTAAGATGCATAAAAACCTGCAAAGTAGCCACAATTCTGCACCGGCAGCAAGGTACCCCACTGAGAAGACGGATATTGACAACCATGACACAAGATCCAACTCTCTTCACGGACTACTCCTGGATTCGCTCGTTTTGTGCTGCTGGGCGGAAGCTGCTGCCTATACAACTACTCCTTGAGAAGATTTGTGACCTTCCTGTTGCTGGGTATCATCTACCACCTCCCTGGCGCCCAGATCCGGCCGATGTTTGCGTCATGCAACTACCTACCTCTAAGCGTCTCTGCAGTCAAAACATCCTCAGCAATCATGCTGAGACAAGCATGGCACTGGCAGAGGGACGCACATGTGCAGTGTATTTCACAGATGGTTCTGTCGACCCTGACAGAAAGAGAGCAGCAGCTGGACTGTACCACAATGGTCACACACAAGGCTGGCGACTCCTTGACCACTGCACGATCCCTCAAGTGGAGCTGGTGGCGATTCAGCAGGCATTGTCACATGCCCTACGACACCGACTCCGACCTGTCATACATGTTGACTCCACCTCTGCAGTTAATGCTTTCTCCCATCCCCAACCACAGGACAATGCTCACCTCATCACATCGATCCTGAGCATAATGACGGCCTTAGAAGTTTAGGGTAACAGATCTACACTGAACTGAATCCCCAGCCATGCTGGCATCCGGGGAAATGAAGCGGCAGATGATGCAGCCAAGGCAGCCACAGATTATCCACATGTTGGGATTACTGTCCCCATCAGACTTCGACAGACCAAACTGGTGGCCGCCAGAGCAATGAAACTTATGGGTGAGGTCCAAGGTGATACCCCATCTCATCAGTCGTACCGAGCAGTGACTCAGGGAGAACCCCCTCCATATGATAGAAGCTGGTCCAGAGCGCAGAGTACCGCCATCCATCGGCTTCGTTTGGGCTTTCCCACAGCGAAGATGATAGTAGACAAGGCAGAGGAGATGTGCCAGTACTGCCAGCACGTTGTCCGACGCCCCCTAACACACTATCTCCTGGAGTGCCAAGCTACTGAGACATTCCGCAGGCAACTAGCACTGATGGAGAAACACAGGATGGAGAAACAAAGCCACAACTACACCAGGCGGTAGTTGTGGGTTGAGACAGTACCTTTGGGAGCTAAGTGCGAATGAAGCATGGCTCAGATATTTTTTTATAAATGGTATATAGTATCGACAGGTGAATACGTTAGGTACATGTGTAAAACTAGGTATTTTTATTAGCGAAGCATTTCGCCTGCGCTGTAGGCTTCCAGTAGAATATAGAGATGAATTCTAATCCAGTAAAGGAAGAGGAGAAGTAGTCTGAGATAACCAGCCCCCTCAGCCTTGATGATTGATTACCCGGCCTCTCAGCCTTAATAACCAATTACCCAGCCCCTCAGCCTTCATGGCTGATTATGCAGCCCCCTCAGTGTTGATGACTGATTACCCAGCCCTGTCTAGACTAGAGGCTGTGTGTGGGTCATGACATTTGGGTTAGTGGTCCCTGTTCATTCATGAAATTCAGCCTGGGACCTGCCGCTACATCGAAGGTTACCTGAAATTATATGAAAGTACTTCATTCTACACAGTGGGCAGTGTGGTGTTGGTAGATAGTGGCAACTGCAGGTCTTTGGTAAAAATAATAGCCACCCCTGGCAAATAGCAGAGTACATGAATGCATTCAAAGACTCGAGTACTTACGTGGAGATAGCCGTGGTACACCTAGAATATCTGCGGAGTGACATACCACTGCCTGTTCCAACAACGAGAATCCTATCGTGGCTATATATTCAGTCGTGAAAGGAAACGAATTATTTCACTGCTCGGTTGTGGGTAAGTGGCCCTTCTCGATCACTGCTGGAGTGTGACTGCTGGCCTTAGGCCGGTAAGGCCGGGCGTGGGTAGCTGTTGACGCGAAGGGCAGTGCCAGTGTATTAATGTATGGGTAGTGTAATTACAATGTTAGGCTAAACGACTAACTCTAACTAGCCTAAATAAGTGTAAGTAGTAATGTATAATACAGTAACCGGTGGAGGCCTTGTTATCAAGCTAAGTAGGCACAGAACTATGGCGCCCCCATCTTAGGTGGGGCTGCACGTCTCTCCCTCTTCCCCCAACTGGTGAAGGTTGTAACGGTTGTCTGGAGAATCACTGAGAGTCTCCACAAGCCCCTCAGCCTTGATGACTGACTACCCAGTCCCTCAGCCTTGATGACTGATTCTCCAGTCCCTCAGCCTTGATGACTGATTCCCAGTCTTGATGACTGATTCCCCAGCCCCTCAGCCTTGATGACTGATTCCCCAGTCCCTCAGCCTTGATGACTGATTAACCAGCCCCTCAGCCTTGATGACTAATTAACCAGCCCCTCAGCCTTGATGACTAATTCTCAGTCCCTCAGCCTTGATGACTGATTCCCCAGTCCCTCAGCCTTGATGACTGATTAACCAGCCTCTCAGCACTGATGACTGATTACCCAGCCCCTCAGCCTTGATGACTGATTAACCAGCCCCTCAGCCTTGATGACTAATTAACCAGCCCCTCAGCCTTGATGACTAATTCTCAGTCCCTCAGCCTTGATGACTGATTCCCCAGTCCCTCAGCCTTGATGACTGATTAACCAGCCTCTCAGCACTGATGACTGATTACCCAGCCCTCAGCCTTGATGACTGATTAACCAGCCCCTCAGCCTTGATGACTAATTAACCAGCCCCTCAGCCTTGATGACTAATTCTCAGTCCCTCAGCCTTGATGACTGATTCCCCAGTCCCTCAGCCTTGATGACTGATTAACCAGCCTCTCAGCACTGATGACTGATTACCCAGCCCCTCAGCCTTGATGACTGATTAACCAGCCCCTCAGCCTTGATGACTAATTAACCAGCCCCTCAGCCTTGATGACTAATTCTCAGTCCCTCAGCCTTGATGACTGATTCCCCAGTCCCTCAGCCTTGATGACTGATTCCCCAGTCCCTCAGCCTTGATGACTGATTAACCAGCCTCTCAGCACTGATGACTGATTACCCAGCCCCTCAGCCTTGATGACTGATTAACCAGCCTCTCAGCATTGATGACTGATTACCCAGCCCCTCAGCCTTGATGACTGATTACTCGGAAGACTGATTACCTCAAATCGCCTCTCAACTTAAATCTACTGTATCCAGGATTATAATTCATCTGCATTCGTATGATGAAGACTGCAGTTGAAGCTAAACGTTTCGTGAAATCAAGATACTTAATGCTGCACATGAGTCTTATTGACCAACATGGCTCACACATCCTGCGTCGTCACGACCGACCGACAGATGTCACTACTGTGAAAGACTTCAATGAGAATATAAATAGCCTCTGGATGAGAGGTTCGAAAAACTGCAGGGATTAGCTAAGTTAACTGTAGATAGACAGACAGACAGGAAGACAAGTGTAATGAATAACTTTAAACCAGAGTGAAAGGAGGCAAAATATTACTGTAATTGACGGAATTTGGTGTTCTGTTGATGAATGTTGAATACGTGGTGGTGGAGAAGCAAAAGGAGGAAGAGGAGGAAAAAGTAGCTTGGTTTTATGGCTAATAGTTCCATGCAATAACATCAAGAAAAGGTTGTAAAGCAGTGTAGGTGACACAGTACCTGGGGACTGACTGCTGATCCCACATAAAGTACAGTATGACTCTAGTTTCTTGGGTTAAGAGCTCTTCACTGGCACCAAAACTCTCTTCCGTCCCGCCATGTGTCTCTTTCAGCATTTGTCTCTCGCCCTCTATATATATCTCTTCTCCATCCTTCTTCACATTGCTCTTCCTCTCTTTCTCCCCCTCTCTCTCTTTTTCTCTCTCATCCCAGTTCTCTCTCTACTACCTCCTGATTATCACCCAATGCACGTATGGACATATTCTAAAGATCACGAAACGGCCTTTCATTTTCACAATGCACGTAGCTCACCAGACAGAGCAAGCTCCTCTTCTCTCTTCTCTTCTCCTCTCATCTCTCCTCTCTCCCTCTCTCTCTCTCCTCCTCATTCCTCCCTCAACTATCAACGGTTTCTTTACTTATCTCCACTCTTCTCTCTCTCTCTCTCTCTCTCTCTCTCTCTCTCTCTCTCTCTCTCTTACTATCTATCTATCTATCTATCTTCTCTCTTCTCTCTCTCTCCTCCTCTCTCTCTCTCTCTCCTCTCTCTCTCTCTCTCTCTCCCTCTCTCCTCTCTCTTCTCTTCATCTCTCTCTCTTCTCTCTCCTCTCTATCTCTATCTATCTATCTATCTATCTACTATCTATCTTCTCTCTCTCTCTCTCTCTCTCTCTCTCTCTCTCTCTCTCTCTATCTATCTATCTATCTTTCTCTCTCTCTCTCTCTCTCTCTCTCTCTCTCTCTCTCACTCTCTCTCTCTCTCTCTCTCTCTCTCTCCTCTCTCTCTCTCTCTCTCTCTCTCTCTCTCTCTCTCTCTCTCTCTTCCTGGTCTCTTTTTATCCCCACTATAAACCTCGTTTTTTACACCTTAACCTCTCTTAATTCCAGTCTCCTCTACGATACTGCATTGCCGCCAACATTATTAACCTCCTCTTATTTCTTGTGTTTTGTCCCATGTGTTCTCTCTTATCTCCTTATTCCATTTCTTTTTCCTTTATTGGGTTACTGGAATGTTTTTTATTCCTCTCTTTTTGTTTTGTTTTAATTGAACTATCCCGAGGTTCTTGCTGTTCTGTACAAGGCTTCTGTTTCTCTGTTATTAATTTTCTTTGGCTCTGTTCAAAATGTCCTGTTCCTCTGTTTTTCATTTCCTCTGACTCTTCCGTTTTCTGCTCCTCTTTTGCTAGTATACCTTACCTCTGGTCGACGTTTCCTCCTGCTTTGTTCCACTTCTCCTCTGCCTCTCTTCCACATTTCCTTTGCTGCACTTATCGAGCAGCAATGTGGAGATTAACACGAACCAATAGATGGTATGTAAAGTTCCTCCCACCTCACTTCTTCCATCCCCCCCCCCCCCAAACACACGGCTCGTCTCTCACCAAAGGTGAATCAAATAAGAAAACTCATTCACCAGCATTCATTCAGTAGCTGTCTTGGCAGAAATCGGCAGACATCACGATTCCAATGACCTACTTCAGCACACACTTTCAGAGTGCTAGCACTCTACAACTCCCTCCTCCAGGACTCGAGTACGTTTAACCGATTTCCTAAAACAAACACAAGAGGAAATTATTACATTCTGAGAAAGTACCAGTTTTGTTTGAAACAGTTTAAAAAATAGCAAATTTGGAATTAGTACGAGGAAATGTATTTGTTATGACTCACGAAATCGTAATAACACAAATGAAAACAAACCACAGAAAGGGTGGGATTTGAATCCAAGGTAAGTGAGTCGTAAACGTAGCTGGAGATTCATCTGCAGAAACTTACATATGTGGTCACAGTCGTGGGCCATGCTGACCTTTCCATGGTGTATAAATATACATCATTAATAAAGTTGAATGAATCTTATTGTAGTCAGCTGGTCCAGTGGCTTACGCACTGGCCTGGAGTTTACGACTAGCTTGTCATGAGTTCAAACCTGACCCGTTCCCTGGTTTGCATTTTTGTTAGCTCGATTATTGCCTCGTTCTTAATTAAGACTTCTAAGTCTCCTGGGCATCACCCGTCCAGTGAAGGATACAGGACAGTCAGTAGGCAGGAAACTCGCACAGTGGGAGAACAAACTCTGAAAGACCTTTTGGTCCGTATTGAACCACTATGGACTGAAACGTCGTCTCAAGTTTCTTACATCAATTGTGAGATTTTGTGAATTTTCCAAGCCAAGGTATTTATTTAGCACGGTACTGTTCGAGCCACAGTATTGTTCCAGCAACAGTATTGTTTTATCGCGGAATTGTTTAACCAATGGTATTGTATTAGAGCGATATTGTGCCAGCAGTGGTATTGTTAAAACCACGGTATTGTTCCAGCACGGTACTGTTCTAGCAAAGGTATTATTCCAGCAAGGGTATTCTTCGAACCAAGGTATTATTCCAACCAGGGTATTGTTCAAGCCAAGGTATTGTTCCACCCACTGTATTGTTCCAGCCAGGGTGTTGTTCCAGCAAGGTACTGTTCTAGCAAAGGTATTATTCCAACCAGCGTATTGTTCAAACCAAGGTGTTGTTCCACCCACGGTATTGTTCCAACCAGGGTATTGTTCCAGACAGGGTATTGCTCCAACCAGAGCATTGTTACAACCAGGGTATTGTTCCAACCAGAGTATTGTTATAACCAGGATATTGTTCCAACCATGGTGTCGTTCCAACCTAGGTATTGTTCCAACAAGGGTATTGTTCCAGCCAAGGTATTGTTCTAACCAGGGAATTGTTCCAGCAAGGTATTGTTCTAACCAGGGAATTGTTCCAGCCAGGGTACTGTTCCTGCCGTGGTATTGTTCCAACCAGGGTATTTTCCCAGCCACGGTATTGTTCCAACCAAGGTATTGTTCCAACCAGGGCATTGGTCTAACCAAGGTATTGTTCCAACCAGGGTATTGTTCCAACCAGTGTATTGTTCCAACCGGAGTATTGTTCCAGCCAGGGTATTGTTCCAACCAGGGTATTGTTCCAACCAGGGTATTGTTCCATACATGGTATATTTTCAGGCATTGTATTGTTCCATGCATGTTATTGTTCTAGAGAGGGCATTGTTCCAACCAGGGACTTGTTCCAAGCAGGATATTGCTCCAACTAGGGTATTGTTCCATCCATGTTATTGTTCAAGCCAGGGTATTGTTCGAACCAGGCTATTGTTCCAACCACGGTACTGTTCCAGCCAGGGTGTAGTTCCAGTCAGAGTATTGTTCCAATCAGGGTATTGTTCCAACCAGAGTATTGCTCCCGCCAAGGTATTGTTCTAACCAGTGTATTGTTCCAACCGGAGTATTGTTCCAACAAGAGTATTGTTCCAGCCAGGGTATTGTTCCAACCAGGCTATTGTTCCAAACACGGTATTGTTCCAGCTAGGGGATAGCTCCAACCAGAGCATTGTTTTAACCATGGTATTGTTGCACCTAGGGTGTTGTTCCAACGTGAGAATTATTCCAACCAGGGTATTGTTGCAACTAGGGTGTTGTTCCAACGTGAGAATTATTCCAACCAGGGTATTGTTGCAACTAGGGTGTTGTTCCAACGTGAGAATTATTCCAACCAGGGTATTGCTGCAACTAGGGTGTTGTTCCAACGTGAGAATTGTTCCAACCAGGGTATTGTTGCAACTAGGGTGTTGTTTCAACGTGGGAGTTGTTCCAACCAGGGTATTGTTCCAGACAAGGTATTGCTCTAGAAAGGGTATTATTCCAGTCAGAGTTTTTTTCCATTTTGCAAACCACGGAATTTATTTAGCACAGTATTCTTGCAGCCACAGTGTTGTTCCAACCACAGTGTTGTTCCAACCACAGTGTTGTTCCAACCACAGTGTTGTTCCAACCACAGTGTTGTTCCAACCACAGTGTTGTTCCAACCACAGTGTTGTTCAATCCACAAGTGTTGTTCCAACCACAGTGTTGTTCCAACCACAGTGTTGTTCCAACCACAGTGTTGTTCCAACCACAGTGTTGTTCCAACCACAGCATTGTTTTATCGCGGATTGTTCAACCAATGGTATTGTTTTAGAGCGATGTTGTTCCAGCTACGGTATTGTTCCAGCCACGGTCCTGTTCCAGCCAAGGTATTGTTCTAACTAGGGTACTCTTCCAACCAATGTATTATTCCAACCAGAGTATTGTTCCATTTTCCAAGCCAGGGTATTTATTTAGCACAATATTGTTCCAGCCACAGTATTGTTCCAGCCACGGTATAGTTCCAGCCACGGTATTGTTCCAGCCACGGTATTGTTCAAGCCAAGGTATTGTTCAAGCCAAGGTATTGCTCCATCAAGGGTATTGTTCCAGCGAGGGTATTGCTCCAACCAGGGTATTGCTCCAGCCTGGGAATTGTTCCAACCAGGACATTGTTCCATCCACGGTATTGTTCCAGCCACGGTATTGTTCCAGCCAAGTTATTGATCCAAACAGGGTTTTGCTACAACCAGGTTATTGTTCCAATCTGGGAATTGTTCCAACTATAGTATTGTTCCATCCACGGTATTGTTCCAGCCACGGTATTGTTGTAGCCAAGGTACTGATCCAACCAGGGTATTGTTCCAGCTAGGGTGCTGTTCCAACCAGGGTATTATTCCAACCAGGGTATTGTTCTAGCCAAGATATTGTTCCAGCCATGATATTGTTCCAACCAGGGTATTTTTCCAACCAAGGTATTGTTCCAACCAGAGAATTGTTCCAGCCATGTTGTTGTTCCAACTAGCGTATTGTTTCAACCAAGGTTATGTTCCAACGACGGTATTGTTCCAGTCACGGCATTGTTCCTGCCAAGGTATTGTTCCATCCAGGGTATTGTTCTAAGCAAGGTATTGCTCCAACGAGGGTATTGTTCCAACCAGGGTATTGTTCCATCCATGGTATCTTTTCAGGCATGGTATTGTTCCAGACATGTTATTGTTCTACAGAGGGCATTGTTCCAACCAGGGACTTGTTCTAACCAGGAAATTGCTACAACCAGGGTATTGTTCCATCCATGTTATTGTTCCAGCCAGGGTACTGTTCGAACCAGGATATTGTTCCAACCACGGTATTGTTCCAACCAGAGTATTGTTCCAACCAGGGTATTGTTCCATAGAGGGCATTGTTCCAACCACGGTAGTGTTCCATCCAGGGTATTGTTCCATACAGAGTATCGTTCCAGGCGTGGTATTGTCCCTGGCATATTATTGTTCTAGAGAGGGCATTGTTCAAACCTGTGTATTGTTCCAACTAGGGTATTGTTCCAACCAGAGTATTGTTCCAACCAAGGTATTGTTCCAACTCGAGTATTGTTCCATCCTGGGAATTGTTCAAACCAGGGTATTGTTCCAGACAAGGTATTGCTCTAGAAAGCGTATTATTCCAGCAAGAGTATTGTTCCATTTTTCAAGCCACGGTATTTACTTAGCACAATATTGCTCCAGCCACAGTATTGTTCCAGCTACAGTATTGTTCCAGCTACAGTATTATTCCAGCTACAGTATTGTTCCAGCTACAGTATTGTTCCAGCTACAGTATTGTTCCAGCTACAGTATTGTTCCAGCTACAGTATTGTTCCAGCTACGGTACTGTTCCAGCTACAGTATTGTTCCAGCTACAGTATTGTTCCAGCTACAGTATTGTTTTATCGCGGAATTGTTCAACCAATTATATTATTTTAGAACGATATTTTTCCAGCCACGCTATTGTTCAGGCAAAATATTGTTCCAACTAGGGTATTCTTCCAACCGAGGTATTCTTCCAACCAGGGTATTGTTCCAGCCACGGTATAGTTCCAGCCACGTTATTGTTCAAGCCAAGGAATTGTTCCATCCAGGATAATGTTCCAGCCAAGGTATTGCTCCAACCAGGATATTGCTCTAAGCAAGGTATTGTTCCAACCAGGGTATTGTTCCAACCAGAGTATTGTTCCATCCATGGTATCTTTACAGGCATGGTATTGTTCCAGGCATGTTATTGTTCTAGAGAGGGCATTGTTCCAACCAGGGACTTGTTCTAACCAGGGAATTGCTACAATCAGGGTATTGTTCCATCCATGTTATTGTTCCAGCTAGGGTATTGTTCCAACCAGGTTATTGTTCCAATCACGGTATTGTTCCAGCAAGGGTGTAGTTTCAACCTGAGTATTGTTCCAATCAGGGTATTGTTCCAACCAGGGTATTATTCCAACCAGTGTATTGTTCCAGCCAGAGTATTGTATCAGCGAGAGTATTGGTCCGGGCAGGGTATTAGTTCCAACCAGTGTATTGTTCCAGCCAGAGTATTGTCTGGGCAGGATATTAGTTCCATCTATGGTATTGTTCTAGCCAGAGTATTGTTCCAGCCAGAGTATTGTTCTGGCCAGGGTACTAGTTCCAGCCATGGTATTGTTCCAGCCAGATTATTGTGAATTACTCATTGTCAATACATTAATACCTTCACAGGTAAATTATATATCAAACAAGGTATTTCTTGTGTTTTAATTCTTCCAAGTCTTGTGTTGTAGGTTTCTTTTCTTGGTAGTCTCTTATAAACCTCTTTCTCTTATATTTTTTCCTCTTGATTTCGTCGTCAATGTTTTAATTTCTTTAACTTCCACCTCTTATGCTCTCTGATGCTTCCCTTATCTCATTTTTCTTGTTGTTTTCCCTTTCTCGCGCCTCTTATTTACATCGTATTCTCACGACAATCAAAGCAGCGCTAAATCCGTAAGGATAGGGGGTGACAGAGTGGCAGTGGCATCAAGATATCAAAGCAGCCTCTCTGAAGGGTCTTGTTGAGCGAGTCAGTGGGAGCTTTCGGAGGCTGGCAGCTCTGCTCTCTCTCAAGTCTTGAATAATATCTGGGATAAATGTTTACTGAGAGATATAACCTGCGGAAGGGTACTTGACCTCGTGTGTGTGTGTGTGTGTGTGTGTGTGTGTGTGTGTGTGTGTGTGTGTGTGTGTGTGTGTGTGTGTGTGTGTGTGTGTGTGTGTGTGTGTGTACTCACCTAGTTGTATTCACCTAGTTGAGGTTGCAGGGGTCGAGTCCAAGCTCCTGGCCCCGCCTCTTCACTGGTTGCTACTAGGTCACTCTCCCTGAACCATGAGCTTTATCGTACCTCTGCTTAAAGCTATGTATGGATCCTGACTCCACTACATCGCTTCCCAAACTATTCCACTTCCTGACTACTCTGTGGCTGAAGAAATACTTCCTAACATCCCTTTGATTCATCTGTGTCTTCAACTTCCAACTGTGTCCCCTTGTTACTGTGTCCAGTCTCTGGAACATCCTGTCTTTGTAAACCTTGTCAATTCCTCTCAGTATTTTGTAAGTCGTTATCATGTCCCCCCTATCTCTCCTGTCCTCCAGTGTCGTCAGGTTGATTTCCCTTAACCTCTCCTCATAGGACATACCTCTTAGCTCTGGGACTAGTCTTGTTGCAAACCTTTGCACTTTCTCTAGTTTCTTTACATGCTTGGCTAGGTGTGGGTTCCAAACTGGTGCCGCATACTCCAATATGGGCCTAACGTACACGGTGTATAGGGTCCTGAACGATTCCTTATTAAGATGTCGGAATGCTGTTCTGAGGTTTGCCAGGCGCCCATATGCTGCAGCAGTTATTTGGTTGATGTGCGCTTCAGGAGATGTGCCTGGTGTTATACTCACCCCAAGATCTTTTTCTTGAGTGATGTTTGTAGTCTCTGACCCCCTAGACTGTACTCCATCTGCGGTCTTCTTTGCCCTTCCCCAATCCTCATGACTTTGCACTTGGTGGGATTGAACTGCAGGAGCCAGTTGCTGGACCAGGTCTGCAGCCTGTCCAGATCCATTTGTATTTCTGCCTGGTCTTCGATCGAATGAACTCTTCTCATCAACTTCACGTCATCTGCAAACAGTGACACCTCGGAGTTTATTCCTTCCCTCATGTCGTTTACAAATACCAGAAACAGCACTGGTCCTAGGACTGACCCCTGTGGGACCCCACTGGTCACAGGTGCCCACTCTGACACCTCACCTCGTACCATTACTCGCTGCTGTCTTCCTGACAAGTATTCCCTGATCCATTGCAGTCCCTCCCCTGTTATTCCTGCTTGGTCCTCCAGTTTTTGCACTAATCTCTTGTGTGGTACTGTGTCAAACGCCTTCTTGCAGTCTAAGAAAATGCAATCCACCCACCCCTCTCTCTCTTCTCTTACTGCTGTCACCATGTCATAGAACTCCAGTAGGTTTGTGACACAGGATTTCCCGTCTCTGAAACCATGTTGTCTGCTGGTGATGAGATCATTCCTTTCTAGATGTTCCACCATTCTTCTCCTGACAATCTTTTCCATGATTCTGCATGCTATACATGTCAGTGACACTGGTCTGTAGTTTAGTGCTTCATGTCTGTCTCCTTTTTTAAAGATTAGTACCACATTTGCTGTCTTCCATGCCTCAGGCAATCTCCCTGTTTCGATAGATGTATTGAATATTGTTGTTAGGGGTACACATAGCGCCTCTGCTCCCTCTCTCAGGACCCATGGAGAGATGTTATCTGGCCCCATTGCCTTTGAGGTATCTAGCTCACTCAGAAGCCTCTTCACTTCTTCCTCGGTTGTGTGTACTGTGTCCAGCACATGGTTTTGTACCCCACCTCTCCGTCTTTCTGGAGCCCCTTCTGTCTCCTCTGTGAACACTTCTTTGAATCTCTTGTTGAGTTCCTCACATACTTCACTGCCATTTCTTGTTGTCTCTCCTCCTTCCTTCCTTAGCCTGATTACCTGGTCTTTGACGGTTGTTTTCTTCCTGATGTGGCTGTATAACAGCTTCGGGTCAGATTTGGCTTTTGCTGCTATGTCGTTTTCATATTGACGTTGGGCCTCCCTTCTTATCTGTGCATATTCGTTTCTGGCTCTACGATTGCTCTCCTTATTCTCCTGGGTCCTTTGCCTTCTATATTTCTTCCATTCCCTAGCACACTTGGTTTTTGCCTCCTTGCATCTTTGAGTGAACCACGGGCTCATCCTGGCTTTTTCATTATTCCTGTTACCCTTGGGTACAAACCTCTCCTCAGCCTCCTTGCACATTGTGACTACATATTCCATCATCTCATTAACTGGTTTCCCTGCCAGTTTTCTGTCCCACTGAACCTCATTCAGGAAGTTCCTCATTCCTGTGTAGTCCCCTTTCCTGTAGTTTGGTTTCATTCGTCCTGGCCTTCCTGCTTCCCCCTCCACTTGTAGCTCTACTGTGTACTCGAAGCTCAAAACCACATGATCGCTGGCCCCAAGGGGTCTTTCATATGTGATGTCCTCAATATCTGCACTACTCAAGGTGAATACTAAGTCCAGTCTTGCTGGTTCATCCTCTCCTCTCTCTCTCGTAGTGTCCCTTACGTGTTGGTACATGAAGTTTTCCAGTACCACCTCCATCATCTTAGCCCTCCATGTATCTTGGCCCCCATGTGGCTCCAAGTTCTCCCATTCGATCTCCTTGTGGTTAAAGTCGCCCATGATCAGGAGCTTTGCCCTGCATGTATGAGCTCTTCTGGCCACTGCAGCCAGTGTGTCAACCATCGCTCTATTGCTCTCGTCATACTCTTGCCTTGGCCTCCTGCTGTTCTGTGGTGGGTTATACATCACTGCAATTATCACCTTGGGACCTCCAGAGTGAAGCGTTCCCGCTATGCAATCACTTTCTTCTCCACTGTCTCCTCTCTCCAGCTCATCAAAATTCCATTGGTGTTTGATCAGCAATGCCACTCCTCCCCCCCCCTGTTCCTTCTGTCTTTCCTCAGGATCTGGTATCCTGTTGGGAAGATGGCATCTGTTATCATACCTGTAAGCTTGGTTTCTGTGATTGCTATGATGTCTGGTGATGCCTCTTTGACTCTTTCGTGCCACTCCTCCCACTTGTTTGTTATTCCATCAGCGTTTGTGTACCATACCTTCAGTTTCCTTTCCAACACTGTGGTTTGGAGGGCCTGTGGGGGTGGGAGACCTGGTAGCATACTGTGGGATTCTATGGTTGGGGGTTGGGTGGAAGCTGTGGGTATGGATTGTATTGTGTGTTGGGATGGTGTGATAGGTTGTGGAGTTCTGAGGATAGTTGTGTGTGTGCTTGCTCTTGTTCTCTGTTCTGGTCTGACTGACCTCTGCTGGTTCCATCCTTGTCTCCTTACCTAGCTCCTTTCGCTTTTTTGTCCTCTCCCTTAGCTGCTGTCTCTCTTTTTGTGTTCTGTCTCTGTCTAGGAACACCTTCTTGTACTCTTCCGAGCTTCTCAACTGTGGTTTTTCTTGGAGGATCCTGTTCCGCACTGTTTCTGTCATGAGAATCAGCTTGATCGGTCGGTTTCTCCCCTTCAAGTACCCCCCTATTCTCTGAAAATTTACAATCTCGTCCATGTCTTCTCCCCCTATTTCCGTGATGATTTTCTCAATCTCCTTTCTTTCTTCCTGCCGTCTTTCAGTGTGTGTCCTTTCCTCTCTCTCCCGAAGCCCATGGATAAACACTGATTTTGCCCTTTCCTCCTCCCATTGCCTCTCCCTCTGTGACTCTGGTTCCTGTCTGTATGTGGCCATTTTCTCCCTTGATTTTTCCAGTGGCTCTTGGTAGCATGGTTGTGCCTCAGCATTCGACTTATCTCCCTCTCCATCTGCACCCATCTGCTCTTCCCTTCCACTCCCTGGCCCTTCTTTGCAGGCTGATAGGACCTTAGCATATTTCATATCTCCTTCCTTCCTGTTCAGCCTCTCAGCTTCGTATGGTGTGTCTTCTCTGGTCACTACCCCAGAGACTTGCTTCAGCCTGTTTACCTCAAATTCTAGGACCTTTACCATGGCTACTGCAGTTTCGACTTGTGCCTCCCAATTCTTCGTCTCCTTCTCCAACCTATTTTCCCATTTCACAGAGAGCTCTTTCTCCATTTTTTCAGAAAGCTCTCCTAATTTTCTCTCCCATTCTTGCTCTATCCTTTTCCACTGCTCCTCCATCCATTCCTCCCTACCTGTACCATTGTCATCTGATCCCTGATTCCTGCGAGTCCCAACCATTTTTTTTTTTCTTTTTTTTTTTAGTAAAAGAGAAAGTGAAAAAGAAAAAGGGGGAGAGAGTGAGAGAGAGGGAGAAAGAGAGAGAAGGGGAGGGTAGAAGGAGGGGAAAAGGGGGAGAAAGTGAGTGAGAGAGGGAAAAGGTAAGAGAGAGGGGGAGTGACAAGGGAAGAGAGGGAGAGAGAGAGAATAGGAAGAGAGAGAGAAAGAGAGGAAGAGAGAGAGGGGGAGAGAGAAAAGGGAAAGGGAGGGAGAGGGAGAGAGAGGAAGAGAGAGAAAGAGAGAGAGTGAGAGGAAGAGAGAGAGGAAGAGAGAGAGGAAGAGAGAGAGGAAGAGGGACAGGAAGAGAGGATGAGAGAAAGGGGAGAGAGAGAGAGAGAGAGAGAGAGAGAGAGAGAGAGAGAGAGAGGAAGAGAGAGGAGAGGAGAGGGAGGCGGGGGGGGGGAAGGAAGGGTTAGAGGATCACTTCACAGGAAGGTGTGAAATCCTGTATATGGGTGTGTGTGTGTGTGTGTGTGTGTGTGTGTGTGTGTGTGTGTGTGTGTGTGTGTGTGTGTGTGTGTGTTTATGTGTGTGTGCATGTGTGTGTGTGTGTGTGTGTGTGTGTGTGTGTGTGTGTGTGTGTGTGTGTGTGTGCTCGTGTGTATGTGTGCCCCACTTCTACGTATTCATACTGCTAATAAATATCAGTAGTAATACCCGTATTTCTAAAACTACCAACAGTGATTCTAGCACTTATCACTTCTACTTATAAAACACAGAAAGTAATTAGGTTGTAAAATTTAGCTTGTCTGAGCTTCTAGGAGTGTCTGACGTCACCCTCACTAGGCTTCCCCTCGCTATGCTTCCCCTCGCTAGGCTGCTCCTCACTAGTCAACTCTATCTTCACCTTATCTATGCTATTTCTGCTCTAATTCTGGTAATAGCTTGCAGGAGTGAGTGACCAGTATCTAACAGTGATGGAAGGCAGGATTCAGAACCCCCAAAAGAACCCCAACAGGTGAGTGATACTTAAGCTGGCAGTGATGCGATGACAAGTTGCCAGATGCTGATGACGTAGTCGTCGTACACACGCCTTCTATCACTATTTTGAAAATTCTTCACCCGTGATCTTTATAACCGTATATGCTCATGCATCCCGCGTCCCTCAGTGTCACTTATGATAGAATACACTTCACTTATATTGGAATACACTTCACATTCGGTGTTACACTTTATATGTATAATGTCACACAACTGTTGTGACGTCACTGTTTCAGCAGGCCTACTGCCACCTTCCCTTGTTATATATTATATTTTTCCTTTCTACTTTTGCTTATTAACTTTTTCACTCTCACTGTATGGTGCCCCACATTTCACTTGTTATCCAATCTCTCGAAATTCTTGAACACCCGCTTCCACACTCACTTGAATCTTTGTATATTTGAATCTGTGTGTGTGTGTGTGTGTGTGTGTGTGTGTGTGTGTGTGTGTGTGTGTGTGTGTGTATGCGTGTGGAAGAAATATCTCATTAATGCCGCTCAGAGATCATAAATGTGTGTGTGTGTGTGTGTGTGTGTGTGTGTGTGTGTGTGTGTGTGTGTGTGTGTGTGTGTGTATGTGTGTGCGTGTGGAAGAAATATCTCATTAATGCCGCTCAGAGATCATAATACAGGAACCCTTGAAAACAAAGGTACAATTCCCACTCAAATCAGTGTAACGAGGACTCCTCAGTACGTTTCTGGAGGTCACCTGAGCTCCTCAGTAGGTTCCTGGAGGTCACTGGGCTGCTCAGTAGATTCCTGGAGGTCACTCAGTCGCCTCAGCAGACTATTGGAGGTCACGTTTGCTCATTAGTAGGCCCCTGTATGTCAATCGGTCTTCTCAGTAGGCTCTTGCAGCTCACCTGGATTCCTGAATGGGCTGCTGGAGGTCACCCAGGCTCCTGAATAAGTTCCTGGAGGTCACTCAGGGTCCTCAGTAGTGTATTTATTACGTAGTATGTCCGCGAATATTGTATAAAAAAAATTCTCCATATAAAATGTCAGTTTCCAGGATTTGCTCTGAAACCGAACGCGTATTATTCCTGGTCAGTCAGGGCGGCCAGGAGAGGAGAGTGAGGTATGTGTGAGGAAGTTCATGGAGGGCAGCAGCTGGAGTAACATGTCCTAAGATATCTAGGTGTGGTGATTGTAGGGATGGTGATTTTTTGCAAGTTTATACCATAGGTTATTTTATTGGTTTAATGCTCTCATGTATACCTGTAAGGCCATAGTGTGCAGAGGCCTGTTTAATTTAAGTTTTAGGGAGAGTGTTCATGTATCTAGTATTGCCAGCACAAGTGGGGTATATATATATATATATATATATATATATATATATATATATATATATATATATATATATATATATATATATATATATATATATATATATATGTATATATATATATATATAAAATATATATATATATATATATATATATATATATATATATATATATATATATATATATATATATATGTGTGTGTGTATATATATATATGCATGTATATATAAGTAGTGCTGAAGGCGGCTGAGTGGCTCCTGCAGCTGAGTTGCTCTTCCTGAGCGGTCCATTCCTGAGCGGTCCCTCCTGAAAGGGCTGCAGCTGAGCGGCTCCCTTTCCTGAGCAGACTCCTTTTCACACCTTTATGCTAATAACCTTGACCTCGCCCTCGAGACCACCTCGCCATCGAGACCACCTCGCCTTCGACCACCTCGCCCTCGACCACCTCGCCCTCGACCACCTCGCCCCCGACCACCTCGCTCTCAACTCCCCCCACCCGCCCCGCCCTCACTCCGACCCACACGCCCGCCGCCCCCTCGCACCCGCTCGCCCCACTCGCCCCCGTCCGTCGTCCCCGCCTGTGCCTTCGCTGCGCCTTCTGCAGCGTCCCCGGGATCACCCCCGCCCCCCAAATTTTTTTTTCCGTTTTTTTTTTCAAATTTTTTTTTGAATTTCATGTGCTTCCTTCCTCGGATCAAATTTTTTTCATTCCCCCCTTGGGGTTTTCAAAATTTCCCTATGTCTCCTCGGTTTCAATTTTTTTGGATTCCCCCCCTGGGGGTAAGCATTCAAAGGGGACTCCCACTTTCCCCCCAAAAATTCCCTGCCCAAATTTCCCTCGGATCAAATTTTTCTCGATAATACAAAGACTCCACTTTCGGATCAAGTTTTTTTTGGTTTCCCCCCCTCTGGGGTAACCATTACCAGAACCCATGTCCCAGTAGAGACTAAATACCAACCGTCTGTTTGAATCACTGAATGATTTTTTTCATATTGCTGCTGACTACAGGTTTTAAACACCCTCACCCATGGGCACTAGGGGCTTGTATTTAGGCAGAGAGAGAGAAGGGGTGGCTTTTGGCGCTTTCCAAAATTCCCGTTATTTTTTACGTACTACCACCCTACTGAGTTTTTTTACCCATCCACGTATCGAAAATCCAATGACACAAAGCTCCAAATTCCCCGGGTCAAGTTTTTTGGGGGTTCCCCCTATGGGGTTTTGGGAAAATTTTTATGTTCCCCGGATCAAGGTTTTCTCGTAATACAAAGACTCCATCTCCTCGGGCCTAGTTTTGGGTTCCCCCTCTGGGGGTAAGCATTCAAAAGAACTCCTCCTATGGGGCATGACTTTCTCTTACACAGGTCTAAACAATGGGACTCCCCCACCTGTGTTTACTCGGCGGTCGTGACGTCACGTGATGACCTCACACATACAGGCTGAATCTTGTCGACTTCCCCCTATGTCAGTGACGTCACGTGATGACCCCACACACACACAGGCTGAATCTTGTCGACTTCCCCCTACACATTTTTCACTCTTAACCCAGGATAACCCAAATAATTTCACATTTTTTTCGTTAATACCCTCAACAATCCACAATTCCTTTACAAAATACAACACAAGTCTAGACATTTTTCTCGTTTTAACTATTTCATCAGAAAAAGTCACCACAACACTTACAAGTTATGGCTATAAGTTATAAATTCACTAGTCACAATTTTACATATAACGAAGTTAATACGCACACACACCTCACTCTACTTTCAACACCTTCAAAACACTCTCATAAATCATTTGAATACTCACAAAAATACCTTTGAAACATTTCCAACAACACTGAAACACTTCCAAAATATCATTTTGAGTACTCCCAAATACACCACTGAACACTGCTAAAACACCACTGAATACAGTCAAAACACCACCAAAATCACCATAAAGAAAGATCAACATAACAACTAACACCCATTTTCACACAAATCCTCTCAAATCACTATAAACAAGACGATTACCAATTTCTATGTGTACACTCTCCTCCAACTAAGTTATAACAAGAACGCAAAAAAAAAAAAAAACATAAACACAAACCAAACACACACGAACACTTACAACAGAATCAACTCTTTTTTCGATATCTCTAGTTCGACAACAACACCCAACACCCACAATACCCACATCCCACAACACCCACAACCCACATCACCCACACCCCACAATTTTTTCTCGTTTTAACTAATTTCATCAGAAAAAGTCACAACAACAACCCACAACTTATAAACACTTTTCAGCATCTCTAGTTCGACAACAACACCCACAACCCACAATACCCACAACCCACAACACCCACAACCAACAACACCCAAAACCCACAATTTTTTCTCGTTTTAACTAATTTAATCAGTAAAAGTCTCAACAACACCCACAACCCACAACACCCACATCCCACAACACCCACAACCCACATCACCCACACCCACAACTCCCACAACAACAACCCACAACTTATAATCACTTTTCAGCATCTCTAGTTCGACAACAACACCCAAAACCACAACACCCACAACCCACAACACCCACAACCCACAAAACCCACTTATAACATCTTTTTCGATATCTCTAGTTCGGCAACAATACCCACAACCCTCATCACTTTCCAATTTATTCACAATTTATTCGATACAATATTTTCCCCTTCTTTTTACTGAATCTTAAATGTAATACACATTCCTCCCTACATTACTAAAATTCTAATAAAATCCTCTCCATACCCATCTCCTTGTATCCACATAAATTAATATTATACTCACAAACATTTAATCATCACACTCCCCAACTAAGCGAAATGTTTTACCCCCTCCTTTTTTCCAATACATCAACTTTCATTTATAATTTCTTTTAAAATATTCACACTTCCTTTATTTTCGTAAATCCCCCCAAATTTCATTAAAAATTTCAAATTTAAAACCCCCCCCTACCTCTCTCATCGACCCACTTTCTTCAATCCACCCCCCGTTCCAAACACCTCTTCAGAAAAACAAAAAAATCACTTTCACATCCACAAAGTTATTACCCATCAAAAACCACTAAAATCACTGTAACCAAGTTTTTTCACAAAATTTTGACCACCCAACACCCAGACAACCACTTTACTTTGAACACCCCAAAAAAAACACCATCTTTTCCATTTGAAACTCCAAAAAAACATCATTCGAAAAAACCCAAATCACCACTGAATACTCCCAAACCCCTTCAAAATACTCTTGCACTCTTTGAACAAAATCAAAAACATCATAAAAACCCATTCGAATACTCCCAAAAATCCCACTGAATTCAGTTAAAACCCCAAAAAAACACCAAAAACTAAGATAAACATTTACAATGAATACCCCAAAAAACACATCAAAAACTCCTTTGAATACTACAAAAACCCACTGAATACGGGCCCAAACCCTTAAAAATCCCCAGAAACTAAATAACACCCCCAAACTAATACCCATTTTAAGAAACCCCCTAAATCACTAAACCCAAAGACGATCCCATCCCCTCAACTATTATAAACTGGGGCAAAAAAAAAAAAAAAATCAAATTCATTTAATACTCACAAAAAACCCCTTTGAAATTTCCAAACAACCCCCACACACACCACAACAACACACACACACACAAAAAAAAAAAAAAAAAAAAAAAAAAAAAAAAAAAAAAAAAAAAAAGAACTAAACACCATAACTATCATCAGCCACTATTTTTATAAACATTTCCACAAAAAATCACAATCCCCCAACCCCAAAAATATCAAATACCCCCCTCTCTACCATAAAACACATCCAGCACACATAGGGATACCCCCCATGACATACACTCCACCCTGGTTTACTTGACGACGTCACACCCCACTTTTACTTCTTTTAACTTATTGGGGGAAAGCACTGGTTTAAAACCTGTTATATCTCCAATATCCAAGATACACAATCAAGACTTTTATAAAAATTTTTAACCCCCACTAAGATCACACATTTTTTGCCCCACATTTTTAAAAAACATTCAAACAAAGACAAAAAAACATCTAACTTTTATAAGATCACAACATTTTGTCTTCCCCAACTCACCACAATTTACATTCTCATTCACTTACCTTTCATTAATCGAAATTAATCTCCCCCCAAAAACCCCTCCCTCTTTCCCCAGATTTTACAACTTAGCACCAAAAAAAAATAACTCACACATTATAAATGAGACATTACCATAACAACACATGACTGCTTTGAACCAACTCGAACAAACCAAAACCCACTAACTTTTCAAAAAATACTCTGACGTCTTTTGAACACCTTAAAAAACCCCCCCGAATATCCCAAAAACACACTGTTACTCCCAAAATCCCCACTGAAACTCCCAAAACACCTAAAAATCCCAAAAACAATTTTAAACTCACCACTAACAGCCTTTTTATAAAAATTCCCTCAAATCACTATAACCAAGAACTCCCCCCCCAGGGGCGCAAAAAAAAAAGCATGAACCCAAACCTAATACACAAAAAACCTTACATGATCACCATCAATGAAAACATATCTGTACCAATAAATCAAAGAAAAACACCACAACAAACGCCCCTATTCATTTCCCTCAAAAACCCTAATACCACAGAAACACTCATTTTTTTAAACTTCACAAAAAAAAAAACATATTTGAAACTCTAAGCGTATCACCTCACACCCCCAAACACACGATGTCACACCCCACAGGACCGGCAGGCCCCTCCATGACGTCACACCCCATCTGTTTTTACTTGGGGTCCACACCCCCCAACCTACCTTGTTTTAAACCTTTTGTCCCCCACAATACTAAGAACACTATAACCAAAGACGATTCCCCAGATTTTTTGACCCCCCCCAAAAATCACAGAAATCATCATTTCACTTTCCCCAAAGTACCAAAAATCTAAGATCATTCATCAAAAAATACATGATCATAAAAAAAACACTTACTTTTAAACTTCGCGAAAAAAATAAGCATACAAAAAAAATAACTACACTTCCACCAAAATCTATAACAAAACATGAGCACTATAACATATCTTCCCCACCAAAATAAAAATTTTACACAGACACCCACAACTTAACTTTCATCGCAAATTTAAGACATGAACATACCACCAATCTAAGACATTCACCTCCAACAAGAATACACATATAACTAAGACATACCCCAAAAACCCCATAATTGCATTTTGACAATAAATATAGACATAAGCACAAAAAAATTTACCATGTCATGAGACATTACCAGAACTAAGCCCAAACCCCAACTAATACACAATCATTTTACTAAGTTCAGTTAACTATTCATCAACAAAATAATATTAATACAATTTTACCCCCCAAATTTAGTCAAAACATAAAAATTTTTTTACACATTTTTTCTCAAACTGATATTATACCCCATTTAATTTTCATTTTGTTAAATACATTTCTCACCCCCCATCATCCCTAAAACATCCTTTCTTTTTCATCCGTATATCACCAAGGATGTTTTTAACCCCGACGAACCACCGACACTAAGGCAGAGCAACCCTCACCCCTCCAACCCACCTATACATCTGGTCTTAGTGCGAGATGGGTCGTCGAGATAAAAAAATCTTGGGGGGGTTACGGATGAATAAGAAAGGATGTTTTAGGGAGAGAGGGTGAGAAATTTTTGATATGTAAAAAGATGAGAAAAAGATAAATGTGGTATGAATATTCAGTTAGGAAAAAAAAATGTTAACATTATATTTTTTGACTAAATTTTGGGGGGTAAAAGTTTAATTTTTTTGTTGATGAATAGTTAACATGAACTTAGTAAATGATTTTGAAAATTTTTGGAGTGTGGACTTTGTTTGGGATGTTTGACATGGAAATTTTTTTGTGCTTTGTTTTATAATATTGCAATATGCAAATTTTGGGTTTTTGGGGATGTCTTGTTATATATGTATGTCTTAGTTGGGGTGAAAAGTCTTAGATTTGGTGTGTTTGCTCAGTCTTAAAATTTTCGATTGAAATTATAAATTTTGGGTGTTGTGTATTATTTTTATTTTTGGGGTGAAGATTTGTTTTAGTGCTCGTGTTATGTTACGATATTGGTGGAAGGTGTGGTATTTTTTGTGTATGTCTTTTTTTTTTTGCGCGAATGTTTAAAAAGTAAGTGTTTAGAGTGATCAATAGTTTTGAGATGAATGATCTTTGATTTTTTTTGATCTTGGTGAAAATGAAATGAGGGGTTTCTGTGATCTTTGTGGGGGGTCATAAAAAGGTAACGTCTTGGTTATAGTGTTCTGATATGTGGGGCAATAGTTAAACAAGGTGGGTTGGGTGTGATGTACCACCAAGTAAACACAAATGGGGTGTGACGTCACTGGAGGTGACCTCGCCGGTTCGGTGGGGTGTTTTACATTGGTTTTGGGGGTAGTGAGGGGAGTGCCTTAGATTTGTCAAATAGATTTTTTGTGTGAATGTTTAAAAATGGGTTTTTTGTGGTATAGTGGTTTTTGAGGGTAAGGAATATGGGGCTTTTGATGGTGGTTTTTCTTGATTTATGGTGTCAAGTTGTTTTTCAGGATGGTGATATGTACTAGGTGTTTGGGTTTATTAGGGGTTTGGGGTTTATGCTTTTTTTTTTGCGCCCCGGGGGAGGGAGTTCTTGGTTAAAAGTGATTTGGGGAATTTCTTAAAAAGGCGTTAGAGGTAAATTTTTTAAATTTGTTTTGGTGTTTTTTACGGTGTTTGGTGTAGTCAGGGGATTTGGGAGTAATCATAGTGTTTTTGGGAGTATTTGGGGTGTTTTTGAAAGGGTTTCAAATGCTGGCAGAGTAAAATTTTTTGAAGATGTTTAGTGGGTTTTGGTGGTTCAGAGTTTTTTCAAGTAGTCATGTGTTTGTTATGGTAATGCTCATGTTTTAAGTGTATGAGTTAGTTTTTTTTTTTGTGTGCAAAAGTTTAAAGTCTGGAGAAGAGGGGGGGTTTTGGTGGATGTGTTGTAATTTCGGTTAATGAAAAGTTAACTGTGAATAAATTTAAAATTGGGGGGGAGTTAGAGAAGACAAAATTTACGTGAACTTAGTAAAAGATAGTAGTTTTAGGATCTCGTTATATGAGTTTTAGGAGAATGGTACAAAAAATGGGGTTTAAACTTTTGGGGGGGTTTTTAGAATTTTGGTTTAAAAGTCTTGATTGTGGGGATCTTGTATTGGGAAAAAAAGGTTGAAACCGTAGCTTCCTTCTCAATAATTAAATAAGAAAAGTGAGGTTTGACTCGTCAATAAACACAGGATGGGTGTTTTTGGGCATGGGATTCCCTATCTTGCTGGTATGTGTTGAGGTAGTGAGAGGGGTGTATTAAAATTTTATGGAGTTGGCGATTGTGATTTTTTTGTGTATGTTTATAAAATGATGGTCATTTAGATATTGTGGATGTCTTATTTTTTTTTTTTTTTTTTTTGTGTGTGTGTGTGAGTGTGTGTGTGTGTGTGTGTTTGTTTGGAAATGTTCAAAGGTGTTTTTTGTGAGTATTCAAATGATTTATGAGAATGTTTTTTTTTTTTTGCGCTCATGTTATATAATAGCCTGAGGTGAGTGGGATCGTCTTTGTTATAGTGATTTGGGGGGATTTCTATAAAATGGGTGTTAGTTGGTGATGTTGATCTTAGTTTCTGGTGATTTTAGTGTTTTTTTGGGCAGTATTCGGTGGGTGTTTTGGTAGTATTCAAAGGAGTTTGATGATGTGTTTTGGAGTTATTCATAAAGTTAATGTTGATCTTAGTTTATGGTGATTTTGGTGGTGTTTTTGACTGAATTCATGGGTGTATTTGAAAGTATTTCAAATTTGGGTTTTGATGATGTTTTTGATGTGTTCAAATGATGTGCAAGAGTATTTTTGAAAGTGTTCTGAGAGTATTCTGTGGTGATTTGGGGGGGTTCAAATGAGTTTTTGGGGTATTTAAATGGTTAATTGATGGTTGTTTTTGGGTAGTGTTCAAATTAAATGTGAGTTGTCTGTGTGTGTTAGCTGGTCATAGAATTTTGTGAATAACTTGGTTACAGTGATTTTAGTGGATTTGAGATGGGTGATGAGATGCATTCGTGAATGTGAAATGTGATTTTTGTGTTTGTTCTGAAGAAGTGTGTTGGGAGACGGGTGAGTGGATGTGAAGAAATGTGGGTGAGATGGAGAGGGGTATGGGGAGGGTTGTATTAGAAATTTAATGAAATATGGGGGGATTTTACTGAAAATAAAGGTAATGTGCGAATATTTTAAAAGAAAATATAGAAGTGAAAAGTTATGATATATTGAAAAGAATTGAGGGTGTAGAAACATGTCCCATTAGTTGGGTAATGAGATGATTAAATGTTGTGAGTATAATATTAATTTATGTGGATACAAGGAGATGGGTATGGAGAGGATTTTATTAGAATTTTAGTAATGTAGGGAGGAATGTGTATTACATTTAAGATTCAGTAAAAAGAAGGGGAAAAATTTGTATCGAATAAATTGTGAATAAATTGGTAAGTGATGAGGGTTGTGGGTATTGTTGTCGAACTAGAGATATCGAAAAAGATGTTATAAGTGGGTTTTGTGGGTTGTGGGTGTTGTGGGTTGTGGGTGTTGTTGGTTGTGGGTGTTGTTGTCGAACTAGAGATGCTGAAAAGTGATTATAAGTTGTGGGTTGTTGTTGTGGGTGATGTGGGGTGTGGGTGATGTGGGTGTGGGTGTTGTGGGATGTGGGTGTTGTGGGTTGTGGGTGTTGTTTTGAGACTTTTTCTGATGAAATTAGGTAAAACCAGAAAAAATTGTGGGTTGTGGGTGTTGTGGGTTGTGGGTGTTGTTGTCGAACTAGAGATGCTGAAAAGTGTTTATAAGTTGTGGGGTTTTTGTTGTGACTTTTTCTGATGAAAATTAGTTAAAACGAGAAAAAATTGTGGGGTGTGGATGATGTGGGTTGTGGGTGTTGTAGGATGTGGGTATTGTGGGTGTTGTAGGATGTGGGTATTGTGGGTTGTGGGTGCTGTTGTCGAACTAGAGATATCGAAAAAAGAGTTGATTCTGTTGTAAGTGTTCGTGTGTGTTTGGTTTGTGTTCATGTTTTTTTTTTGCGTTCATGTTATATCTTAGTTGGAGGAGAGTGTACTCATAGAAATTGGTAATCGTCTTGGTTATAGTGATTTGAGAGGATTTGTGTGAAAATGGGTGTTAGTCTGTTATGTTGATCTTTCTTTATTGTGATTTTGGTGGTGTTTTGACTGTATTCAGTGGTGTTTTAGCAGTGTTCAGTGGTGTATTTGGGAGTACTCAAAATGATATTTTGGAAGTGTTTCAGTGTTGTTTGGAAGTGTTCAAAGGTATTTTTGTGAGTATTCAAATGATTTATGAGAGTGCTTTGAAGGTGTTGAAAGTAAAGTGAGGTGTGTGTGTGCGTATTAACTTCGTAATATGTAAAATTGTGACTAGTGAATTTATCGAAAAGTGGTTATAAGTTGTAAGTGTTGTGGTGGCTTTTTCTGATGAAATAGTTAAAACGAGAAAAATGTCTAGACTTGTGTTGTATTTTGTAAAGGAATTGTGGATTGTTGAGGGTATTAACGAAAAAAAATGTGAAACTATTTGGGTTATCCTGGGTTAAGAGTGAAAAATGTGTAGTTGGAAGTCGACAAGATTCAGCCTGTGTGTGTGGGGTCATCACGTGACGTCACTGACATAGGGGGAAGTCGACAAGATTCAGCCTGTATGTTTGAGGTCATCACGTGACTTCACTGACCGCCGAGTAAACACAGGTGGGGTGACGTCACACTTGTTTAGACCTGTAGTAAGAGAAAATACCATGCCCCATAGGAGGAGTTCATTTGAATGCTTACCCCCAGAGGGGGGAATCCAAAGACTCGATCCGAGGAGATGGAGTCTTTGTATTATCGAGAAAACCTTGATCCAAGGAGATCATAAGAATTTCGAAACTCCATAGGGGGAATCCAAAAACTTGATCCGAGGAATTGGAGTCTTTGTATTATCGAGAAAACCTTGATCCAAGGAGATGGAGGAGGAATATTTGGGGTGAACGTGGGAGTCCATTTTGAATGTTTACCCTCAGAGGGGGGAATCCAAAAAAAACTTGATCCGAGGAAGTGGAGTCTTTGTATTATCGAGAAAAATTTGATCCGAGGAATTGGAGCAGGGAATTTGGGGTGAAACTGGGAGTCCATTTTGAATGCTTACCCCAGAGGGGGGAATCCAAAAAACTTCATCCATGGAAGTAGAGCAGGAATATTTGGGGTGAAAGTGGGAGTCCATTTTGAATGCTTACCCCCAGAGGGGGGAATCCAAAAAACTTGATCCGAGGAGATAATAAGAATTTCGAAACTCCATAGGGGGAATCCAAAAAACTTGATCCGAGGAGATGGAGAGCACATGAAATTCAAAAAAAATTCGAAAAAAATGGGGAAAAAATTCGAGGAGCGGGGGCGATCCGGACGACGCTGCAGAAGGCACAGCAGAAGGCACGGGCGGGTGCGACGGACGGGCGTGAGTGGCACGGGTGGGTGGGTCGGCGCGAGGGCGGGAGGGGGGGGCACGGGGTGGGGGTGGGGGGTTGAGGGCGAGGTGGTCGAGGGCGAGGTGATCGAGGGCGAGGTGGTCGAGGGTGACGTGGTCTCGAGGGCGAGGTGGTCTCGAGGGCGAGGTCAAGGTCATTAGCATAAAGGTGTGAAAAGGAGTCTGCTGAGGAAAGGGAGCCGCTCAGCCGCAGCCCTTTCAGGGGGGACCGCTCAGGAATGGACCGCTCGGGAAGAGCCACTCAGCCACAGGAGCCACTCAGCCACCTTCAGCACTACTTATATATATATATATATTATATATATATATATATATATAAAATATATATATATATATAATATATGTATATATATATATATAAAATATATATATATATATATATATATATATATATATAATATATATAAATATATATATTATATATATATATATATATATATATATATATATATATATATATATATATAATATATATTTATATATATATATATATATATATGAACATAAGAAAGAAGGAACACTGCAACAGGCCTACTGACCCATGCAGAGCAGGTCCATGTCCCCCCCGGGATTAGCCCAATGACCCCCCTTGATTAGCCCAGTGACCCACCCAATCTAGTCACCTCCACTCAAGAAAGGAGCACGACACCAGACCCAGCAGCACAAGCTAGTCAGGTCGAACTCACACCCACCCACACCCACTCATGTATTTATGTAACCTATTTTTAAAACTACACAATGTTTTAGCCTCAATAACTGTACTCGGGAGTTTGTTCCACTCATCCACAACTCTATTATCAAACAAGTGCTTTCCTATATCCTTCATGAATCTGAATTTTTCCAACTTGAAACCATTGCTGCGAGTCCTTTCTTGGCTGGAAATTTTCAGCACGCTATTTACAACCCCTTTATTTATTTCTGTTTCCCATTTATACACCTCGATCATATCCCACCTAATTCCACGCCTTACGAGAGAGTGCAGGTTAAGGGCCCTCAGTCTATCCTCATACGGAAGATTTCTGATACATGGGATCACCTTTGTCATCCTCCTCTGTACGTTTTCCAGAGCATTTATATCCATTCTGTAATACGGTGACCAGAACTGAGCAACATAGTCTAAATAAGGCCTAACCAAGGATATATAGAGTTGAAGAACAACCTGAGGACTTATATTATTTATACTTCTAGATATGAAGCCAAGAATTCTGTTAGCTTTATCGCGAACACTAATGCACTGTTGTCTTGGTTTTAGATTACTGCTAACCAGAACTCCTAAATCCTTTTCGCAATCAGTAGCATTAAGATCTACATTATTTAGTTTACTTGCCGCATACTTATTTACCTGTCCAACATTTAGAACTTTGCACCACTTCTCCGACCATTGCATCAGGTTATTCAAATTATCCTGGAGTGCTCTAGTGTCCTCATTAGAATGAATTGGACGGCTTATTTTGATGTCATCAGTAAATTTGCTTGTCGCTATTTATTCCCTCACCTATGTCATTTATGTAAATTGTTAATAACAACGGACCTATCACTGACCCCTGAGGAACACCGCTTGTGACGTTTCTCCATTCTGATTTCTCCCCATTTATGCAAACTCTCTGCTGCCTATTTGTCAGCCATGCCTCTACCCAGGAAAATTTTTTTTCCTCCTATTCCGTGTGCCTCAAGTTTCCTCATTAGCCTCTGACGTGGAACTCTATCGAAAGCCTTACTGAAGTCCATATACACAATATCATATTCAATACCATGACCTACCTCCTCAAATACCTTAGTGAAAAAAGTTTGTAAATTCATAAGACAGGAACACCCCTTTGTAAAACCGTGTTGAGATTCATTAATCAATCTGTGCCTATCAAGATGGCTACGAATTGCTTCGGCAATTATTGATTCCATAAATTTTCCCACTATGGAGGTAAGACTTATAGGTCTATAGTTCGAAGCCAAGGACCTGTCACCTGCCTTGTAAGTAGGTATTACATTTGCCATTTTCCACTTATCAGGCACTATGCCAGTTTGCAGTGATATGTTAAAAAGATTAGCCAAAGGTATGCTAAGTCCCTCTTTACATTCCTTTAACACCCCTACAAACAGTTCATCAGAACCTGGGGATTTGTTATGTTTTAGTTTCTTTATTTGTCTGTGGACCAAGTCACTAGTTACCGCAATCGTGCATAGTTTATTATCATCCTGTTCTACAATCTATTATTTCAAGAATATCGCTAGTATTTTCCTGGATAAAATGAGAGGAAGTATTGAGAATTTCACACATATCCTTATTGTCAGCATAGTTGCTGATCCCCTTACATGTGTTGCATAGATTAGCTGAGTATCAAAGTACCATCCATGTGTTTATATAGAAGATCCCTATTAGGCCGAGTGACTGTATGACGTCATAGGATGCAGCATGAGTGAGTGGGTCGCTCTGCCTCGTCCTCACTCTGCGCTTAGACATACGAAGGCAAGCAGGCAGGCTGGGCCCCCCTCCTTCCTTACCACAGTCTGACAATACATATCGTTACCATCCAACAAGTGTGTTTACCTTCAACTATCATATCTCCTACCGAACCCCCACGACAAATTGGTGGCAGCGGAGGTCCTGTAATTCTGACGATTACAGCGTCTACCAGCCTCTACATTATTCACTGGTCAGTCTCCTTGTATTAGTGTTTATCTGCTTATTTGCATCACTCTCGAGGGGTTGACCTGAGTTTGCAAAGTAAGCCAAACCAGCACGACAGTCTGTGGTGGGGGAGTCAGCCAGCCTAGCCTTACACCAGTCCAGCCTTGCCTGCCAAGCCAGTTTTCCACCCCTGCTGTGCTCATCGTTAGAAGTTATCAAGCCATTCTGTGTGAAGGATTAAGCAAAGCCAGCCAGCAACTAACCTAGGTGATTAACCCAGTACTCAAGCAAGCCACGTGGGTACAGTCTTCTTCATCGCTTTGTGCTTCAAGTTCCAATCCATTCTGAGTGTTTTATCATCCCTGTGGTGTCGTGGTATTTGGTGGGTTTGTTTTAAGCCAGACCGGCTGTCTGTTGTGTTGTGCTTCTTTTTTTTTACATACTTGAAGTAAGTACCTTAGTGTTTTTCCATGTTGTGTGCAACATATAAGCAGTATATAACTTGTGTTACACTTCAGAATTACCCTGTGTTCACAGTATTGCAGTGAAGTAATTCAGTAATTTATTCCCTTGTATTCTGCATCACAACTCAGTGTTGTCTGTTATATTTTTCTCCCAGCATTTGTGTATTCTTGTTTTGTTTTCTCTGTGTGTTGAACATTCTTGTGTTAATTCTTTTCATTTAACCTGTGTCTAATTTGTCTTATCTCCACAGACAATAGTGTCATTATTTTGTGCAATCAAGACAATTATTTTCCAAATTTTTCAAACCTCAAGTTTCATAGCAAGAAAATTCTAGTATTGTGTTTATATTGATGTGTTGTGTTCTGCATCACTGTAAGTGTTCAAACCTTTTTGTTCTGTGTTTTTGCATCTATTATTTTTTGTTTCATTGAACAAATTCACTCTTAGTGCAATTTATAAATTCTTCTTTTAAAGTAATTCATTCTTTGTTTGTTCAGTAAGTGTTGCTTAAGCTGCAATTAAGAGTTAAAGTGTTCACTCAGTTCATTCCTTGATAATAATTTTTTTCTTGTAAACTGTATTTTCTTGTGTGTGTAATATTTTTTTTATCATTGCTACATTGATTCATTTTGCAATAGTTCTTGTGCAAACATTGTGTAGTCATTAAAATTCTTCTTTCAGAAATTTTATGTAGTGTTGTGCGGTACTTTTGATTAGTAATTCTTATTTGCAGTATTGCTACAGTTTATTTCAGTGCAGTTTCATATGCTCTGTTTTGTGCTTAATATTTTATTCTTTGTGTGCCATTTTATTTTATTTTTAGTAAATTGTTTTCCCAGTTTGTTTTAATTTTGCACAAGCTTTATTGGGTCCATTTTAACTTTTTTTGATTGATTCGTCATTTATTGATGAATTTCCCTATTGCACTGAGAGCAAAGACAACTCACTGTGCCATTAACTCATTTTAAAGTAAAGTTGAGCAAATTAGATTTGAGTAAATTACAATTTCTCTTGATTTTCAAAGTGTTGATTATTCAGTTGAGTATTTTCTCTGTGACTGTGAGTTTCTTTGCTTACAGTGTGACCTGTCAATTTTTATTTACTTATGCAGAATAGTTAAGCATTTTCTTCACATTTAAGTTCACTGTGTCATGTGTTCCTCAGTTACATTTTCTTTTATTTCTCTAAATTCTTGTTCTACATTTTGCAAACATGTCTCAAGTCTTCTCAAGCGATGCCTCAGCACATGCTGCTAGTGCAACCATTAATGCATCAGTCCAAAATTCGAGTAAGTCCTTATCAAACAATAGACACACTCAAATTTCGAGCCTTAGCAATTTTAATCGTGATCCTTATGATGCTATGCCGTTGTTCAATGGTAACCCAGACAACCTAGAAGGATGGTTTACTGCTGTTCGTGCTAGAGCAAATGCCCCAGTAGATGGTCCTCCATCAGAGAGTTGTTTAATTAGTATCTGAAAGGAGAGTCTAGCTCGTTCTCCAGCCGCCTCGCATGTGTTTAACTTGATTCGTATGAAGGATTTTCAGGATCTAACCAAGTGGCAAGATTATGAGCAGTTAATCCGTAACTATCTTGAACCAGTGCGAGAAACCGATCCTTTTGTCGTTCTTAAAGAACTAGTGTGTACAGCTCTGAGGCCAGAAGAATCATTAGATGAGTTTGCTCTTCGTCTAAATAACCTAATGTCCTCATTCGTTAAGCAGGTCAAAGTTCCAAGTACCTTGAAGACAATGATAAACTAGCTCTTGAGGGGCTTGCTAAATTAACAGCATTCGGAGTTATTAAACAGCTAATGCCACCAACATCAATGTATGTGTACAATTCTAGTCCTTTAAATGCTACTATGGGACCGCTTGCAGCTCTTATCCATGTGCGAAATTTGTGTCCCGAGGGAACCTTCCCTTATCGAAAGTCTACGTCAACCACTTTGTGTACTCCTGTACCTCCTCTTGTTTGTGCTACCAAAACTCCCAATCTAAATCACTCGCGATCATCATCCAAAGCTAGCATTGAGAGTCATCATTCCCGTAGCACTCGTAGCATGTATAGTACCCATAGTCAAAGAACTTGCTACAATTGTGGTTACCGTGGCCACATCGCAGTAAGTTGTCATGATAGTCGCTATAAGAGGCATCGCAATGCTGATAAGTACCAGTCCGAATTGCCTTATTGTACTTATCACAGAATACATGGTCATGACACATCCGAGTGTAATGCTCTCTATAACCTCCAGTACTTTAGATCTTTCCATGGCCGTTCCAACCGCAGAGCCAGGAGAGGAAATAGAGATCGGGGTCCTCAGAACAACCAGAACCAGTCTCATTCTTCCAATTTGGGGGAATCCGAGCGCCCCAGTCTACTCGTCCAGTCGTGACAGTAGGTGATAATGAGTACACCATCCCAGTTCAAAATTCCTATGAAGCCTTAGCCAGTCTTGAGAATGACAATCCCGCTGTTGATGTTGCTTCACACGTCTCTGACGTAGAGGAATTTGGGGATGAAGTGGAACATGCCTTCTCCGATGACAACCCACCCTTCTGTTTGCACATAACTCCAAATGAAACGATAGGTCCTTTAGTCCAAGCTTCTATTCATAATGCACCCGTTCATGTGTTCATGGACTCTGGTGCGCAAGTTAATATCATCAGGTCTAGTTTGTTTAAAGAGAAGCAGTTACGACATGTCCTTCTTGTTGAACCAACTACTGTAACCTCTCATAGTGGAGTAGCTGGTTCCCTTCTGCGTGTCCGAGGTCAGACTTCACTCACCTTTTCTATCCAAGGTAGAGACTTTACTGCTGCTTATCTTGTTGTCGAGCAGATTACTTTCCCTGGTGACCTTCTACTGGGATTTGCTTCCATGAGAGACTTACGCATTGTGCTCCACCCTTACTGATGGCATGCCCAAATTGACGACTTGATCATTCCATTTTGGGGTTACCAGCTTGGATCAGAGATCTGCCATACTGCCGCAGAGTACGATGTACGGATTAAGTCCTTACAAGCCAATGCATTTTCCAGTAGCGTATCCAAGCGGTCAGGCACTAGTAACTCTGTCACTCCCATCTGTGTTCCACCTACACCTTCAGATATGCAAGATAGTGTATTGCCTCAAGTGTCTGAGGACGCTCAGACTGCTTTGAGTGCTCAGCCTATCCCTGCAATGTCTGCTAGTCCAAGTAGTAGTTCCTCAACAGGGGACGCCTTGTCGGAAAAAGATTACTTAAAATTAGTAATGCCATCTCTTGTTGATGTCACATGCCATACGCAGAAAGACATCTCTGTTGCGGCTAGTGCTCTCACTAGAGTGTCTGTTGTTGTTCCTAGTGTTCCAGATGGTGATAACATCCTAGTTGACAGTGATTCCTGCAAGGTCAAGGGTTTATTTGTTGAACTCTCCTTACACATTGTAAGAGACAGTAAGATCCATTTATTCCTTGCTAACACTTCGGGTCACAGTGTTCGTCTCAGAGCAAATACTAATCTCGTTGACCTGTCAAGTACAGGATGACGTGCCACCTGACCAGTGGGTCGGTGCTATTTCAACGGGGAAGACCTCATCCACTCCACTGGATCAATCCATTCCACCAGTTGAGGAGAAAGACTTAGTTCCCACTGACTTTCCAGACGAAGTCAAGCATTTGTTGACTTTGTTGAACAAACGTCATAAAGCCATTGCCTTACCAGGTGAGAAGATGGGTATAGCGAACTTATTGTCCCATTGTATTACACTTGAACCTGGTACTAGACCTATGTATATACCTGCATACAGAATGCCTCATTCCCAAGTTGCTGTCGCAGAGGAATTGATCAATCAAATGCTCGATGATGGAGTTATTGCACCTCATAATTCACCCTGGAATGCACCCTTGATCCTAGTGCCTAAGAAGGATGGTACTTGGCGCCCGGTGATTGACTTTAGGAAGTTAAATGCGAAAACTATTCCAGATTGCTTCCCACTTCCTGTACTGGGTGAACTTTTATGCAACGTTGGAGATAACAAAGTCTTCTCAACCCTGGACTTGTTACAAGGGTTCTGGGAAGTCCCTCTTCACGAGGACAGCCAAGAGTTAACGGCATTCTCCACTCCTACAGGTCATTATCATATCCTTCGAATGGCTTTTGGATTACAATCCTCTCCTATCACATTCTCTAGACCTATGACCAATATCTTTAGAGGTCTTGTAGGTAAAGCACTTATGGTGTACTTAGATGACTTAATCATCATGTCTGAAGACGTGGATACACATCTGAAAAGACTTGATATAGTACTTGGTAAGCTTGAAGAAGCCAATTTAAAGATCAAACTGTCTAAATGTCAATTTTTCAGATCAGAAATTAAGTTTCTTGGTCACGTAGTCACTCCTAGAGGGGTTACGGCTGATCAAAGTAAAGTAACGGCTGTACTAAATTTTCCATCCACCAAAACTGCTGATGCTGTAAGATCCTTTGTGGGTCTAGTAGGTTTCTACAGAACTTTTATTGCTAATTTTTCTTCAATAGCAGCTCCTCTAACTGAATTGCTTAAGAAAGATGCTCCTTTCGTTTGGACCTTCCGTCAAGAAAGAGCATTCCAGACACTAAAGGAAAAGCTAACGTCTGCTCCCATTTTGAAATTCCCAGATTTTTCTAAGCCCTTCTATCTGACAATTGATGCTAGTTCAATTGGCATAGGCACTGTACTAGCTCAGAAGACTGGTGGCAAGTACAACGCAGTTGCATTTGCTAGTAGAGTCCTCACGAAGGCTGAACATAATTATACAGTAATGGAGCAAGAAGCTTTAGCAATAGTATGGTCTTTAAAGCACTTCTGAGACATTATTTACCAGTACCCTGTTCATGTCTTGACAGACCATGCACCTCTGATACCTTTATTCCAGAACAAACAACCTACTGGAAGGTTAGCCAGATGGACCTTGACTATCCAAGAGTTCAATCCCACTTTTGAACATTTACCATGCAAGTCAAACGTAGTCGCAGATGCTTTATCGCGACACGTTAGTGTAGTAACTGCAGATCCTCCATTTACTGCCGAGGATGTAAAGGATGCCCAAAGAACAGATCCCATGTGGTCTGGTGTGATTCGATTCCTGCTCCAGGAAGATCTTATTCTGACTGTGAAGCCACCAGCACCCATTAGTGACTTTGTAATGAGCCAAGAATTACTGTATCGAACAGTCGAGTTGAGTACTCCTAGCAGAAGAGTTAGTAATTCCACAGTCGCTAGTGAATGTATCTGTATATTTTGTAGATGCTCGTTCAGATCGTCCATGTAACTGTATCCTTTGTAGATACTCGTTCAGATCGTCCTCAGTCAAGGCATGTGTTAGCCATCGCAGAAGAGTTCGATCCACCCAAAGATGATAACCATTCTGCATACGTAAATCTTACCCTTGCAGAATTGGGTTTAAATGTAAACAGCCTGTATAATTAGATGTTCGATGTGAATGAAATTATCAACTGAGTGTTTTGTTATTAGCTGATCAGTTTGTCAGAATTTTTGTGTTCACGTTCCCTCCGAGTTCTGAGAATTTATGATCTGTGTGCACCAGATTTTGCTGTTAATTACTTGCACTTTGTAAATATATATTTATTCTTCCTCAGAATCTGTAGAGTGCATGAATACAGATCGATCGATCAATTCCATCCTATATTATACCATGATTTGTTCTTGTAAGTCGAAATGCATTACAATGAAGCTCATTACGTTAAAAACTCATTACGTTAACACCCATTACGTAAAACTCAGTATGTTAACATCCATTATGATACCATCCATTAGTTCTAAGTTACATATGTTTTTGTTATTGTATAGAATCAGCCCAAAACCACCTGCCTGTTCAGCCTATAGTATAGTAGTGTATGTCGAGACGACATACGTAACATGACTGAGCTGTCAGCATAGTTGCTGATCCTCTTACATGTATTGCATAGATTAGCTGAGTATCATAGTACCATCCATGTGTTTATATAGAAGATCCCTATTAGGCTGAGTGACTGTATGACGTCACGGGATGCAGCATGAGTGAGTGGGTCGCTCTGCCTCGTCCTCACTCCATGCTTAGACATACGAAGGCAAGCAGGCAGGCTGGGCCCCCCCCCCTCCTTCCTTACAACAGTCTGACAATACATATCGTTACCATCCAACAAGTGTATTTACCTTCAACTATCATATCTCCTACCGAACCCCCACGACATTATCACTGTCAGTGATCTCACCAGAGTTAATCTTAAGTGGGCCAATCTTGTCCCTAATCTTACTTCTGTATACCTGAAAGAACCCTTTTGGGTTAGTCTTTGAATCCCTTGCGACCTTAGCCTCATAATTCCTTTTTGCTTTTCTTATTCCTTTCTTTATTTATCTCTTTAATTTAATATATTGATTTCTTAACTGCCCATTCCCTCTTTTGATACGCCTATATGTGCCTCTCTTTTGACCAATGAGATGTTTTAATCTACTGTTCATCCATTTGGGATCATTTTTGTTAGATCTAATTTCCCTACTCGGAACAAAAGTTGTCTGGGCAGCTAGAAAAACGTCAAACTGGCAACCATGATCACCTACCTGACCCATAGTCAGAACATCCCAATTTAGCCCACCCAAGTAATTTTTTAGTCCCATGAAGTCGGCCAAGCAAAAATCTGGGACAGAAATTTGATTGCAGTTATTTGGGTAATTCCATGATATATTGAAACTAAGTGATTTGTGATCACTTTCCCCAAGCTCATCATTAACATCAAGATTATTAATTAGTGAATCTTTGTTGGCAAGAACCAAGTCAAGCAGATTGTTTCTTCTAGTTGGTTCTTTCACAACCTGTTCTAAAAAGCAATCCTGAACCATATCAAGAAAGTCACTAGACTCAAGATTTCCTGTCATACTGTTCCAATCAATTTGTCTAAAGTTAAAATCTCCCATTATCACAACATTTTCATATCAATACGTTTGAATTTCGCCAAAAATAAAAAGGGTTTTGGGTTTTTTTCCTTTTTTTTTGGGGGTTTTTTCCCCTTTTTTTTAAAAGGGGGTTTTTTTCGGTTTATTTGGGTTTTTTTTGGGAGGGGGGGGGGTTTTTGGGGGGGGTTTTTTTTTTTGGGGGGGGGCCCCCCCCCCCCCTTTTTCCCCCCAAAAAACCCCCCCCCCCCCGGGGGGGCCCCCCCTTTTTTTTTTTTTCCCCCCCCAATTTTTTTTTGGGGGTTTTTTTTTTAAAAAAAAATTTTTAAAAAAAGTTAAAAAAATTTTTTTTTTTAAAATTTTTTTTTTTTCCCCCTTTTTTTTTCCCTTTTTTTAATTTTTTTCCCAAATTTTTTTTTTGGGCCCTTTTTTAACCTTTTTTTTTTTTTTGGGGGAATTTTTTTTTTACTTTAACCTTTTTTTTTTTTTTTTTAAAAATTTCCCAAAAAAAAGGGTCCCCTTTTAAAAAATTTTTTTTTTTAAAAAGGTTTTTTTTTTTTAAAAATTTTTTTTTTTTCCCCCCCCCCCCCCAAAAAAAAAATTTTTTTAAAATTTTAAAACCCAAAATTTTTTTTAAAAAAAATTTTTCCCCCCAAACCCACTTTTTTTTTTTAAAGGGCCCCCCCCCAAAGAAATTTTTTTTATTTTAAAAAAAAACCCCTTTCCCCCGGGAAAGTTTCCCCCCCCTTTTTAAAAAACCCCCTTTTTAAAAAAAATTTTTCCCCAAAAAAAATTTTTTCCTTTTTGGGGTTTTTTTTTTTTCCCCCCCCTTTTTAAACCCTTTTTTTGGGGAAAAAAAAAAATTTTTTTCCCCGGGAAAATCCCGAAAAAAGGGTTTTTTTTTTTTAATTTTTTTTCAAAACCTTTTTTTTTTGGGGGAAAAAAACCCCCCCAAAAATTTTTTTTTGGGGGGGGTTTTTTAAAAAATTTTTTTTAAAAGGGTTTTTTTATTTTTCCCGGTTAACCGGTTTTTTAAAAAAATTTTTTAAACCCCCTTTTTTTTTAAATTTTTTTTTAAACCCCCTTTTTTTTTTTTGGGGGGCAACCCCCTTTAAACTTCTTTTTTAAATTTTTTATTTTTTTTTTTTTTTTTTTTAAAAAAAAATTTTTTCCCCAAAAATTTTTTTAACCCTAATGCGGCAGCCGGGTTGTTTTCCCTAAAAAAACCCCATACCTCTATAAACCCATCAGTTTAAATTCCTAGGGAAAAACATCAATTTCCCTTCAATTTGAATTTGGGTAATGCAACCCCCTCCATCCCCAAGGGGAGAAAATCCCCATCCCTTGCATACAATCATGTTTGCCAAAAGAATAAGGGGTTTCCCGTTATTTAAAGAAAGGGATTGCCAAAAACTCCTTGCCGTTTTCTGGGTTTGGGCCCGCAATTTTAACCCAAATTTCCCTAGGCTCCATTTTTTTGCCCACTCCATTTTAAGGGGAAGATTTCTACATTTGATGGATCCCCCCTTGCCCAACTATTCTATGGGGTGACCTGAATTATCCGGGAGGGTCCCCTCTCCTGCCTTTCCCCAAAGTTTTTCCCCAGCATTAAAACAGAAAATGGGGCTTGTTCCCATTACCGCCCTAATATTATCCAACCTGCTGGCCCAGGGCACCAACACCAGCTCCGGAAGGCCCCTTTTTGGGTTGACCTTTCTGTCTCTGTTTCAAAAACCGGGGCCATATATCTTACCGGGAAACCCTCTATTAAAATAAATTTTTCCTTGGGTTAGCAGGGGGAAAACCCAAAGGTACCCTTTAACCTCCCTATCCACTGAAAATACACTCGTTTGGAGAACAGAGGGAAATTTATTTTTCCCACCTTCAATCTTTTTTATTAAAAATCTCCCCCATCCCCCTTTTTTCTAAAAAATGAACCCCTTGCCCCTTAAAACGGGTGCCCCCAATTTATGATGGTGACCAAATTTTCCCCCTTACCGCTAAATCCTTCTCACGCTCGCTCCCCAAATCTCTATGCGAAGTTTTAGTTCCTATTTTCCTCCCGAAGAAGTGCAAACTCCTTCTTTAAACATTGAAGCTGAGATTCTAAAAACCCCTACAAAAAAGCCCTGTGCTTGGTTTAAACAACCCCCGCTAACCCCAGAGTTAGGCAGGTATGACCCAACATACCCTGACCTCAGGGGTTCAATATATATATTTTATATAAAATTATTTTTATTTTTATTTTTAATTTTAATATATTTTATATATTTATTTAAATTTTTAAAAAATATAAATTTTTTAATAAATTAATTTTCCATGGGAACAAAAGGTCCTATACGAACACAAAAATCATGAATTCTAAGAAAGCAAAAATTATTGGATTCCAACGAAGGAATCTGAAAAAAGGAAAAGGCCCAAAACGTATTGTTTCTTAAATTAAAAAGGGTTTTACTGGATCCGGAAAAGACAAGGGAGATAAAAGTGATTAGGTGAAACGGGAAAAAATTTTAAATAATTCTTTTTATATACTAAAACAAGGAAAAAAAACCCCATCTCGTTTTCGGGTCTTGCTCAGACAAGATGTGACTTAGATGACAACAAAGAAATGAGTGAGATAGTGAAATCTCAGTACGACTCCGTGTTTAGCGAGCCAATGATCAGTCTAAAAACCGACGATCCAAATAATTTTTTCATGAATGAGCCTCAAAACCTCGTCAATGTTTGCCAGATTTCTGACATTACCCTAACTCCACTAGACTTTGAGAAACCTATTGTCAACATACCCAGGCAATGAGCCCCAAGCCCAGACTCTTGAAATGCTGTGTTCATTAAGAACTGCAAGAAACCCTTTTCGTGTGCCCTAAGTATGCTATGGAGAAGGAGCTTAGACATGGTATGAAATTCCTGTCACTAAAAACAACGAATATAGCCCCACTCCACAAAGGTGGCAGCAAAGCATTAGCTAAGAATTATAGACCAATAGCTCTAACGTCCCACATCATAAAAATCTTTGAAAGAGTATTAAGAAGCAAGATTGCAAACCACTTGGATTCCCAAAATCCACACAATCCATTGCAACATGGATTCAGTGCGGGTCGCTCGTGCCCCTCGCAACTACTGGATCATTATCATATGGTCTTGGAGGCACTGGAAGACAAACAGAATTGAGATGTAATATACACAGACTTTGCAAAAGCCTTTGACAAGTGCGATCACTTTGTAATAGCACACAAAATGCGTACTGA
>NC_069401.1:67190351-67200351 GCF_026875155.1 Cherax quadricarinatus | reverse complement strand
ATTCTCTTCATTGCTGCCTTTCCTGTATGTGTGCCTGTCTAGCTTTTGAGTAACCTCTTGTGATGAACAGTGTTCGAGCTCTGCAGTCAAAAAATGCGTCGATCACCCCTTCTCTCTTGTCTATTCTTTACTTTCTAATCTGCTTAGTAACAGGATTTTCCTTCCTGAAACCGTTCTGGTTGTCAATTAACCATTTTTTCAGGTGCTCCCCACTCTCCTCCTGACGATCTTCTCCATGACCTTGCATACTATACACGTTAGTGATACAGGTCTTTAGTTTAGTGCTTCATGTCTGTCTCCCTTTTTTAAAAACTGGACTACATTTGCCATCTTCCATACCTCAGGGAGTTGCCAGTTTCAAATGATGTGTTGAAGATCTTTGTTAATGGCACACACAATATCTCTGCTCCCTCTTTAAGGACCCACAGAGAGATGTTGTCTGGTCCCACCGCCTTTGAGGTGTCAAGTTCGCATAGCAGCTTCTTCACCTCCTCCTTGATTATATGTACCTCATCCAGCACTTGCTGGTGTACCCCCCTGTTCTGATTTCCTGGAGTCCAGCTGGTTTCCACTGTAAATACTTCTTTAAATCTCGTGTTTTAGCTCCTGACATACCTCTCGGTCGTTTCTTGTGAATTCCCCATCACCCTTCCTCGGTCTGATTACTGGTCCTTGACTGTTGTTTTCCTCCTGATGTGGCTGTCAACAGCTTCGGGTCAGTCTTGACTTTTGATGCTATGTCATTTTCATATTGTCTCTGAGCCTCCCTTCTTAACTGTGAATATTCGTTTCTGGCTCTTCGGCTAATCTCTTTATTTTCCTGAGTTCTCTGTCTTCTGTAACTTTTCCATTCTCTAGTACACCTAGTTTTTGCCTCCCTACACATTTGGGGAAACCAAGGACTCGTTCTGTTCTTCCCATTATTTCTGCTTCCCTTGGGAACAAACCTCTCCTCTGCCTCCTTGCATTTTGTTGCCACATAGTTCATCATTTCTTGTACTGGTTTTCCTGTCAGTTCCCTCTCCCACTGAATGTCTTGAAGGAAGTTCCTCATGCCTGAGTAGTTCCCCCTTTTGTAGTTTGGTTTTTCCCAACCTATTCCCGCTACTCTCTCCACTTGGGGCTCAACTATGTAGTCGAAGCACAGAACCACATGATCACTAGCTCCCAGGGGCATTTCCAGTACCCACACCATTATCTTGGCTCTCCATGTTTCGGGGACCCCATGGGGCTCTAGGTTTTCCCAGTCAATTTCCTTGTGATTGAAATCACCCATAACTAGTAACTTTGCTCCCCCCATGTGAGCTCTCCTGGCCACCTCGGCTAGTGTGTCGACCATTGCTCTGTTGCTCTCATCGTATTCTTCTCTTGGCCTCCTGCAGTTCTGTGGTGGGTTGTACATTATCACCTTATGTCCCTCAGACTGGATTGTTCCTACTAAGCAGTCCCTTTCGCCCGTACCATCCATTCCTTCCATTTTCTCAAAACCCCACTGGTTTTTAATGAGCAGTGCAACTCATCCTCCCCCTCTCCTCCCTCTGTCTTTCCTGAGGATTTGATATCCGGATGGAAAAATTGAATCTGTTATTATTCTGGTGAATTTTCTTTCTGTGAGTGCTGTTATGTCTGGGGATGTCTCCTTGATTCTTCATGCCACTCCTCATACTTATTTGTTATTCCATCTGCATTTGTATACCACACCTTCAACTTTTTTTCTGAGACTGTGGTCTGGGAGGTATATTGGGGTTAGGGAAGTGGGAGACCTGATAAGGAACTATGGGTGGTTGCTGTGGGGGTGGAGTTTGTAATGCAGTGGGTGGGGGCATTGGATGTGGCATGGGTGTTTTGGTTTAGAGTGTTTGGTTGCACTGGGGTTGACCTGGTCGGGGGCTTCTATAGAAAGTTGTGAGGGAGGATATATTTGATCTTCCTGGGTCTGGGTTCTCCTGTCTGTCTTCTCCATCCCCTCTCTTTCCTTCTTTCGCCTTTGTACCATCTCTCTCAGTTTCTGCCTTTCATCTTGTGTTCTGTCGCGGTCGAGATGCACCTTCCTGTATGCTGGCATGTCCCTTAATCATGCTTTCTCCTGCAGGATTCTGTTCCAAGTCGATTCTGCCTTGAAGGTCACTTTCACTGGCCAGGTTCTTTTTTTTACAAACCCCCATATTCTCCGAAAATTTTCTAGCTAGGTCATGTCGTCTTCTCCTATTGCTTTTATGATGCCTTCAATTGCTTTTTTCCCCTTGTTTTCTTGCTTCATATGTTTCCCCTCCAACTTCCTGGAGCCCATACACAAAGACTGACCTCAACCTCCACTGCAGCTTTCCTTTCTTCAGTTTCACTAGCTAATGTACTTGGGCTCAGTGGCCTGTCATTTTCTCTTCTCGGCTTTCCCTGGGCTCTGCTGTGGTCTGTTAGGCCCTCCACATATGCTTAGCTCTTTCATTTACTACAGTCTCCTCTGATAGAGCTTCTACATGCAGTTTTGCTCCTTCTTTCCCTACAGTTCCCTTATTTGTGGCTGAGGTAGCAGTCTCTGATGTCAATCCCAAAATGTTCTTTAGTTCTTTAGGCTGCTTCAGGTTTTTCAGTTTCTTTTCTAAACTCTGTATCCTAGCCTCTGCTGCTTTGACTTGCACCTCCCACTTCCTGCTTTCCATATCTATCCTCTCTTATATTCTCATGCTAAGTTCTTCTAGTTTCTTTTCCCATTCATGTTCCCTTTTCATGAGCTCTGCTGCCCAATCTTCCTTTGCAGCTTCCTCCTCCTGTCCCTTGGTTTTCCTTCCTGCTCTCTGGCAACCCATTTTTGTTTTATCCTGATTGCCTCAGAGTGGGAAACCTATGTAATTCTGTGTGTTAGGTTAGTAGTGTGTATGTCAGAGTGTGGGGGGGGGTGAAGGTAGCGGAGGAACTGTGGCTACATGGGAGAGGAGTGGGGAGGGGGATTTTAGGGGGGAATATGGGGAGTGTAAAGGAGGGAGAAGCAAGTGGGTGAGTGGGAGAGGGAGAGGGGAAGGAGGGAGAGGTGGGGAAGGGGAGGTGAAAAGAGGGAGGGGTGGGATCAAGGGAAGGAGTGAGATGTCGTTGGGGGAGGGGGGAGTGTATGTGTGAGTCTGGATATGTGTGTGTGTGTGTGTGTGGTGTGTGTGTGTGTGTGGTGTGTGTGTGTGTGTGTGTGTGTGTGTGTGTGGTGGTGTGTGTGTGTGTATGTGTGTGTGTGTGGTGTGTGTGTGTGTGTGTGGTGTGTGTGTGTGTGTGTGGTGTGGTGTGTGTGTGTGTGTTTGTGTGTGATTATGTGTGGAAATTTTGTGTGGGTTTATTATGTGTCTGAAAAGTAGGTGACTTGCGCATTGGAGTGTAATGTGGAGTCTCAGTGATCGCTTGACTGACCACAACTTCTTGTGACCTGACCCCCACCCTCCTGGACTAGACCTGCACCTACTTACAATGATTGCCCTTTTTTGCTTGTTCTGCCACCTAGCTTATAGTAACTTACTCCTTGTTCAATGGATTACTAATTGCTATTCCTTATTAAATACTCGAGTGCCTATTGTTTATCATGCTATGAGAGACCAACAATCACTTGATGGTTAATGGAACCTCAACCCCACACCCAAACAACCACCATAGGGAATACAGTATTTACAATGCGTGTTGGGGCCTGTAGATTGTCCAATCGTGTGACTCCTTGCGTATTTTTACCTCAATTTTTTCCCGTTATTAAGTACCCTTTTCATTTGTATTTTCTCTCAGGGTACACGTTTTTTACTTTTTTTTTTTTTGGGTGACACGTGACAAGTCGCCTTACACCCCCCTAGCCGCCCACTCTGATGCCCCACCACTTTTTACTTTCTAGATCACTTACAAAATTTGAGGCTTCCCCCCCCACTTCTGTGGCTCAGGCAAAATTCAAAATCCTTCTAGGATTGTTTCACTACCCTAACACCTTAGCAACCATTGAAAACACTTGGGTAGCCCTCAAAAAAATTTATATTCGCAGAGCGGGAGGCACGACTCGCGCTGGGTTTGTCCGTACTGTGTACTCACCTAATTTGTCTCATCTAATTGTGGTTGCGGGGGTCGGATCAGAATGGCCCCCCTTTTCACTGATTGTACTAGTTCCTCTCTTCTCTCTGTTTCCTGAGTTTTTCATACTTTTCATAAAACATGTATGGTTCCTGCCTCCACTACTTCCTTCTGGGCTATTCCCTTCCTGCGACCTGTGACTGAAGAAATATTTCCCTAACGCCCCTGTGACTGTCGAGTCTTCAGCTTCCAGTTGTGACCCGTTGTTCCTGTGCCCCCTTCTGGAACATCCTATCCTGACCACCTTATCTTTTTCCCCGCAGTTTTTTTGTATGTCGTTTTCATTTTCCCCCCGCCCCTTCGCCCTCCAGTGTCGTAGTCCTTTTCCCCTACCTTTCCCTCGTATGACTTCCCCTGACTCTGGGACTAGCCTTTTGCAAACCTTTGTACTTTTTAAACTTCTTGATGTGTTTGCCCAGGTTGGGTTCCAGATGGTGCTGATACTCCAGTATGGGCCTAACAACGCATGTACAGTGTCTTGAACGTTCCCTTATTTAGGTACAAAACGCTATTCTCGGGTTTCCAGGCCCCAAAAGCGAGCAGTTTTTTGGGTTGTGTGTGCCTCCGGGGACGTGCTCGGTGTTAGGGGCACCCCGAGGTTTTTCTCCTTGAGTGAGGTCTTTGTCCACCCTGCCTTACCTTGTTGCGGTCTTCTTTGCCCCCCCCCAATCTTCATGACTTTGCTTTTGGCGGATTGAATTCGAAAAACCCAGTTTTAAAAATGTCCACCTGAAGGTCTCTTTTGCAGTCCTGCCTCATCCTCTTCCTATTTAATTTTTCCATAAAATTAATCATATGCGAATAGGGCACTTCGATCTACCCCTTCCATCACTTTCGCTTATCAAAAATAGAGGGCCCCTGAACTGACCCCGTGGGACCCGCTCGCCACAGGCCCCACTGTGATACCTTTCACGTACCATGATCGTCTGCCCCCCTGTCAGGTTTTCCCTGACCCAAAGCAGTGCCCTCCCTTTTTACATGCGCCTGATCCTCCGCTTCTCCTAATCTCTTGGGGGGGAACTGTGTAAAAGGCCTTCCTGCAGTCGGGAAAATGAATAAACCACCCCTCTCTCTGTGTCTTATTTTGTTACCTTTCATAAAACCCCAGGATGTTTGTGATGCAAGATTTGCCTTCCATAAACCCTGCGGTTTTCTTTTTAAATTTTGTCCGTTCCGGTGTTCGACCTCTCCCCCTGATAATTTCCATACTTTGCACAAAATACATGTCAAGAAAAGGGGTCTGTAGTTTAGCCCCTCGTTTCTGTTTCCTTTCTTAAAAAAGGGGGTAATTTGCTGTCTTCCATTTTTCAGGTGTTGCCCATTTCAAGGAGGTTGAAATTGGGGTTTTAGGGGCACGCACAGCATCTCTGCTCCTTCTCTAAGGACCCTGGGGGAATTTGTTCGGTCCATCGCCTTTGAGGTAAAGGCCCTTTAGCAGCTTCTTCACCTCCCCCTCGGTTGTTCGCATGTATCCAAACTAGGTGTATTTCCTCTTGATTTTCCCCTTTGTACTGACTTCCCCACACCCTTTCCTGTCTCTACTGAAAAAAATTCCCTTTAAAATTTCCCGTTTAGCTCCTACATACCCCCTGGCATTTCTTTTGATTTGCCCCCCCTTCTGTCCTTAATCTGATCCCCTGGATTTTGGGATTTGTCTTCCCTCCGATGTGGCTATAAAAACATTTGGCTCAGCTTGATTTCGATGCTATGCATTTTCATACTGTCGTGGTTCCCTTTTACCGTAAAACTCTTTCCTGGCTCTGCGACTGATTCCCTATTTTCGTGTGTTCTCTGCCTTCTGTATTTTTTCCATTCTCTATTGCACTTTGTTTTGCCCCTTACACCGGGGAAAAACCAGGGGTGTTCTGGTCTTCACGTTGTTTTGTTGCCCTTGGGAATAAACCTTTCCACTCCTCTTGCATTTTTTTGTTAATATCCCTCATTTCATTTACTGGTTTTCCCTGACGTTCCTGCCCCCATGGGACCTCTTGAGGAAGTTCCTCAACCCTAGTAGTCCCCTCTTTATAGTCGGGCTTTCCCATTCAACTCCTTTTACTCTCTCCCACTTGCAGCTCTACTATATATTCAAAGCACAGAAAAGGGGTCGCTAGCCCCTAGGGGACTCTCATACATGATGCCTCAAGGGCCAATTTTTGCTGGTTCATCTCCCCCCCCACTCGGGGTAGTGCCCTTTAACATTTTGGGGTGCATGAGTTTTCTAGCACCCTTGTGTGTTGGTAGTGTGTTGTGTGTGTGTTGTGTTGTGTGTGGTGTGTGTGTGTAGTGGGTGTGTGGTGGTGTGTGTGTGTGTTGTTTTGGTTGTGTTGTGGTGCAGTGTGTTTGTGTGTTTGTGTGGTTGTGTGTGGGTGTGTGTGTGTGTGTAGTGTGGGTGTGTGTGTGTGCTGTGGTGATTGTGGGGTGTGTGTGTGAGCATTTGTGTTGTGGGTTGGCATGTGTGTAGCTGTGTGTGTACCACCTTTTTGAACTCAAAATTTTTGTATTGCGGGGGTTAGCCCTCCCTCCTGGCCTAGCCTCTTCACGGTTGCTACGGGGTCCTCTCCCCCCCGCTCCTGAGTTTCATCATCCTCGTCTCAAAAAATGTAGGGTTTCCTCCCTCCATACATCACTTTCTAGCTATTCCACTCCCTGAAAAACCTATGACTGAAGAAATACTTCCTAATATCTCTTTTGATCATCGTGTCTTCAATTTCCAATTGTGACCTCTTTTTTTCTGTGTCCCCTCCTGGAAAATCCTGTCTTTCCCCTCTTGTTATTCCACGCAGTATTTTATATGTCTTATCTGTCTCCCCCGACCCTCCCCTCAGGGCGGTTTCCCCTTTCCTTTTTTCATAAGACATTCCCCTTTCTCTGGAATAACCTTTTCGCAACCTTAGCATTTTTCTAGTTTTTTTTGTGTGCTTTTCAAGTGCGGGGTTTCCAAACAGGGGTGCAACTCCGGGAGGGCGGCGTACACGGGAACAGTGTCTTGAAAGTTCCCTTTTTAAGATCGGAACGTGTTCTCAGGTTTTTTCCCGGCGCCCATATTTCAGCATTCCTGGTTGATGTGTGCTTCCGTAACATGCTCGGGGTTTTTTTCTCACTCCAAGATTTTCTCCTTTGGGGGATTTGCAAATCTTTGGCCCCCTTACTATTCTTGCTGCGGTTTCTTTGCCCTTCCCAATCTTCGACTTTGCATTTTGGGGGATTAAATTAGAAGCCTTTTGCGACCAGGGGTCCAGTTGTCCCGGTCTCTTTTAATTCTGCCCCGGGCTCTCGTTTAATTCTCCTCATTAATTCACATCGTTTGCGAACGGGCACTTCTGAGGGCTAACCCTTTTTATATGTCATTCAATATACCAAAAATAGCACTGGGCTTGGGGCCCACCCCCGTGGGACCCCGCTGTAACAGGTGCCCATTGTGATTTCACATTGCTACCATGACTCGTTTTTGCCCCCTGTCAGGGTTTTCTCACCTTGCTTTCCCCTTTTTGTTATATGACCTGATCCTCTGCTTCTGCACTAATTCTGTGGGAAAAGTGTAAAAAGGGCCCTTTTTGCAGTCAAAGAGCAATCAACCCCCCCCTCCCCTCTCGTGTCTTAATTCTGTTATTTTTCAAAAAACCCAGAAGGTTTTTGGGCACAGGTTTTCTTCCAGAATCCATGTGGGGTTTGGGGTTTTCTCTTGTTCCGTTCCCGGTTCCCCCTTCCTCCGATACTTTCCCCCTAACTTTTTCAACAACACGTCCGTGACCCAGGGCTTGTTTAGTGCCTCTTTTCTTCCCTTTTTTTTTAAAATGGGAAATTTATTTGCTGTCTTTATACCCCAGGTAGTTGCCCATTACCCGGGACGGTTTAAGATTGTGATAAGGGCACACACAAAATTCCCCTCCCTCTCAATGACCATGGGGGTATGTAGTCCCGGGCCCCTTTCCTTTGAGGTATCGATGTCCCCTTTGCAGTTTCTTCACCTCCCCCTCATCTGTATGTTGTCATTAACACTTGTAGGATATACCCTTTCTGGGCCCAACTGGTTCCCCCCCAGAGGCCTTCCCGTTTCCCCGTAAATACTTCCTTTTAATCTCAGTTGAGCTCCTCACATACCTCTGATCGTTTCTTGGGGGTTCTCCCCCTTCTTTCCCACCCTTTTCACCTGGTCTTTGTCTGTTGTCTTCCCCGAATGGTCTATACGCAGTTCGGGTCAGACTGACTTTCGATCATTTGTCTTCGTACTGCGTGGGCCCCCCTCCTTTTTTTGCTAATCGTTTTGCTCTTTACTAACTCCCCATTTTCCGGGTCTTTGCCTCGTGTACCTTTTTTCCCTTCTTGGGGCACTTGTGTTTGCCTCCCCACACCTTGGGTAAACCCAAGGCTCGCTTGGGTTTTCCCATTTTTTCTGTTTCCCTTGGGAACAAACCTTTTCCCCTTTCCTCCTTGCCTTTGTTGCTACAATTCCCTATCTCGTTTTCGATTTTCCCCAGGTCTCGTCCACTGAAACCCCCTGCGGAATTCCCCCATTTGTGTAGTCCCCCTTTTGTAGTTTGGCTTTTTCCCTTTAGTTCCTGTTCCCTTTCCATTTTAACTTTAAATACTAATAAAACTCAGAACCCCTGATCGCTAGCTCCAAAGGGCCCCTCGAAGGAATTTTTCAAATTCCCAATGCTCAAGGTGAACACAAATCCCCGTCTTGCGCCCATCCTCCCCCCTTTTCTGGTATGTCCCTGACATGTTGAGCAGAGGTTTTTAAGTCCAATCCATAATTTGGTCTCCATGTTTTAGGAAAATCCAGTGGCTAAGGTTTTCCCCGTCGATTCCCTGTGGTTGAAATCGCCCATTACCCGTAAACTTTCTTGTCGAGTGGTCTTTTGCCACCCAGCCCGGGTGTCCACCCTCGCCCCGTTTTTTTTCTTGTCTCCTCTTGACCTCCTGCAGTTCGTGGGGGGTTTTCATCACTCCAATGACTACTTTATGTTCTCCAGACGAATTGTACCTACAAGTAGTCTTTTTTCCCAAAACTCCAGCCCTTCCCTTTCCTCAAATCCCCATTGGTTTTTTGAGCAGTGCACTCCTCTCCCCCCCCCCTTTGTCTTTCAGGATCTGATATCCCCGGGGGGAATTTTCGTTTTGTTATTTTCTGAGCGAGTTTTGTTTCTGTGAGCTAGATTCTGTTGATTTTCACTGATTTTCGTGCCACTCCTTTTTGTTCATTCGTTTTCCCTCCTGTTTTTGATAGTCAAAATTTTTCTAAGGGGAGGAATTCCGTTGGGGGTTCCCCGGGGGAGGAACTTCGGTTTTTGGGCCCCTACAGAGCGAGGAAATTCCCGGGTTTGGGGTTCCACTGAGGGGTATCCCGGGCAGGACCCGCACTGGAGGGTACCTTTTCACCCTAGGTTTTATTCCCCTTTGACCCTTTACCTCGCCCCCGAGGCTACCTCACCCTTGACCCCCCCCAAACCCAAAACCCCGCCCCACGACCCCCCCCCTTTGCGACCCCCCCCCCGCGCGCCCGCGCGCCCGCGCGCCCGCCCCCGCGCCCGCCCCGCGCCCCCGCGCGCCCCCCCCCGCCCCGCGCCCCCGCGCTCTTCGCGGCCCCCCCCGGCCTTGCGGCCTTCTGCAGCGTCGTCCGGTCGCCCCCGCGCCCCGAATTTTTTTCCCCATTTTTTTTGAAAAATTTTTTTTTTTCTTTTTTTGTGTCTCCCCCTTCCTCGGATCAAGTTTTTTAAGGTTCCCCCTCTCACTTTCACCCCATCCCAAAATTTCTGTTTTTACAAGTTTTTGGATTCCCCCCTATGGGGGTTTCGAAATTTCCTTTTCCTTTGGGTCAAAATTTTTGGGGACCCCTCCCTTTTACCCCAAATTTTTCGCAAACCCTGACCCATCTCCCCCGGATCAAGTTTTTTGGATTCCCCCCCAT
>NC_069401.1:67188212-67189851 GCF_026875155.1 Cherax quadricarinatus | reverse complement strand
GGTGCCATTAAGCAGCAATCTCATAAATATATCGAAACAGGGCAGTTGCCTGAGGCGTGGAAGACAGCACATTAAGTTCCAATTTTAAGAAACGGGGACAGAAAAAAAAAAAACCCCAAGGGGGGCAAAAAAAAGCATTAAAGTAAAGACCAGTGTCACGTCTTGTATAGCAATGTAAATATCATGAAAAAGATATCAGGAGAAAATTATGGAACACATTGAAAAGATTGGGCTCATACATATATCAGCAGGCTTCAGAGATGGGAAATCCCTGTGTCAAAATTTACTGAGTTCTACGATAAGGTAACGGAAGTAAGACAGGAGAGAGAGGGATGGGTAGATTGCATCTTTTTAGATTGCAAAAGGCTTTTGAGACAGTACCCACACAAGAGACTGTGCAAAATTAACAGGAGCAGGCAATGAATAAAGGGGAAAGTACTACAATGATCAGGGAAAATCCTGACAGGAAGGAAACAACGTGTGTTGGTACGTGCTGGTAAGTGTCGGAGTGGGCCAATGTGTCGAGTGGGGTTCCGAAGTTCACGTCCTAGGCCCTGGTGCTGTTTCTAGTATACGTGAATGACATGGTGGAAAGAAATAGATTCAGAAGTGGTCACTGTATCGCTGATGAATGAAACTGATGAGAATACAAGTGAGAGAGGATCAGTTAAGATTACAAGGGATCTTTACAAACTACCAATATGGTCGACAAAATGGCTCCTGAGTTTAACCCCCAGTAAGTGTAAGGTCATGAAGATTGGGAAAGGACACAGAAGACGCAGACGGAGTACAGGTAGGAATCCAACAGCCTCACAAACGTCAGTTAAAGAAAAGATCCTTGGGGTAAGCATCATAACGAACATGTCCCCCTGAGCGCACACATCAATCAAATAACTGCTGCAGCATATGGAGATTGGCAAACCTGAGATTGGCGTTTTAGACATCTGAGTAAGGATTCATTACGACATTGTACACAGTGTACGTACGGCCTATACTGGAATATGCAGCCCAGTAGGGAACCCTCACTTAGTCAAACACGTCAAGAAATTGGGGAGAAAGTGCAAAAATTTGCAACACGATTAGTCCCCGAACGGAGGGGTATGTCTTATGAGGAGAGAGGTTAAGAACTCAACCTGATAGGAGGGATAGAGGGGACATGATAAACAACGTATAAGCTAGGTTTCTAAGAGGCATTGACAAACGTGGACAAGGATCGAATGTTCAGAGATGGATCCAGAAACACGGGGACACATTGGAGACTGAAAACCCAGATGAGTCATAGGATGGTAGAAACTATTTTTTTTAGTCTTAGAGTTGTCAGGGAACTGGAAATAATCAGGAGAGTGAAGTAGTGAAGCAAGTTCCATAAATAGCTTTAAGAAGAGGTATGACAAATATCATGTAGCAGGGAGAGAGTGAATTAGTATCGAAAAGTGAAGAGGGTGCGGGGCAAGGCGCTAAGAATCGACCCTTGCAAGCACATATAGTGAGTACATATAGGTGAGTACACACACACATACACACACATACACGCACCAACCAATCACACACACACGTACACATACACACACACATACCCATCATACAACCACACACACAGACAAAAGACACACACACACACAACACACTCACACACACA
>NC_069401.1:67170712-67183212 GCF_026875155.1 Cherax quadricarinatus | reverse complement strand
GTTATCCAGCAAGCCTTCCACCTATCTCACTCTCTCACATTCTCTTTACTCTTAACTTTTGTGTCTCACTCCATTTATATATACTGACAAGTGAAACTTCCTACAGGATAAAAGTAACAGTTCCTTCTAAGCATTTTCAGGATATATATATATATATTATATTATATATAAATATATTTATATTAAAATATATAATATATATATATATATATATATATATATATATATAATATATATATATTTTAAAATATATATATATTTTAAAAAATATATATATATAATGTCGTCCGAATAGGCAGAACTTGCCATCTTGGCTTAAATAGCAACGCTCATCTTGCCATATAGGACAAGTGAAAATTTTTTGTATGCAATAATTTCGCCAAAATCATTCTGAACCTAACGAAAAAAATATATTTGATTGTGTTTGTTAGTATTAAATTATTGTAAACGTATTTAAAAATATTTAGTTGGGTTGCAAAATAAATTGCTCTTGTTATAATAGGTTGGGTAAGTTTTATAAGATTCTTTTGGTGCAAAATTATAAATTTTTACATTAACTTTAATGAAAAAAATATACTTTAAACGTAAAGAGAAAATTTTAGAAAGGATTTTAAATTTTAAATGAGTTCTTGCTATTTGACCATTTTAATTTTCGGCCGCATTAAAATATATTTAAAAATTTATATTTATATATAAATATATATATATATTATATATATAATATATATATATAATATATAAAATATATAAATATATATGTATAAATTATATATATTATATAAATATATATAATATATATATATATATTAATATAAATATATAATATTATAAAAATTTATATATTATATATAATTTATATAGTAGGTGGTAGACGGGTTGGTAGGTTGGTAACAGAAACCCCCCGGGGAAGTACTACCGCCTGCCAGAGACTGTGAAAAAAACGTAACTGTTTTACATGATGGTAGGATTTGCTGGGTCTTTTGTCTAAAAAACACCTAGAAAAACAGGGATACTTGTCTCCTCTTAGCTTTGTCCACCCCCCACGACACGACATGCATATTAAATAACATACATCTAGGTATTTTTCTTTTTTTCTAATTAGCTCTTTTTCTTCTTTTTCTTCTATTGTCCATGGGAAAGGAAAAAAAGAATCTTTCCCCGTAACCCATGCGTGTCGTATGAGGCGATAAAATGCCGGAGCAATGGGAGTAACCCCTTCCCTCCTGTAGACTTTACTAAAAAAGAGAAAAGAAAAACTTTTAAAACGGGGATCAAAAGTCGGGGATGTAGTGCGGATGACAAGAAACAGATGATTTCTGATGTTATAATGAAAAGAAATGGATGTCCTGGCCCTAACGAAACAAAACTGTGGGGGGAAAGGGGTTTCGGTGGAAGAAATAAATGGATTAAATCTGGAGTATCTGGAGGTTAGAGCTAAGGGAAGGGGTTTGCAAAATGTTGAAGGTCGTTATGGAAGGAGAAAAGAGAAAATGAAGTTAAATTCAAGGATTATGTGGATTAATGTAAAGGTTGGATCGAAAAGTGGATCATAATAACGTGTATCACCTAGAAAGGAGGAATGTAGAGGAGAGAGAGAGTTTTGCGAATTTTTAAATGAAGTAAAAGGAATCTTTGAACCAATGAGGAGTAATTGGGTAGGGACCTGAATGTAAAGTGGAAAAAAATTTTAGAGAGGGGTGGGAGGTAATTTGGGGTGCCAGGTGTAAAAAATAATGGGGGCCCTTTGATTGAACTTTGTATAGAAAAGGGGTTTTGTTTTAGGTAATACGTATTTTTAAAAAAAAGAGAATAAATAATAACAATATGTGATTGGGAGAAAACAGTAGTTTGTTGGATTTTTTTTAGAGATAAAAATGTTTATAGACTTCAGGAGTACATGTTTATAGAGGGGCCACAGATATATCAGATCGTTTTTTGTTGGCACACTGGAAATAAAAGGAATGGATAAGGAGAATAGAAACATCAGGTAAGAAGGGTGAAGGTTTATAAATTAAAAGAGGGGCAGTTAGGGGGAAAATATAAAAACTGTTGGAGGATAGATGGGCTAATGAGAGCATAGGCAAGGGGGCGAAGAGGTAAGGGGGAGGTTTAAAAAAAGTAGCATTGAGTGTTCGCAGAAGTTTGTGGGTTTAAAAGGAAGTGGGTGGGAAAAGAGGAGGTTTGGGGGGAATATAATGTAAAGAGAGTGGGAAGGGAGAAAAAGGGGCATAGGAAATTTTTACAAAGCAAAGTGAGCAAGGAGGGAAGAGTAATGGAGAAAAAAGAGAGATGTTAAGAGATGGGGAAAAAGTAAAAGAGAGCAAAAAGAAAGAGTGGTGAGATTTATCAAAAATTTTTTTGAAATAAGAAAAAGTTTGGATGAGTTAACAAGTTAAGGAAGCCTAGAGAAGAAATGGATTTGTCATTTAAAAATAGGATCGAGAGTTATTAAATGAGATTAAGGGTTTTGGGGGAAGTGGAGGGAAAATTTTGGGGAATTTTTGAAGTTGATAAAGAAAAGGAAGCTGTGATTTCGTGTAAGGCAAGGGGGGAATAAATCTTGGGAGTGAGGAAGAGCAGTTGTGATGGGGGAAAAGTTCGTGAACAAGGTAAAATGAAAGGGGGTAAGGCAGCTGGGATTATGGGATAAAGATAGAAATTTAAAAGAGGTGGGGAAATTTAGTTTTGGGGGGTTGGGTATTATTAAAAAATGAAAGGAAGGGGATAAGGTCCTGGAATAGCAAGAGCATGCATATTCCTTTGTAAAAAGGAAAAGGGGGAAAAAAAGAGATGCAAAAATTAGGGGGGGATAAGTCTGTTGAGGATACCTGAAAAGTGTATGGTAATTATTACTGAAAGAATTAAGAGTAAGCGAAAAATAGTTTAAGCAATGAACAAGGCTTTGGGGAAAGGAGGGGGTTGTGGACCCGGTGTTTACAGTGAAACATATAAGTGAAAAGTATTAATTTAAGGGTAAAGAGGGTTTTTTTGGCATTTATGGGTTTGGAAAGGCGTATGACAGGGGGATAGGGGCAATTTGGGAGATGTTGCAGATGTATGGTTAGGAGGTAGGTTTCGAAAGCAGTGAAGAGTTTTTTCCGGATAGTGGGCTCAAGTTAGATATGTAGGAAAGAGGAGATTATTTCCCTAAAAGTAGGGCCTTTGACAAGGATGTGTGATTCACCGTGGTTGTTTTAAAAATATTTATAGATGGGGGTTGAAAGAAGTAAATGGAGGCTTTGGGAAGAGGTGTGGAGTTAAAAAAATAAAGAATCACACATAAACTGGGGGTTGTCACAGTTGCCTTTGTGATGACACTGCTCTGGGTGAATCTGAAGAGAATTGCAGAGGTTGGGGATGAATTTGGGAGGGGATTAAAAGAAGAAAAAAAGAAAGTGAATACAGGAAAGTAATTAGAGGGTAACAAAAAATTAGGGGATGAAAAATTGGGTATCAGATTGGGGGGAGAGAGTATGGAGGAGGGGAATTATTCAAATTTGGGGGTGGACTGTTCGCGAGGTTATGAAAAATGAAGTAACCATAGAACTGAGAGGGGGGAAAGGGTGAGCGGTGCGTTAGGGTCTGAGAGACAAAGAACTTTTTCCCCTTGGAAGCAAAGAAAGGGTGTATAGAGTTAGTTTTACCAAAGCTCCCCGTATGGGTGTGAAGCTAGGTGATCAATGTTTTCAGCGAGGGGAAGGGTGAGGAGTGGAGATGTTATGCTGAGGGCAAATGTGGGGTGGAATATAATGCAGAGAATTCGTAGTTTGAAATTTTTGGAGGAGGTGCGGTTTACCAAAACTGTGTCCAGAGGGCATTAGAGAGAAGGGAGCGAAACAGAATGACTTCAAGAGGTATCAGTCTGTAGGGGAAAGGGAAGGGCGGGTAGGGGGTCGGCCTGGGAAAGGTTGGAGGGGGGGAGAAAGGGGTTTTGTGTGCGGGGGTTGGATTCCAGCGGGCTGCTGAGCGGGTTTGATAGGAGTGAAGGGAGACAAAGGGTTTTTTGGGGACTTGATGTGCTGTTGGAGTGTGAGCAAAGCAACATTCATGAAGGGTTTTGGGAAAAACCCGGCCGGATTTGAGTCCGGGAGTGGGAAGACAGTCCCTGCCTCTAAGGGGGGGTGTAATTTTTGCAGTTTAAAAACTGTAGTGAAAAGCCCCTTCTGGAAAGCAGTGATGGGGAATGAGGGTGAAAGTTTTTCTTTCTGGGGCCACCCCGCCTTGGGGGGCCCAAACCCTGCCTTGGGGGGCCCCCTGCCTTGGGTGGACTCGGCAGTGTGCTAAAAAAATAAAAATAAAAAATTTTTTATCAAAAGTTTTGTTATGTATAAAAATTTTTAAATACAATTTTAAATTTTAAAAATCTTAAGAAGAGAAGGGGATACAACCAAGTTTCGTGGTAAGGGAAACCAACATATTTTTAGTTGAATAAGGTTGGGTTTTCCCCTTTTTCGATTTTAAAAAATATTTCTAGCAATTTTAAAAAAATTATAATTACTTTCTTGGGTATTTTGATCATTGGCTATTGATAAATTTGGGATATTTTTTCATCTATAACCGAAATACAAAAACGTAAAGCTCTCAAAAACATTTATGAGAAAACAGACAGTTTTAACTTTCTTTATGGGGGAAAATAATATGGGAAAGGAACAGTTTTTTTGTAGGGTTTTTTAAATTTTTTAATTTAAATTCATTAAACCTTAATAATTTAAAAAATCTAGAAAGGCAATGAGTTATTTTTTCAACTCAACAGTAAAGTTTTAGAAAAGGGCAAGGTATTTTAATTTAACAAGGAAATGGTTATATCTACATTCTTGGGAAAAAATACAAAATATTCAACATACTGAACCATATAGCCATTATTTATATATATATATATATATATATATTTATATATATATATATATAATATATATATATATATATATATATATATATATATATATATATATATATATATATATATTATATATATATATATATATATATATATATATATATATATATATATATATATATATAATATATATATATATATATATATATATATATATATATGTATATAGATGGATAAAAAGGCTTCGAGGAAGAGTATTTGGATTTCTTCCTGAAGCCATTTGAATATTCCACTTCCCCTACCACCCCATCTTTTAAACTATTTTTTTTTACCAATAGGAATATTTTATTACATAATATGGTACAGAAGATTTAAGAGATACATTGTTGATATAAAGGTGGCATATACGGTACATGTTGTTACGTGTGTATCACCGATTATAAGGCGAAAATCTCATCCAGCTCCTCAGAGCTGGGGCGTGTGCCCAAAATGCAGCATGCATTACCCCTTTGAACAGCCGCACTGAGCCGCTGGAACAGAAAACTAGCTGCCCTGGGATCCCTAGTTACCCTGATGAGTCTTTTTCCCAGCTCCTTAAGGATATTAGATGCACTCTTTCCCCATGAGCCAAGGGTCTCTGAGCCTATGGGAACAAACATATAATGATGGGCAAGTTCTCCATATTTTCTAGACTTTTGGGACTCCCTAAAGCGGGCCCAGCTGCCCCTCCTTCCTCCCTGGTGTATTGGAGATAGGTATCACCCAAAGGGTAGATGCACATGTATAGTCCCACACCACCTGCTTCCCATCTGTCCAGGCTTGAAGGGTGATACCATCTGGACGCTTCTGGCTGCCGTCAGATCTGCATAGTTGCGGTGGCTCCCTTACTGCTGGGCATCCAGCTGTTGTGAGGCTCCTCTTGATAATGTTATTAACCTCCTCATGTCTTGCAATCTTTCCCTCGGATTTACGGCACACAAGACCATGGTACCCGAATCGGTCTGCTGCTTCACTGCCACAAATACACCTGTGTTCGGCGAGAACAGGGGCGGCAAGTCGAAGGGCAACACCGATGCGGATGGTCTGTGGGTCGAGGCGTGTGCCAAGGCTGGAGTTGGAAACAGCCAACAGAAAGTCCCCAGCATGAGGGGCTCTCACTGCCAGCAGGCGGGCTCTACCCTTCCCTGACACACTCTGAAGCATCGTTGAGGCTATATTTTCCACTATTGGACCATCCCAGTGCGATTGTTTGTAGTTGTTGGGGGAGCAGGTCTGGTTTCTGAGCCCGTTAGATTATCCCAGATCATTGCTCCGTCAATGAATTTTTGGTCCTGGGCTCCAATCTTGTCCCTAAGATGTTCAGGGAGAATCGCTGCTACAAGCTCTCTGGATGCAATACACGAGGACAGAAAAGCAGGTAACGCAATCTGTGATGACTTGCGGACACCAATGCCTCCTAGTCTGACTGGAAGTGTAGCTTGGTTCCACTGCCCGTCTTCTAGAGTAAGGTTAAGTACTTTCGTAAAAATCTGCCTCAGAATACTGTCATATTCGTGCAGTATAGGGTTATCATATGAAGGCGCACATCTTAGGAAATATGTCAACCTGGGCAGACTCAAGCACTTTGTGAGAAGGTACAAGGCATCGTGGGTGTCCAGATTGCCTATTCGTTGTTCCATTCTCCTTAACTCTTCCAATTTCTTCCTGAGAATTGTGTCAATGGCATTGCTTCCCAGAGGTGCTCCTAGCAAGACACTATTTGTGGGGGCAATGACTGCTGCTCCTGGTAGTTTTGATCTCACTGCATTTTATCACTTGTGACTGACTGAGATGATTTCACATTTGGATGGATTCAGGATGAGACCCATTTCCTGTCCCCGTGTCATTACCTGTGTAAGGTCATGTAGGAGGGACTCTTTTGTACCTGCTAGTGTGCCATCATCTAGAAACCAGATGTTTAGCTCGCTGGTAAGTCTGACTGTGATTTCCCTAACTGCAATACAGAAGAGAAATGGTGCAAGAGGATCTCCTTGTTGGACACCCTCCGATGATGTGATTTCATGCTCTCCAAAGAGAAGCATCGATTCCTTGCTATACCCAGCTGAAACAAAAGGGAAGAGACCAGGGAAATGTTCTTGTACTGCTGCTAATACCACGTCTCTTTTCAGGAGATTGAACGCATTCTTGAAATCTAATTTTACCACTGCATTGTCCTCAGGCAGGTTGTTGATATATGCCTTTGTTGCATGAACCGCTGCTTCACTTCCTTGAGAGACCCCAAAGCCAAGCTGGTTTGGTTGAAGCATCATGGCTGCCTGTGCACGAATACTTCGGACAGCAGTTAAGGAGTTTATCAAGTAGGTGTCTGCCAATGTGACGGCACAAGTGTAATGCCAGGCAATCTGCTTTCCATCCTTACTGGGTAGCATCGTGGCTTTTGACTTACGTCAGACCTCTGCACTTGGGTTTCCCATTGGGCTGGGCAACTGGCTGTGGCGAGACTTCTCTTTATGATGTCGTTGATCTCCTCATGTCTGGCATACTTTCCTTCTCATGTGTGACACACGAGACCATGAAATCCGAATTGGTCAGCTTTCGCCCTGCCGCAAATACACATATGTTCAGTCAGGATGGGGGCGGCTAGGCGAAGAGCAACACCAATGGGATCCTCTCCAAGATACGATACTACGTGCCGCAAAATGCCCTTCTCACACTATACCACTCACTTATTTATCCATACCTCACCTATGCTATTTGTGCTTGGGGATCAACTGCAGCAACACACCTAAAGCCAATAATAACCCAACAAAAAGCTGCAGCAAGAATAATCACTAAATCCCATCCCTGGCAACACCCCCCCCCACTCTTCATAGATCTAAACTTACTCCCTGTTCAGTACATCCACGCTTACTACTGTGCAATCTACATCTACAGGGCCTTAAACTCTAATATCAACCTTGACCTAAAACGCTTTCTTGATAGTTGTGACAGGATCCACAGGCATAACACCAGACACAAACATCTCTACGACATTCCCCGTGTCCGACTAAACCTTTACAATAATTCAATGTATGTCAAAGGCCCTAAAATCTGGAACACCCTACCTGAGAACTCTAGAACTGCAGACACATTCATCACCTTCAAAACTACCATTAGAAAACATCTTATCTCCCTGATACACCCCGTCAACTAACTATACGAATACCACCTGGTGGTTCACACTTACATTCACTCACCCATTTGACCATAAACAGAAATATTAATCTGAATCTTAAAATAATGAATCCTGTGATACTCCAATACTGAAACTATGTACTGTGCCAAAACAAAAGCATTCACATTGCTAAACTCACAAACTAGTATTTAGTCACTTAGCCATAATACCAACTTACCTCATAATTTGTAATATTTTAAAATTAAGAATTAAACTAAGTCTGCCCGAAATGCCTAGCCATGCTAGGTGTTCTAGTGGTACACTCTGTAATCATTATTTTACTACATGTAAACCACACAATAACCAAATTCTGTAAACTCAGCATTGTAATCCTTATAGAGAATGAACTTTGAATTTGAATTTGAATTTGAATGTGAATGGCCTGTGGTTCGAGTCGAGTGCTTAGGGAGGAATTGGGAATGGCTAGAAGGAAATCTTCTGAATGTGGTGCCTTTATCCCTAGGAGACGAGCTTTCTCCTTTCCTGAAGCGTTGGCGAGCACTGTGTTGGCGATTTTTTCCATGATCGGTTTGTCCCAGTGGGGCTGTTTGTGCCCTTTGGGAGGAGCTGGTCTACTGGAAGAGTCGGCAAGGGTGTCCCACCGCCTGGGTGCTTCAGTTGACCTGTGGCCTTGAGCTCCTACCGCGTCTCTCAAGCGTTCAGAGACAATCTTCTTGACTAATCCACAGGAAGTCAAACATGAAGACAGAAATGCAGGGAAAGCTACCTGCGTTGCTTTGCGCACCCCTATACCTCCCAGCTGCACTGGGAGGGTTGCCTGATCCCATTGCTGATCTTCTAGTGACAGAGTCAGTGCCTTCTTGAAGGTTAATCTCAGAAGTGCGTCATATTCAACGAGTGTTGGATTGTAAAACGGGGGCACACTTCGGGAAAAGTAAGTGAATCTTGGCAAGTAAAAGGGGGGAATAAATGTCATTTTGTCAACAGCTAATATGCAATGTCCAAGAACTTTAGAATATTCAGGAAATACTCTCAACGTCAACATGCATGTATGATCTCTCCTATTTAAGCTTGTCTTTCTTATAATAAGTAGGCAATTCCTGATATTTTTAACGCCATATTTTCTTATTATTTTATCATTTTTTGTTCTAATACCAATTCAGTAAACCATAAACTGTTGCAATCACCATGTTGCAGTCAATATGTGTACCTTGTGCTGCTTTCCTAAAAAAAGTTAGGATCTCAATAGTTCCTCTGTCTCTTTTTTAGCCCTTTCCCAGGAAAATATCACATGCCACCTTACTTGAAGGGAAACCTCCCCTGCCCCACTTTTTCATATGATGTTATTCACCGGGGTTTCAGATATGATTTGGGGAACCCCCCTAGAGTCCTGAAAAACCCTTTCGATACCGCATGCAAAAGAATGTGGGTAGGTTATATACATTGTGTCGCCGGTCGCGGCAGACCTAACATGTTATATAACGACGTTAGCGGCTGACTTAGCAGGATGTTACATAATATATCGACGTTCACGACGAGAATACCATGATGATCAGTTTGCAGATTCTGATCGAACATAACCGAAATATCACGAAACCTCCTGGCATAATGAACAGTCTGTGCGTTTGTATAACATTGTTCTTTAAGGCTGTGCACAATAGACTCCACTCAATAGCTGTCGCATTATACAGCTCATAATTTGAGTTACATACGGCATTCCTATTACGCAGTGTATTATAGAGAATATTTTATTAAAAAAAGGCTCCATATATGTCATTTTCCGTGACTAGTTCTGAAACCGGATGTGTATTATTGCTGGTGAGTGAGAGTGGCCAGGAGAGGAGAGTGAGATTGTGTGTGGCAGTAGTCTGAGCACAGCACCTGCACCAACATGTCCTAATACATCGCGTTTTTTTTTTTTTTTTGTCACTTTATACCTTAGGTTTGTTTATTAGTTTAAGTACTCTCGTGTTTACCTGCAAGCCTCTAGTCTCGATGCCGGGTTCACTGTCCGATAAGCGGCTTCAAATTTGCTGAGGACGGTGCAGGTGGTGTTGGTGGCTAGCATGCAGAGGCTTGTTTAAGCTTTGGGAGAGTACTTGTACAGCTGCAGAAGTGGGTTGAGGGGTCACGGAGCCTCTGCGTTTATAAATATTTATGTTATTTACTCACTAGTAGCAGTGTGGTAGTGAGGTAATGTGTGTACTGAGTGTGGTGACGTTGGTTGTAGTAGAGTAGATTGTAGGTTGTATATATTACTTTACTTTTAATATATATCTATATTTATGTGTAGGTGAGTTTTTGTGTCCTTCCTCATAATATACTGACCATTTAAATTTATGCTTCATACGTTGTATGAAGGTACAAGCTGGTCCTAGACAGGCAGGTCATTTACCCTTTAGGAGCCTGGACTTTTATTTAAGTTACGCACTCAAAAAGTCATAACAATTTCTATTATGATTCAAGAGAGTGGACTCAATTATGTTTCTTTTCATAATGGAACTGTTGGGTATAATTATGAGTTGGCAGCCCTCGTCGATGGGTGATTACAAGAGCTGACATGGTTGAAGATTGCATTCGACACCTGGCCTGTCCTGAGTACTGGTTTTATGATATTTTGGTTTCTAGAGATTTATCTGTCTGACCAACGCATGAGAGCGAGCAAAGGGTGCATGCGACTTTGTAAACACCACCCACATTATTAGGCAGTGTGTTTTTAATCACTCTCTGTTTCACTGTCCCATGCCTTTGAAAGTAAGGTTCATATTGAACTTTTTAGTGCCTCCCACAGGCAGACCAAATTATCGTAGTTTGGCAAAACCAATACGTTTTTCCTGGCAGGCATATCCTTCGGTTCAGTCCTGTGGAAATTCTTCATAGCTGACAGAAGGGTCTTTTAAATAAAATCCCTGGGGTACCTCAGTTTTGTGGTTATGTTAAATATCTTGCTGATTTCATCAAAATGCAATCAAATGCAATCTTTAACCATGTCAGCTCTTGCATTCACCCACCGGGGTGGGCTACCGCCCAGGTAATTGTACCCAACAGTTCCATCATGGAAAGAAAAATAATTGAGTCCTCTCTCATGAAACATGATAGGAATGCCGCACATAACTCAAAATATGGGCTGTACAAACTCGATATCTATTTAGTGGAGTATATTGTGCACAGTCTTAAACAACAATGTTATACTAAAGCGCGGGACTGTTTATTATCCCAGTGGTCTCGTGATGTTCCGGTTATGTTTGATCAGAATCTGCAAACTGATCATCATGGTATGCTCGTCGTGAACGTCGATATATTATATAACATCCTGCAGAGTCAGCCGCTAACGTCGTTATGTAACATGTTAGGTCTGGCGTGACCGGCGACGCTATGTATAACCCACCCACCTTCTTCTGCATGCAGGTATGAGGACGTTCCTCATACCTGCGTCGTTCCCTTTTATATATAAATATGTATATATATATATATATATATATATATATATATATATATATATATATATATATATATATATAAAATATATATATATATATATATATATATAACAACACAGGTATGAGGAACGTCCTGCAGGAGGTTCAGTGGGAAAGAATTGGTAGGAAAGTCAGTAAACGAAAGGATGGACTACGTAAAGACCAAATGCAAGGAGTCAGAAGAAAGGTTTATTCCTAAGGGCAACAGAAATAATGGGAAGACCAGACCGAGCCCTTGGTTTACACAAAGGTGTAGGGAGGCAAATACTAAGTGCACTAGAGAATGGAAAATGCACAGAAGACAAAGAACCCATGAAAATAATTAGTCGAAAATTGATTAGTCGGAGTGCCAGAAATGAGGATGCACGACATAGCATCAAAAGTCAAGACTTACCCGAAGCTGGTGCATAGCCACATCAGGAAAAAGACAACAGTCAAGGACCTGGTAATCAGGCTGAGGAAAGAAGGTGGAGAGCTCACAAGAAACAACCAAGAAATATGTGAGGAACTCAACATGAGATTTAAGGAAATATTTACAGTGGAGACAGGAAGGACTCTGGGAAGTCAGAACAGAGGAGTACACCAACAAGGGAAATACTAACAATGTTGGATGAAATACACACAACCGAGGAGGAGGTGAAGAAACTGCTAAGTGACCTTGATACCTCAAAGGCGGTGGGACTGGACAACATTTCTCCATAGGTCCTTAGAGAGGGAGCAGAGATGCTGTGTGTACCACTAACAAAAATTTTCAACACATCCAATGAAATTGGGCAACTATCTGAGGTACGGAAGACGGCAAATGTAGTCCCCATTTTTAAGAAGGGAGACAGGCACGAGGCACTAAACTATAGACCAGTGTCACTGACATGTATAGTATGCAAATTCATTGCAAAGGTTATCAGGAGGAGAGTGGTGGAGCACCTAGAAAGGAACAAGCTCATGAACGACAACCAGCACGGATTCGGAGAAGGCAAATCCTGCATCACACACATAGTGGAGTTTTATG
>NC_069401.1:67163212-67165712 GCF_026875155.1 Cherax quadricarinatus | reverse complement strand
ACCTGTCTCCCTCTCTACCTAACTTTTTTTTTTTTTTTGCACAGGGTTTGACAAGGTTAAGGATCTCTAGCTTTATTGACAAGCTGTTTACAGGTTAAGGATTCCTAACTTTATTGACAAGCTAAGAGCTGTTACCTACATCAGCTCATTTGAAAGCATTTTTATTGTTATGAGACATACAAGTAGGGAACAGGATGAAGTTGGAGCCATCTGTGGGCTAGCATTTTCATGCGATCAACTGACTTTATCTCGTTGACATCATTATGCTGTACGAATGTGTTCCATACTCGAGTCATCCTGGGTATATATGATCTCAGATGGAGTGATGTTCTGGTGAAGGTACAGCCAGAGTGAAGTTGCTGCTTTCTGCCCGTCTTGTGGCATAAAAGCTTGTTTCTCGCTGTCCTCGAAGTGGATCTACCGATCTCTCTCTACCTATCTCACTCTTTACCTATCTCTCTCTCTCTACCTATCTCTCTCTCTCTACCTATCACTCTTATCTATCTCTCTCTACTCTCTCCCATCTCTCCCCTCTCCCTCTAACATCTCTTCCCTCCAACACCTCCCCCCTCTAACATCTCTCCCCTCTAACATCTCTCCCCCTCATTATATCTCCCCTCTCCCTTTTCCCATCTCTCTCCTCTCCTCCCCTCTCTCTCTCCCTATCCTCTCTCTACCCTCTCTCTCTTCCATCTCCCCATCTTTCCCCTTCTCCCTCTCTCTCTCCCCCCTCTCTCTCTCTCTCTCTCTCTCTCTCTCTCTCCCTCTATCTCTCTCTCCCCCTCTCTTTGCCCTCTCTCTCTCTCTCTCTCTCTCTCTCTCTCTCTCTCTCTCTCTCTCTCTCTCTCTCTCTCTCTATCTATCTATCTATCTATCTATCTATCTTTATCTCTCTTGCTCTCTCTCTTCCCCTTTTCCCTTCTCATTCTCCCCTCTCCTACCCTTCCCCTCTCTCTCTCACTCTCTCTCTCTCTCCCCCTTCTTTTTTTTTACACAGGGTTTGACAAGGTTAAGGATCCCTAGCTTTATTGACAAGCTATTTACAGGTTAAGGATTCCTTACTTTATTGGCAAGCTAAGAGCTGTTACCTACATCAGCTCATTTGAAAGCATTTTTTTTTCTCTCTCTCTCTCGCTCTCTCTCTCTCTCTCTCTCTCTCTCTCTCTCTCTCTCTCTCTCTTCTCTCTCTCTCTCTCTCTCTCTCTCTCTCTCTCTCTCTCTCTCTCTCTCTCTCTTCCAAATTTTTGTTTCTCACTCTCCCCGTCTCCTACCTTTCCTTTCTCTCTCTTTCCGCCTCTCTCACTCTCTCTCTCCCCCTTCCCTTCTCACTCTCCCCCTCTCTCCTTCTACCTTTCCCTTCCCTCTCTCTCTCACACACCTAAAAAAAAAAAAAAAAAAAAAATGGTGGGGACTCGCAGGAACCAAGGATTAGATGAGAATGGTTCTGGTAGGGAGCAGTGAATGGAGGAGCAGTGGAAAAGGATGGAACAAGAGTGGGAGAGAAAATTAGGAGAACTTTCTGAAAAAATGGAGAAAGAGCTCTCTGTGAAATTGGAAAAGAGGTTGGAGAAGGAGAAAAGAATTGGGAGGCACAAGTCGAAACTGCAGTGGCCAGGATAAGGGTCCTAGAAGTTGAGATAAATAGGCTGAAGCGAGTTACTGGGGCAGTGACCAGAGAAGACACAGTATATGAAGCTGAGAGGTCGAACAGGAAGGAAGGAGATATGAATTATGCTAAGGTCATATGAGCCTGCCAAGAAGGGCCAAGGAGTGAAAGGGAAGAACAGCTGGGTGCAGATGGAGAGGGTGATAGGTCGAATGCTGAGGCACAACCATGCAACCAAGAGCCACTGGAAAAATCAAGGGAGAAAATGACCACATACAGACAGGATCCAGAGTGACAGAGGGTTAGGCAATGAGAGGAGGAAAGGGCAAAATCAGTGTTTATCCATGGGATTCAGGAGAGAGAGGAAAGGACACACACTAAAAGGCGGCAGGAAGAAAGAAAGGAGATTGAGAAAATCATCACGGAAATAGGTGAAGAAGAGATGAACAAGATTGTAAATTTTCAGAGAATAGGGGGGTAGTTGAAGGGGTGAAAACGACCGATCAAGCTGATTCTCAGGATGGAAACAGTGCAGAACAGGATCCTCCAAGAGAAACCACAGTTGAAATACTCGGAAGAGTATAAGAGGGTGTTCCTAGATAGAGGCAGAACACAAACAGAACGACAGCAGCTGAGGGAGAGGACAAAAAAGCGAAAGGAGCTAGGAAAGGAGACAAGGATGGAAGCAGCACAGGTCAGTCAGAGCAGAACAGAGCAGCAAGGGCAAGCACACACACGACTATCCTCAGAACCCCACAACCTATCACACCATCCCAACTCACACTATAATCCATACCCACAGCTTCCACCCAACACCGAGCTATAGAATCTCACAGTATGCTACCAGATCTCCCACCCTCACAGGCCCCCCAAACCACAGTGTTAGAAAGGAAA
>NC_069401.1:67130712-67155712 GCF_026875155.1 Cherax quadricarinatus | reverse complement strand
CTGTCAGAACTGCACAGGGGGTGGTCTAAAGTCGATCCCTGCCCAGGGGGCTGTGGTTCGTACGGGGGTTTGCGTCACCCGCATAACAGCCGGTTGATCAGGCCCTGATCCACCATGGGGCCTGGTCCAGAGGGGACAGCGGGGGCTGCCCCCCAAAACTCCCCAGGTAAACCCAGGAAAACAGGACCACCTTTTTTAAGGGGCTTTTTCTCGGAACAAACCAGCAGGTTTTTGAAGGGGTGAATACAATCCACGCCCCCCACTCAGCTACCCCCTATCTCAGCCCAGGGTGGTATTGTGCCTTATACAAGACCACAGACCTAATCCCTGCAGCGCCTAGTGCCCCTACCGCCCCAAGGGCAGGTTTTTTACATCCTTACTACCCACCACACAACTGACACATCATGAAGACCAATCTATCAGCTCCTTGGGCCCCAAACTTAGGGGTTTATTACTAATTTGGAGAGCTCACACACAGTTTTGTGAACATCGCCCTCCCGACATGAAGCTTTTGTTGGATGACGGGGACTCCAGAAAATTTTGAAAGAATTGCGGGCTCAGCTCATGGATAAGAAGAGACAGCAAGGGAAAGGGGAGGAGGTACCTGTGTGTTTCTCAAAAGTGTTCATCCCAGCACATTGTGTTGCCACCCCTATCATCTTGAAATGATGTTCTTCAAGCTATGCATAAACATGTACCCTGTACTAAGTCAAGTACGACCCATGACAAAAGCAGACCCATCAACTTCCAAATGGAAAATGGGGGACTCCCTCATGCTACAGCACAACTGCATATATCATAATTGGGGACCTAAACCCAACACCTTTATACAAGGGACTTTGAGACCTTGCAGTTTTTGACTGAAAAATGTTGTTTCCCTATACTCTCTGGCTCCTCCCTTGACCCAGTAGTGAGTGATGGGGGCAAAAGGTATTTCACTTTCAACCCCTGGGTATGTTGGATCATCTGACCAAAAGGGCTGTTTTTACGACTTTTTTAGACCCAACAGAACGAGTGGGGTCCACACGCACAACCGGCTAGGGGAAAGGGGTAATTGGCCAGCTCTTCTCTAGCTCAAAACCCACCGTTTGGGAGGGGCCTTCTCCTGGGAGATGTTGACAACCAAGTGAAAATTCACGTACACATCCCTTTAAACTACAACAAGAACAATTTCCCACCCGGGAAAATTTTACGAACCCCACAGATCACCTTGGTTTGGCTTTCGTTGTTGAAGGCGCTACTGCAAATTACAAAGGATGGCAAAGGGAAAGAAATCCCAACCACCTATAACAGGACTTGCACAGGGGAAGCCCGTAGGCTAGGGGGGACGTTCAAAAATGGGCATCGCTAAATGGGGGTGGACGCAAAAATAAAGCTAGGGTAGGGTTGGGTAGGCTCCAAAACCTGGTGGTCCCTGGTCAAGGACAGACAAGGTTATCTGCTTGATGAACTCATTCCACCTCTAAATCGACAGGATGGGACCACATCTACTAGTAGTCAAGAGAAAGCAGACCTCTTTGCCGAACACTTTGCTACCAAAATACAAATTCCTGATCCAGCAAGGGACCCTTCTTGGCTAGCTGCAAGAACTGTCAAAACTGCCAGTGGTGACAATAAGGCAGGAGGAGGAGGAGGATGTGTATTTCCTTCTTAACCATTAAACTACGTTTTTTCAACATTTGAAAGTATGTAAAAAAGTAGATCTTTTTTTTTTTACATTTGAAAACGTGTAAAAAAACTTTGATTTACTTTTTTTTGTTATATTTGAAAATTTATAAAAAACGTAGATCTACTTTTGGAGCACTACGCATATGAACGTAGATCTCCTTGGACAGTTTAAGGGTTAAATCGCTTGACCAAGAAAAGGCTGTGGGCCCAGACAAATTGAGCCCAATATTGCTGAGAAGATGTGCTGACCTCCTAGCGGCAACTCTAACTCGCATCTTTCAGCACTGCCTAGTACAGGGTAAATGGCCTTCTCTGTGGAAAGAGGCAAATGTAGTCCCTGTTCACAAGAAGAAGAGCAGAGCAGAAATCAGCAAATACAGACCAGTGTCTCCCCTGTCAATCCCTGGCAAGATCCTTGAGACAATAACCTCAAGACAAATGACAGAGTTTTTTTGACCGTCAATATAGCTTCAGGAATGGTTACTCTGCTGCTGATCTGTTGTTAAACCTCTCCACTAAATGGCACCAGTCACTGGATGAATCCAAAGTCAGCTGTGTGGTAGCACTGGACATTGCTGATGCTTTCGACCGGGTGTGGCACCAGGGCCTCTTAGCAAAACTGCAAGCACTGGGAATTGCCTGCTCCATACTATGTCTCCTTAGTGATTACCTTCATGGTAGATCTCTTAGGGTAGTTCTCAATGGAACGGAATCAGCAAGACATCCTGTTGGGGCAAGTGTTCCACAAGGAAGCGTTCTGGGACCATTGTTACGGAATGTCTACTTCAATAACCTTCTTCATTTCATCCCAGAATCCCATGCATATGCAGAAGACTGTACACTAACACTCACTTATCCAAGAGAAGAAATGCCAGCTGCTCTAAGCTACAACAATCACTAGCTAAGATCTATATCAGCTTGGGGAAACCGATGGCAAGCAACATTTGCACCTCAGAAAATGCAAATGATGATGGTCTCTAACCATGATGGTAATGCCGGTGCAGTAGTAAGCATGAATGGGAGGGTGTTGGTACCTGGGGTGAAATTTGACTCCAAACTGACCATGAAGATCCATGTTGTAAATCTTGCAAACAAGGCAGCCAGGAAGCCTACAGCACTTCGCTGTATCTCGCATCTGCTTGACAGTAGGGGTTGCAAGATTCTGTATGAGGCACAAGTATGCTCACACCTTGAGTATGCTCCACTTTCTTGGTTTACCTGCCTTCCTCCCCCTCTCATCTGCAGCTGCTTGACAGAGTAGAGAACAGAGCAAGATTTCTCATCTCTCGCCTGGACCCATCCCGGACAGATCTGTCATTTCAGCAGAGCCTTCAACACAGGAGGGATGTGGGTGCCCTTACTGTTATCTACAAGGCCAACATTGTCAAAGTACCACACTTCACTCCACTTCGAGGACAGCGAGAAGCAAGCTTCTATACCACAAAACGGGCAGAAAGCAGCAACTTCACTCCTCTCCAGAACATCACTTCATCTGAGATCATTTATTTCCAGGATGACTCGAGTCTGGAACACATTCGTACAGCATAATGATGTCAACGAGATAAAGTCAGTTGATCAAATGAAAATGCTGGCCAACAGATGGCTCTAACTACATCCTGTTCCCTACTTGTATGTCTCATAACAATAAAAATGCTTTCAAATGAGCTGATGTAGGTAACAACTCTTAGCTTGTCAATAAAATTAGGAATCCTTAATCTGTCAACAGCTTGCCAATCCTTAAGTCAAACAGTGTATTAAAAAAGAAGAGAGAGAGAGAGGGAGAGAGAGAGAGAGAGAGAGAGAGAGAGAGAGAGGAGAAGAGAGAGAGAGAGAGAGAGAGAGGAGAGAGAGAGAGAGAGAGAGAGAGAGAGAATGTGTGTGTTAGGGAGGGACGGAGAGAGAGAGAGAGAGAGAGAGAGAGAGAGAGAGAGAGAAGAGTAAAGGATAATTTTTCCAGGTGTTGAGTCTAATTTGAAGTTTTTACAGTATTTTTTTTTATAAATAAAAGCTTGTGGTGAGAATGTCCTGCTGCCGATAGATCCTTTCTGTACGTTTTTATAATTGAGGTATCACGGATCCACAGCCAAAATACTACAAACAACACTATTCATTCTTTACTAATTTTGGGCTGTTCAATTCGGAAATAATGTTTAAAATTGTAAATTAGCTCTGTTTATGAAGATATGGACTCAGGCTAGTTGCTTTTATCTTTAGGTGGGAAGGGAGGAAGATAAATAATCTTCACAGGGCAAAGGCTCGTGACTCAAACTCACGATGCGTAATTTAAAAAGAATCCATATAATTTCTTGCACTTCTCATCATTAGCTCTCTTTCTTTAAGTTTATTTTGAGTAAACAGGGGATGGGGGCAGGTTGGTAGCGAATGTACCAGCAACTGTGCAACTCTGATGTGAACACTATCTTTTTTGACAACTCTGGTGATAGAAAACGAATGATTCGAAATTCAGGTATTACATCACCCTACTAACTGGACTGCATCATTTCATTCCTGGAAGAATTAGAGTGCATACGTAAGTAGTACCGGAGGCGGCTGAGCGGTTCCTTCTACAGAGCGGTCTCTCCTCTCAGCGGTCCCTTCTACAGAGCGGTCTCTCCTCTCAGCGGTCCCTTCTACAGAGTGGCTTCCTCCCGAAAGGGCTGCGGCTGAGCGGTCCCTTTTTCACACCTATGTGCTAATGACCTTTTTCACACCTATATGCTAATGACCTTAACCCCACCCACGACCCCGCCCCACACCCACGGCCCCGACCCGCCCACGACCCCCGCCCACGACCCCACACCCCCCGCCCCCCCGCCCCCACCCCCCCGCCCCCCGCGCCCCCCCGCGCCCCCCCCGCCCGCGCGCCGACCCACCAGCCCGCCGCGCCCTCGGTCCCCCCGCCCGCGCCCCCCTGCGCCCCGCCCGCGCCTCTGCTGCGCCTTCGCAGCGCGTCTGGATAGCCCCCGCCCCCGAATTTTTTCCGTTTTTCTTTTTTTGATTTCTGTGCCCCTCCTCGATCAATTTTGAGGTCCTCCCTCCCACTTTCACCCCCATTCCCAATTTCATTTTCCCTATGATCTCCTGGATCATTTTCTCGTTAATACAAGACTCAATTCTCAGATCAAGTTTTCTCTTAATACCAGACTCATCTCCTCGGATCAAGTTTTTTGGATTCCCCCAACTTTAAACCCCCATCCAAATTTTTTCGAATTTTTTTTTCTGGATAATACAAAGACTCCACTCCTGATCAAGTTTTCTCGATAATACCAAGTCTCCATCTCCTTGGATCAATTTTTTTGGATTCCCCCCACTTTCACCCCCATCCCAAATTTTTTTTTTCGATTTTTTTTCTGGATAATACAAAGACTCCATCTCCTCGGATCAAAGTTTTTGGATTCCCCCCCCCTCAGGTAAGCATTCAAATGAACTCCTCCTATGGGGGAGGAAACTTTCTCTTACTACGGTCTAAAAAAAGTTGACGTCATACCCTCATTAAGTTAAATGAACTAAAAAGGTGTTTTACTCGGCGGTCATGACGTCACGTTGATGACCTCACACATACAAGGCTAACTTGTCGATTCCCCCTATGTCAGTGACGTCACGTGATGACCTCACACATACAGGTGAATCTTGTCGACTTCCCCCTAATGTCAGTGACGTAAACGTGATGACCTCACACATACAGGCTGAATCTTGTCGACTTCCCCCTACACATTTTTCACTCTTAACCCAGGATAATTCAAATAATTTCACGTTTTTTTCGTTAATTACCCACAACAATCCAAAAATTCTTTAAAAAACACAACACAAGTCTAGACTTTTTTTCTCTTTTTTAACTATTTCATCTCAGGTCACTCCCCACGAAGTAACCTTCTCTCTCTCCCCCCTCCCCACCCTCCCGAAACCTCACACTCCAACCAACACCTCACAATTTTCACTCATAACCCCAATTTTTTTTCTTGTTTTAACTAATTTCATCAGAAAGTCACCACAACACTTATAACCACTTTTCGATAAATTCACTAGCCACAATTTTACATATTACGAAGTTAATACGCATACACACCTCACTTTACTTTGAACACCTTAAAAACACTCTCATAAATCTTTTTGAATACTCCCCCAAAAATACCTTTGAACATTTCTAAACAACACTGAAACCTTCCAAGACAACATTTTGAATACTCCCAAATAAGATTTGACAGCTCTAATTTATCTGCACTTACACATTCATTAAATCACAACTCATCCCCCAAACTCCTCCTTCAGTCTCCAGACTTCACAACATTATCACAAAAACTAACTCAAACACTTTACTTTGAACATCACCAAAAAACACCATCAATTCCCTTTTAAAAATACTCCAAAACATCATTCGAACACCCCCAAAATCACCTCTGAAATACTCCCAGAACACATTCTAAGTATTTCTTGCACATCATTTGAACACCTTCAAAAACACCTTTGAATAATCTAAAAAACACCATTTGAGTACTACCCCAAATACACCACTGAATACTACTGAAACACCACTGAATACACTCAAAACACCACCAAAATCACCATAAACTAAGATCAACCCCCCACATCCCACAACACCCACAACCCACAACACCCACTTTCCCACATCACCCACAACCCACATCACCCACACCCCACAATTTTTTCTCGTTTTAACTAATTTCATCAGAAAGTCACAATAACAACAACCCACAACTTATAATCACACCTTTGAATATCCTCAAAATGCCATTTGAGTACTCCCAAATACACCACTGAATACTACTAAAACACCTACTGAATACACTCAAAACACCACCAAATCACCATAAACTAAGATCAACACCCACATCCACAACACCCCACAACCCACAACACCCACATCCCACATCACCCACAACCCACATCACCAACAACCCACAATTTTTTCTCGTTTTAACTAATTTCATCAGAAAGTCACAACAACCCACAACTTATAATCACTTTTCAACAACTCAAGTTCGAACAACAACACCCCACAACCCACAACGCCCACAACACCCACAACCCACAACACCCACAACCAAAATTTTTTTTCTCGTTTAATTTCATCAAAAAAGTCACAACAACAACCCATTTAATAACATTTTTTTTTCGGTATCTCTAGTTCGACAACACACCCACAACCCCACAACACCCACAACACCCACACCCCAACATCACCCAACCCCACAATTTTTCTCTTTTTTAACTATTTTCATCATATTACAAGTTAATACGCACACACACACCTGAGACATGTTTCTACACCCTCCATTCATTTCCAATATATCATAACTTTTCAATTCTAAAAATTTCTTTTAAATATTCACATATTACCTTTATTTTTCAGAAAAATCCCCCATATTCATTAAATTTCTAATACAACCCTCCCCATACCCCTCCCATCTCACTCACCCCCGTTTCCCCAAAACCCTCTTCAGAACAAACCCCAAAAATCACATTTCACATCCAAAATGCATCTCCACCCCCAAACTCAAATCCACTAAAATCACTGTAACCAAGATATTCACAAAATTCTATAAAACCCCCTAACACACAGACAAACTCACTTTAACTTTGAACACTATCAAAAACACCATCAATTACCATTGAATACTCCAAAAAATATACATTCGAACACCCCCAAAAACACCACTGATATACCCAAACTAAGAAACAAAAACTACCAGCTATATCCATTTTATAGAAATCCCCCACATTCCTCCCTACACTAAATTTTTTAATAAAATCTATCTCCTCAACCCACATAGTTTAATATTATACTCATAACCCCACAATTTTTCTCATTTCAACTATTTTTATCAGAAAAAAAAAGTCACCCGCATTTGACTCGGGAATATTCACAACATGTCACAAATTTTTAGAAAACACTCATTTTTTATAAATATTCACGAACACATCCAACTAAGAAAATGATATAAATCACATTTTTAGCCACATTTCCCTCAATTTCGGTAATATGAACAAAATTGATTGGATACATTTAGAATATTTCCAATTACGTTGGAGCACATTCATAAATATATTGGAACACTTCCCAAAATACATTAGAGGGACTCCAGAATTACTTTGAACGACTCCATTTTTGGATATTTCCAAATTATTTTTGAAAACTTTATCTTAAAATCGAACATTATTTCTTGTTGGGAAACACACGCAATGGAAAATATTTACTCGATTTCCGAATAGAAACACATTCCTCGCTCTGAGAGACTCCTTGAGCTTATATGCCGTACCCGAAAGTATTGCGTCATGATTTTTGTACACCCCTTCCCCCCTCCGACGACGCCATGAAATGCAGTTCACATCCAAAGGTAGAAAATCACATAGTCATCTCCTTACCAAACACCTGCGTCAACTCAGGTCAGACAGACGCCATGAAATGGTGTTCACACCCAAGGTAGATTTAAGATAATCGTCTCTTTCCCGACCAACAGTGTCCTCTTGTGCTAAAATTTGGTGAGGTCACAGGGCTGACAGACACCATGAAATTAACTTAAATGAGATATAACATTTGTATTCTACCTCAATCCTTTTTTTTCATGGTAAGGTTTGATTGATTTAAAATTCATCATGTCTTAAAAACTTTTATTAAACATTTCTCATTTTAATGAATGAATGAAACATCATATATTATTTAAAAATTGGTGTAACAAAAACGCTCTAAACATCATAAATCCTCCTCTCTAAGTCTTGTGCTTCCAAGCCCCGTCACATCGGCACCCATAAATTTTAATATATTTTTTTTTATTTCATTAGCATATAATGGGAGAAATTGCAACCATCCCCCCTGTAAAAGATATAAACCAACTAAAATTACATATTTTTTCACTACCCAAACAAGCCTCTCAAGTGTTACATCAGTATTCTTCTGGGTAACTTAAATATCTTCCCATTCTTGACTTAAAAGCATAATCATACTGTGTCCCCTTATTAACTTAAATGATGTAAATATTATGGTAGACATGATTCTTGGTGTTCAGGTAGAGAGAGAAGGTCGAAATGGTAAGTGACACATTTCATGAAGAGATAAATATGAGTTATATATATTAATTCAAATATATCTCTCTCTCTTTCTTCAAGTTATAATTACTTCCTCATAATAATTTAAATGAATTAAACCACTGATACAAGGTAAATAATTTTGCTTACCTCATGAGGGATACCAAGCACTTCCTTCAATTCTAGAAGACAATAACTTCGAATCATCTTCTAATTCTTGACCTTGGTTAATGTTTTTCATTTCTTCTTTGACAACCATTGTTGATCTTCCTTAAATTTCATTATCATATCTTCGAGTATAGGTTTATAATGTGTATTCCAGATATAATCATTTGAAGTTTCATACCTCCCAATACCTTTCAGAAAGATAACCTCTCGTATATTTTTATTGTCTTTCACACTTTTTATGACTCTCTCAATGGATTCCTTGAAATATCTTATTCTGTCTGCGATAGTATCTTTCTTTAAACCATACACCAAATGGGAATCTCTTGATTTTTCAATTAGATTTTGAGAAATGGTATTTTCCTCCAATGGTCCAGCAATACCAAATTGGCTTATTATGGATGCTAAATAAGGAAGATTCAATTTTGTTGAGAAATGGCATTACCAGCTAAGCTTAATTTATAAATATAAATATAGTGAACACTTAGCTGATAAAAGACAGCAAATCGTCTACACAGCCGCCCCTGCAGACGAGGTCTAGAAGCAGTCGAAACCATCTCAACATGGGTTGTCAAGAAATATAATTTGTAAGATTATAAATTACCCCTAGGGGGTGTTATGTCAGCATATTTCATTCACTGATGGCTGACAAAATACCTACTTGTGTGGACTCAATGGCCCGCATATCACCGGGGTTTATGATAAGTGACTAACTCACGACTTTATACTCAACTGTGCAGTCAATAGTAGTACATCACGAGTTAGAACACTTACCTGGGTATATGTATCTGACCCGTAATTACGCCCAGATATCCGTTGAGTTGATTGAAGAATAGTGTTCTTTGAAAGAATGTCGCACTACACTCTGTTGGATCGCAACACTCGTTGTTACACTGTTCACAACAATTGTTCACAACAATATCACTAAAAGTTGATCACACTTCTCTGTAATGTTTATCGTGTTTAGTGAGACACTTTGGGCCACACTAACGCACAGATCAGTGTTCTTTTTTGGTTATCCTGGCAACAGTGTCACTCTCAGTAGAGTCAAAAGTAATCTGAAGACCACATCGCCCACGCCGTTGCTCCCCTACACACAAAAAAAAAAAGCTGACCTAGTACTTTTTGCTTCCTTTCCACTTCCTCGATGAAGCAAAGCAGAATGTTTTATTCTTGCTGTCTTAAGCATAGACAACAATGTCCACTATCTTTACTATGGTAATAAAGTGGGAGCAGGATTTTCCTTAATTGTCCTGCTAAAGTAAGAGATGTACTGTCTCTAATAAAAATACACTTTGCAACACTGGACTGCAAGGAGCAGAGGTCATTTGACCACGCATACTCGTACAGCATCTGTGATCAATTACTCACTGTAGCAATAAACAAGACGCTCGCCCCCTCTGAGAGGGCTTGGCCCCTCAGGGCTGAAAAGGGCTGAAGGGGCTGAAGGGGGCTGATACCCCCCTCCTGGAGAAAATTTCTCCACAAATTTTCTGGTGAAGGTTCAAACTCGACAACAGTTCCAGGAGTATCACGATCTTCAACTCTGCATCTTCTCAGATTAAATAATGGTTCTCTACTCCGATACACATCAGCATAAGGATATTTCTTACCCAAATAATAACTTGCACCATATCCTTTTATAGCAACACAATTCGCATGGAAAATAATGCAGACATTGTCACGACAATATTTTTCATCGTACAATTTTCCTTCTTCAATTTTAAAATATTTTTCCATCCAATTGGCTGTCACCATTTTCTTGATATGGTTAGTCACACCCTGGTGAAGAGGTACTAATAATTAACACAAGACCAGAGATGTTTATACATCAACAACCCTTCCAGCCATAGACATGTATGATCTCTATTCAGTTGCCCTAATACGGTTTTAGAGTGCTGTGAATAAACAAAAAAAAGTATTAAGAGATATTTTATTTATCATATTTTAACATAATGTAACGTATTTCTACAAGTTTTTTTAAATATCTTTGCAAAAACATGAATGAGTTTTTTAAGATATCATGCCTATCAACCTTCCGGCTGAAGCACAACCAATTCCTTCCTGGAAACACAACAATTTTCATTATAATCCCGTTGGGATCTGTTAATAACCACTTAAAAAGATCATTCAATGCACCATGAATATAATCTCACGACCTTTCTTTGTAACAAATATGTGCATGATTATAGTAGTCTTATCAACTTTACTAGTTTCATATAATACTAGTGGAGGTCCCATCGCATACTGTGGCCGGAACATATTGGCAATCATGGGGTTATTTTTTTCCATTATTTACAACTTGTTTATGCTCCCAAAATTTATCACGAGTGACTTCACTAGCTAGATTTGCTTTTAAGACTCCAGTGATGCAAATAAATATGGATTGCTAATTGGAAAAACCTGACATAAAGGCATCACAGACCTCCCTTTTTCAATTTAACAGCACAACAATTTGCTTGTTGTACTAAAAGAATTTTATCACTGCCACTAAAATCTTTTGTAATATTACCTTTCATTAACGAAAGATATTTTTCTTCATCTTTTGTTGCTTCTTTACCTGTAATTTTGATAAAATATAGTATTATATCCCAAAAATTAAGTTTGTTACTCAACAAATGAAAAAAAAATATTTCTCATTAGAATTTCTAAAAATTACATTGTGGGTGAATTTACTCAATAATATCTCATTAAAAACTCACGTTCAAAATCTTCCATTGCTATAAGCATTTCTTTATTAGTGAGATATTGTTCAGTCACCTTCCTTCATTTTGGAGGGTTGTGATCAAGGTCTTCTATCAAATTAATCATTTCTTTATCAGTTCAGTGATGTGTAGACACTTGCTTCTGTAACAAATTTTTCACATGTAACTTCCACGTCTCCATCTAAATACTCTTGTAACTCAATACGGATGTGTCTTCTTATACTCTTTTCACCACGAGGGTTGTCGAGTTAGTAGTTTTTATAACTATATGTGTAGAGAAATTTGTTCCATGAAAAACACTACGTGGCATCACCATGACGATAGGTGAATGAACCACCACGAGTTTAGTGTCATACAGGATGGGGATCATAACTTACTTCAATGGTATTATGACATGTTATTACTATACCGATGGTCTACTTGGAAATGCATGAAGACAATTAAAGGTAAGATAATTTGTTCAATGAGTATCGTGACGTCATGGTTTTAGTTCATTTAAAATAATAAGGGGAAGATGCTCTAACCTGTTTTAACGTGTTGCTGGATAGTGACGTCACAAGCAAGTAGTAAGTGTTGCCAAAAAAAATATTGACTGAATATTTCTTTTTACTGAAAAATAAGGAAAGTTAACAATGACTAAACATATTATTTGAAATATACAATTGGATAATATATATGCTTTGAAGAAATCCCCTGTAATGTGTATTTGTATTATTAAAAAAATTATATTCGATGATGACAACGATTGAAATTTTTGGTATAAATATTTGGAGTGAAATGGTAAGGAATCACTTGATCAGAAGAAGAATATGGAGGTGGTTGCAAACAAAACATACTAGTGTGGTGTTTATAGAAATGTTATATACAATTAAGAGAGTCGAACCCATTCAAAAAAAAGTTGATGCGGAACATGTTCTCTCAAAAGAAGTGTTTGTAGCTGAGGTACGAGAAATGACTCAACGATGGAGTGAAGAAATATTGGAAAATTTATTGTTACGAGAATGTGAATGGAGTAGTCATTTATCTCAAACTTTTGTTATACCAAAGCCCAAAAAATAATTATGAAAATGGATTTGAAATGGCTGATCCTAGTTTAGGTAAGTTTAATGAAATTTTCATTTAATACTATTTAGCAAACTCTTTTGTGTATGGGAGAGTTGTGTGTAAGTCACCACCAGACATTGTCAGGGAACCATATGGAAAGCATCTAATATGGGGAAACTTAGCGATTTCATTGTTATTTGTGAAACGGTGAAAGATCTTCCTTGGTTGGAATTTTGCAACACTGTCAATCAACTCTTAAGGAAAGATGGTGAATCATTGAGTGAAAAGAATTTTCAACGAGTTAAAAATTGGTTAGAAAATGAACTTGATTCGCATAAATTCATTGATGAAATGGTAACGGAGTGGAGTGATGATCTGGTATATTATATTTTGGAAAACGATATATCTGAAAACTTTGTCAGTCAAATATTTAATAGACAGTATAATCTGTGCATTTTGCATAGATGGTACAACACAAAGAAGTGGAAATTAATTTGGAGAGAACTTTTCACAGACATTAAACAATATATTAAAAACATTGAGCCTAATGTGTGAGTAACTTACAACGTAAGCAAAATTATTTACCTTGTATCAGCGGTTTAATTCATTTAAATTATTATGAGGAAGTAATTATAACTTGAAGAGAGAGAGAGATATATTTGAATTAATATATATATAACTCATATTTATCTCTTCATGAAATGTGTCACTTACCATTTCGACCTTCTCTCTCTACCTGAACACCAAGAATCATGTCTACCATAATACGCTTTTAATTCATTAAAGTTAATAAGGGGACACAGTACGATTATGCTTTTAAGTCAAGAATGGGAAGATATTTAAGTTAACGAGAAGCGTATGTTTGGGTTAGTGAAAAAATATGTAACTTTTAGTTGGTTTATATCTTTTACAGGTGATGGTGCAAATTTGTCCCCATTATATGCTAATGAAATAAAAAAATATATTAAAATTTACAGGTGCCAATGTGACGGGGCTTGGAAGAACAAGACTTAGAGGGGAGGATTTATGATGTTTAGAGCGTGTTGTTACACCAAGATTAATAATATATGATGTTTCATTCATTCATTAAAAAGAGAAATGTTTAATAAAAGTTTTTAAGACAAGATGAATTTTAAATCAATCAAACCTTACCATGAAAAAAAGGATTGAGGTAGAATACAAATGTTATATCTCATTTAAGTTAATTTCATGGTATCTGTCAGCCCTGTGACCTCACCAAATTTTAGCACAAGAGGACACAGTTGGTCTGGAAAGAGATGATTATCTTAAATCTACCTTGGGTGTGAACACCATTTCATGGCGTCTGTCTGACCTGAGTTGACGCAGGTGTTCGGTAAGGAGATGACTATGTGATTTTCTACCTTGGATGTGAACCGCATTTCATGGCGTCGTCGGAGGGGGGAAGGGGTGTACAAAAATCATGACGCAATACTTTGGGGTAAGGCGTATAAGCTCAAGGAGTCTCTCAGAGCGAGGAATGTGTTTCTATTCGGAAATCGAGTAAATATTTCTACCATTGCGTGTGTTTACCAACAAGAAAATAATGTTCGATTTTAAGATAAAGTTTTCAAAACTAATTTGGAAATATCCAAAAATGGAGTCGTTCAAAGTAATTCTGGAGTACTCTAATGTATTTTGGAAGTGTTCCAATATATTTATGAATGTGCTCCAACGTAATTTGGAAATATTCTAAATGTTATCCCAATCAATTTTGTTCATATTACCGAAATTGAGGGAATGTGGCTAAAAATGTGATTTATATCATATCTTAGTTGGATGTGTTCGTGATATATTTATAAAAAATGAGTGTTTTCTAAAAATTTGTGACATGTTGTGAATATTACTGAGTCAAAATGCGGGTGACTTTTTTTTCTGATGAAATAGTTGAACTGAGAAAAAATTGTGGGGTTATGAGTATAATATTAAACTATGTGGAGTTGAGGAGATAGATTTTATTAGAAATTTAGTGTAGGGAGGAATGTGGGGATTTCTATAAAATGGATATTAGCTGGTAGTGTTGATCTTAGTTTGGGTAGTACTCAGTGGTGTTTTGGGGGTGTTCGAATGATATTTTTTTGGAGTATTCAATGGTAATTGATGGTGTTTTTGGTAGTGTTCAAAGTAAAGTGAGTTGTCTGTGTGTGTTAGGTGGTTATAGAATTTTGTGAATATCTTGGTTACAATAATTTTAGTGGATTTGAGATTGGTGATGAGATGCATTTGTGGATGTGAAATGTGATTTTTGTGTTTGTTCTGAAGAGGTGTGTTGGGAAACGGGTGAGTGAGATGGAGAGGGGTATGGGGAGGGTTGTATTAGAAATTTAATGAAATATGGGGGGATTTTACTGAAAATAAAGGTAATATGTGAATATTTTAAAAGAATTTATAGAATTGAAAAGTTATGATATACAGTATTGGAAAAGAATGGAGGGTGTAGAAACATGTCTCAGGTGTGTGTGTGCGTATTAACTTCGTAATATGTAAATTGTGACTAGTGAATTTATCGAAAAGTGGTTATAAGTGCTGTGGTGACTTTCTGATGAAATAGTTAAAACGAGAAAAAATTGTGGGGTGTGGGTGATGTGAGATGTGGGTGTTGTGGGTGTTGTGGGTTGTGGGTGTTGTTGTCGAACTAGAGATACCGAGAAAGATGTTATAAGTGGGTTGTTGTTGTGACTTTTTCTGATGAAATTAGTTAAACGAGAAAAAAATTGTGGGTTGTGGGTGTTGAGGGTTGTGGGTGTTGTGGGCGTTGTGGGTTGTGGGTGTTGTTGTCGAACTAGACTTGTTGAAAAGTGATTATAAGTTGTGGTTTGTTGTGACTTTCTGATGAAATTAGTTAAAGCAAGAAAAAATTGTGGGTTGTTGGTGATGTGGGTTGTGGGTGATGTGGGATGTGGGTGTTTGTGGGTGTGGGTGTTGTGGGATGTGGTGTTGATCTTAGTTTATGGTGATTTTGGTGGTGTTTTGAGTGTATTCAGTGGTGTTTTAGTAGTATTCAGTGGTGTATTTGGGAGTACTCAAATGGCGTTTTGAGGATATTCAAAGGTGTGATTATAAGTTGTGGGTTGTTGTTGTTGTGACTTTCTGATGAAATTAGTTAAAACGAGAAAAAATTGTGGGGTGTGGGTGACGTGGGTTGTGGGTGATGTGGGATGTGGGTGTTGTGGGTTGTGGGTGTTGTGGGATGTGGGTGTTGATCTTAGTTTATGGTGATTTTGGTGGTGTTTTGAGTGTATTCAGTGGTGTTTCAGTAGTATTCAGTGGTGTATTTGGGAGTACTCAAATGGTGTTTTGAGGTTATTCAAAGGTGTTTTTGAAGGTGTTCAAATGATGTGCAAGAGTACTTATGAAGGTGTTCTGGGAGTATTCAGAGGTGTTTTGGGGGTGTTCGAATGATGTTTTTGGAGTATTTAAATGTAATTGATGGTGTTTTTTGGTGATGTTCAAAGTAAAGTGTTTGAGTTAGTTTTTGTGATAATGTTGTGAAGTCTGGAGACTGAGGGAGGAGTTTGTGGGGATGAGTTGTAATTTAATGAAATGTGTAAGTGCAGATAAATTAGAGCTGTCAAATCTTATTTGGGAGTATTCAAAATGTTGTCTTGGAAGTGTTTCAGTGTTGTTTAGAAATGTTCAAAGGTATTTTTGTGAGTATTCAAATGATTTATGAGAGTGTTTTGAAGGTGTTCAAAGTAAAGTGAGGTGTGTGTGCGTATTAACTTCGTAATATGTAAAATTGTGACTAGTGAATTTATCGAAAAGTGGTTATAAGTGTTGTGGTGACTTTCTGATGAAATTAGTTAAAACGAGAAAAAAATTGGGTGTTATGAGTGAAAATTGTGAAGTGTTGGTTGGAGTGTGAGGGTTCGGGAGGGTGCGGAGGAGGAGAGAGAGAGAAGGTTACTTCGTGGGGAGTGACCTGAGATGAAATAGTTAAAACGAGAAAAATGTCTAGACTTGTGTTGTATTTTGTAAAGAAATTGTGGATTGTTGTGGGTATTAACGAAAAAAATGTGAAATTATTTGGATTATCCTGGGTTAAGAGTGAAAAATGTGTAGGGGGAGGTCTACAAGATTCAGCCTGTATGTGTGAGGTCATCACGTGACGTCACTGACATAGGGGGAAGTCGACAAGATTCAGCCTGTATGTGTGAGGTCATCACGTGACGTCACTGACCGCCGAGTAAACACACTTTTTAGTTCATTTAACTTAATGAGAGGAATACTGACGTCACACTTGTTTAGACCTGTAGTAAGAGAAAGTACCATGCCCCATGGGAGGAGTTCATTTGAATGCTTACCCTGAGAGGGGGGAATCCAAAAACTTTGATCCGAGGAGATGGAGTCTTTTGTATTATCCAGAAAAAAAAATCGAAAAAATTTGGGATGGGGGTGAAAGTGGGGGGAATCCAAAAGACTTGATCCAAGGAGATGGAGACTTGGTATTATCGAGAAAACTTGATCCAAGGAGATGGAGTCTTTCGTATTATCCAGAAAAAAAAATTCGAAAAAATTTGGGATGGGGGTGAAAGTGGGAGGAATCCAAAAAACTTGATCCGAGGAGATGGAGTCTTGGTATTATCGAGAAAACTTGATCCGAGGAATTGGAGTATTTGTATTATCGAGAAAACTTGATCCAAGGAGATCATAAGAAAATGAAATTGGGATGGGGGTGAAAGTGGGAGGGGAACCTTAAAAACTTGATCCGAGGAGATGGAGTCTTTGATATCGAGAAAAACTTGATCCGAGGAGATGGAGACTTTGTATTATCGAGAAAAAAAAATTCGAAAAAATTTGGGATGGGGGTGAAAGTGGGAGGGGGAATCCAAAAACTTGATTCGAGGAAGTGGAGAGCACAATAAAATGAAATTAAAAAAAAATTCGAAAAAAATCGGAAAAAAATTTGGGGCGCGGGGGCGATCCGGACGACGCTGCAGAAGGCGCAGCAGAAGGCTTGGTCGGGCGCGACGGCCGGGCGCGAGGGCCGCAGGCGGGCGCGAGGGGCGGGCTTGGGGGCGCGGGGCGTTGGGTGGGGGTCGTGGGGGCGCGGGGGTGCGGGCGTGGGGGGGCGGGGTCTGGGTGGGGGGGTCGTGGGTGGGGGTCGTGGGGGGGGTCATGGGTGGGGGTCGTGGGTGGGGTCAAGGTCATTAGCAAATAGGTGTGAAAAGGAGTCCGCTCAGGAAAGGGACCGCTCAGCCACAGCCCTTTTCAGGAGGGACCGCTCAGGAAGGGACCGCTCAGGAAGGGACCGCTCAGGAAGGGACCGCTCAGCCGCAGGGACCGCTCAGCCGCAGGGACCGCTCAGCCGCAGGGACCGCTCAGCCGCAGGGACCGCTCAGCCGCCTCCGGTACTACTTACGTATCATACTCTTTTAGTGTTTGCTTTTGACATTGACTGTTTTCAGCCAATTTTGGACAAAGACTCCTCAAAACTGCGAAAACAGGACAGATGACTTTTGTTGTGCAAGACAGGTATTTGTTGTGTTTGTCCTATAACCTCACTTTTATTTTGGCTTCACTACTGTAGATCAGGCCACTAGCTAGGCCCCTCACATATGCTGCAATATTTCTGCAATAAACTTTTGTCAGCGGTTGAATCAGGTGAGGAAATCTCTGCCTTTTGTAGTGCCATTGGTATGGAGGGAGCCAACAGATCATGTAAGAGATTATTACTTCTGCATGTTGCCTAAAGTCAGGAAAGGTATTTTCAAAGAAAACAGTGGACTGTACAATATTCTAATATACTGTCTGGTATATACTCGCTTCCTCACGGCGCAAGACTACCCATTCCTATCCCTGAGCTACCAAAATCATTGTCCCTTGGGTCAGTGGACGAGGAGGATGACGAAATCGACGATACTTGTTTTGAATATATTCAGGGTCACAAAACCCTGAATATATTCAAAACACGACATCTTCTAAATTGCTCGTTATAACTCAAAACGAATTGAAAGATTTAGAATTGCCAGAGTGTGAGGTGGAACTGTTGGGCTCCAGATTGTAGCAGTGGATTTTTTTCACTGAAAATGTTATGGTGAGTTTCATGATGATTAAAAAGATTTCGTGCCATTCTTCATTATGTAAGGTGACCTTGTAGTCTGCAACGACATCAATGGTCTGATGGCAGCTCTAAATATTATTCATAATCCTATGAGTGAAGACTTCATTGATTCATCGAAGTTAAGACTAAAATTTGTTTTGTTACATGTTGGCAACGTGTTGCCATCAATTACAGTTGGTTACGCAATCCACATAACTATGACCAACATCAGCAGCAACTTTGCGTCGACTTGATAGTTGCTGCTGCCCTTCATGGACTGCAGGTAGGCTACACTAAGCATTACTGGCGAGGATTTCTCATTACATCAAGAAGGACTGAGCACTCTGACACTCATCGGAACCTGGAACAAAGAATGTTCAGTATCCTCCACTTGTAGAATCGAACAGGAATTTGTTACCACCTTTATACATAACGCTAGGCCTCATGAAAAAAATTAGTTAATACTGTGGATAAAAGAGAGGCAGCCTTTACAGTAATTAGCGCGATGGTAAATTCCCAAGGCTCATTAAAGTAAAATTTAATGAGAGTGTATTTATTGGTCCATAGATTCACGAGCTTCTTAGAGATGCAGTTTGACCGTTGGTGAGAACAATGAGTGGATTTCTTTCCTGTTAGTAATATTAAATTACTTGAAAATCCCCAAGTTGATAATTACAGGAAGCTAGTGGAAAACTTGCTGTAGTTCTGTCATAAAAATGGGCTGCAATATGTCTTTAAAGATACATTTCCTCCATTCGCACCCAGGTATTTTCCCTGGCCAACTGCATAGCAGTCAGCGATGAAAGTAGAGAATGTTTCCACCAAGACATCTCAGGGACAACGGAGTCCATCATTGTCAGCAGATTATTACTGGACAATGGCAAGTGATGTTTCACAAGTGAAATGTATGAGACAAGCAGAGAAGCTTCCAGTTAAATCATTATAAGTGAATTCATTATGCAGGATTGTTACTAATATATTGTATATATGCAATAAGATCACAGTAAACAGGTGGTTTCAGAATATGCAAAACAACCACTGTGAAAGAATACTGAAATTCCAAGCGCTTTCGTGACTACTCACATTATCAACGAAAGTGCTTGGATTTTCATTATTCTTTCACAGTGGTTGTTTTGCATATTGTATAGCTATACGAAAAATGTGAATACGTATAAGTTTCCTTGGAAACTGCAGCCAGTCGATCAGTATTATGGTCATAATCGGTTTCAGTATTCCTAAAAGCGAAATATTTAGTTTTTCTCGAAAGCACCAAGCTGTTCAAATTTTATATACTAGTGAATATAATTTATCTGTCCACTCTGTCTCTAGTATTTTCCAGCATTTTCTTATCCATACCGTTGCCCTTCCTGGTACATAAAACTATGACTTACGTTTATTTATTAGTTATTCCGGGTGATCCGTAAATGTTCAACGTTTGTTTACTTACTATGCATAATAATAATGATGATGATGATGATGATGATGATAATAATAATGATAATAATGATAATAATGATAATCATATATTGATAATAATAATAATAATAATAATAATAAGAATAATAATAAATAATAATAATAATAATAATAATAATAATATTTTGTATGTAGGCCTTGAAGTCATAAATCTAACTTCCTATGTCTTTCATATTTGGTTTGTGTCAGCTTGTTCTTGGTCTCTGTTAAGTTTGTGAGGCAGGAGTAACTTCAGGAAACAGGTGCAGGTGCTATCTCAAGAATCTGATGCTCTCAAGGTGTTCCACTTGTTTCTTGCAGTGTTCTCATCATCATAAATGTTAGGCTTGTCAGAAGAGGGGTAGGTGTGTAATTTAATATTTGTCGACTTTCTCAAATTGTGGAATTACGCTGACTGTTTCCCAAATGCATGGCAACTCTGTCTATAGTGTTTAATGGAATATTTAAAAAAGAAGTTTTCCATGGAGTTGAAACCAAGATGATATTTTGTCGAATCAGAGTGATTCTGATGTAGTCTCTACTTCCTCGTTTGTTGTTTCATTGTATGTTATTTCCCTCCCGCACTGTGTTGTTCAGTGTTCCTCGTTCCTTTGTCGACTCACGGTTAAATATTTTGTTAAATTCTTTGAATGCTTCCGTTTCCTTTTCCGAGAATAGGACCTCCATTTTTCACTTGCATCATCACTTGTATCATGGTTGCTGTCGTTCTTATAATATAATAGATGAGTAACAGTGATAAATTAGACACACTGTACATGTGTCTAATTTATCAACTTGTCGGTTCTCTGAGTAACGTTGTTAAGAGTCAATACACAGTAGTCAATAGTTCTCACTGGGAGTCTATAATCATCTTTCATCTCACTCACTTAGGTAGAGTACAATACGAAAATAACCTGCACATAGAAGAATGAAACTTACGACGACTTTTCAGTCCGACTAGTTCTGTGTGCGGGTTATTTGTATATTATTCCAGCCCAGCCACGGTGTTGTGCCTTTTTATTCTTGTGAGAGTACAAGGTTAGTCTTGCTGCCTCTACTACTTCGATCATCTTCCTTGATTCTTTGCAATATTGGCTTGCAGAGTTCTCCCAGCGATGTGTACAGGAAACTCGCCCTCCATATTTTTACCGCCCTGCATGGACGGTTCCTCATTTACTCTACATTGACTCACTGTAACAGAATTAATTCGTCTGGAATCGGAAGCATTGTTACACATCATGTTTTCCAGTTATGATGAAGTTTCTTTGAAACCTATTGTTGCAGTGTTGTTCGTGTAGTACACAGCGTGTTTGTGTATGTGATTGGGTGAGGGAGAAATGAAAGAGGAGAGGGGAGGGAAAGAAGGATAGAGAGAATGTGGTGAAAAAAGAGGGAGGTGCGCCAGGAAGGAAAGTGAGAGGTGAGAGGGGAATGGGTTTCTCCAGGCTTCACTAAAGCTTTGCTTCACACATTGACGTCTCTCCTGCACTAAAAGGAAATAATGTTTTGGGGGGAAGTGGAGAGTAAAGGAAAGGAGAGGGGAGGAGAGGAAACCTCGCAAAACACCTAGACCTGTTGTTCTCAACCCCAGAGCCCCCTTTTCCCCCACCCGACCTATTCCTTTCAACTTCAAGTTCATTTTAGAAACATTTAAAACACGCAAAAAAAAAATACACACACACACACACACACACACACCACACACACAGACACACACACACACACACACACACACACACACACACACACACACCCTACTGGAGTTTTACGACAAGGTGATAGTTAGTTTAATATGTTTATTATGCACCCCATACCCATCCTGTGGGCGGTAGTCAAAAGATTACAGAGGTACATAGTTGGTCCAGGGACTGGACTCCAAAGTTTTGATAGCTGAACAAGTTACAGAGGTAATGAACTCACAATTTACAAAGGTAATGAACTCACAATTTACAAAGGTAATGAACTCACAATTTACAAATGTAATGAACTCCAGGTAGGTCTAGTCACAATCATGACAAGTTACAAAGGTATTTACAGATTACAGAGGTATGTAATGGGTCCAGGGACTGGGCCCCCAAAGTTTTGATAGCTGAACTAGGTACAAAGGTAATGAACTTACAAGTTACAAAGGTAATGAATCCTGTAAGAATGATTACTTACGTTTAAACATGGGTACAATCATGAACAAATTATAGAGTAATGAGCAATTCACACTTTCACACACGGTCACAACCAAGGTGACAGTAGTAAGACAAGAAAGAGAGAGATAGAGAGAAATAGAGGTGGGGAGATTGCATCTTCTTGGACTGTAAGAAGGCTTTCGACAGAGTTCCACACAAGAGATTAGTTCAAAAGCCAGAGGATCAGGCAGGTATAACAGGAAAGGCACTGCAATGAACCAGAGAATACCTGACAGGAAGGCAACAATTAGTCTTGGAACATGATGAGGTATCAGATCGGGCGCCTGTGACGAGCGGGGTTCCACAGGGGTCAGTCAGTTCTAGGACCCACGCTTTTTCTGGTATATGGGAATGACATGACCGAAGGGATAAATTCAAAAGTGTTCCTGCTTGCAGACGATGTGAGGCTAATGAGAAGAATTCAATCGGATGAGGACCAGGCAGGACTTCAAAGGAATTTGGATAGGCTGCAAGACTGGTCCAACAACTGCTTCTGGAGTTTAACCCCACCAGGTGTAAAGTCATGAAGATTGGGAAGGGCAAAGAAGACAGCAGACAGTACAGGCTAAATGTCCAAAGACTGCAAACCTCACTCATCTCCTGAGGTACTCATCAACCAAATAACTGCTGCAGCCTGTCAAACCTGATAACAGCGTTTCGGCACCTCAGTAAGGAATCGTTCAAGACTCTGTACACCGTGTACATCAGGCCCATATTGGAGTATGCAGCACCAGAATGGAATCCACACCTGGTCAATCAAGTCAAGAAATTAGAGAAAGTGCTAAGGTTTGCAACAAGACTAGTCCCGGAACTAAGGAGAGATTAAAAAAATACAGATGAGTCACAGAAATGTTAGGAAGTAACTTCTTCAGTCATAGAATAGTCATCAGGATGTAGAACAGTCTGGAGAGAGTTGTAGTAAAGGCAGAATCCATACAGAGCTTTATGAAGAGGTATGATGAAGCTCATGGAGCAAGGAGAGAGTAGACCTAGTAGCGACCAATGAAGAGGCGGAGCCAGGAGCTATGAATTGACCCCTGCAATCACAACTAGGTGATTACACACACACACACACACACACACACACACACACACACACACACACACACACACACACACACCACACACACGCACATTAGATTAGAAAAGATTAGAAGAGGAGCTGAGACATCTGAAACAGCATAGAGACAAAGATATTACAGAAGTAGCATCAGCAATGGCTACATCAGACACAGACAACGGGTCTGAAGGAAGCACGGAAGCTAAACTGTATGCAAAGGTATGCAGGGAGCACACTAGGACAGAATGAGAGGTTGGAAGAAATTGAAGGAACTAGGACATGTGCAGGGACCTTACCAGACACCTGTGGGGGCCAGGAACAGGTGAGCAGGAAGGACAAACCAATGAGCATAGGGGCCATGGCTAGGGAAGGGACTGAAGGAAGGAACACTCCAGGGGAAGGAACTAAAACACCTCAGAGGATGCAATGAGAGTCACAGTGGGAGGTGGAAAGGGAGAGATCAGTTTTTGTCTATGGGTTAGACGAAGCTAAAGGGGAAACTTATGATGAAAGAAAGCAGGAGGAGAAAAAAGCGATTGAAGGTATCATGAAGGTGATAGGCGAGGGGGACATGACCCAGGTGGCAAATTTTCGGAGAATCGGGTGGTTCACAAAGAAAAGGAATCGGCCTCTCAAAGTAATTTTCAAGGCAGAATCAACCCAAACCATGATCCTGCAGGAGAAAGCACGGCTGAGAGGCAAACAGGAGTTCATGAGTGTGTACCTCGATCGAGACTAGAACACAGGAGGAAAAGAGGATGCTGAAAGAGAAAGTGCAAAACCGAAAGGAGAAATGGGAGGAAATGAAAAAGGAGAGCAGAATAACCCAGGAACAAGTGGAAGGACAAGCACACCCCCCAGAAACACCTGCAGAAGGACTCCAGCCACGACACCCCCAAGGCAACTTAACAATCCAAACCAACCATCACACACCGATCCCTCTGTTCCCACCCCCCGTACCACAGTTACAGTATTAGAACAGAAGTTGAAGGTTTGGTGCACAAATGCGGATGGATTAACGAATAAACATGAGGAATGGTAAGAAAGAATCAATGAGAAGTCCCCAGACATCATAGCAGTTACAGAAACAAAACTCACAGAGATATTAACAGACACAATCTTCCCACCAGGATACCAGATCATGAGGAAAGATAGAAGGGGCAGAGGGGGGGGGGTTGCTCTGCTCGTAAAAAACAGATGGAAATTCGAGAAAATGGAAGGCATGGACGAGACGAGAGAAAGAGACTACATAGTAGGTACACTCCAGTCTGGGGAGCACAAGGTGGTCATTGCAGTGATGTATAATCCACCACAGAACTGCAGGAGGCCAAGAGAGGAATATGAAGAGAGTAACAGAGCAATGGTGGACACACTTGCTGAGGTGGCAAGAAGACCTCACACCAGCAGAGCAAAGTTGCTGGTTATGGGGGATTTCAACCACTGGGAGATTGACTGGGAAAACCTGGAGCCATATGGGGGTCCCGAAACATGGAGAGCCAAGTTGTTGGACGTGGTGCTGGAAAACCTCATGCACCAACATGTTAAGGACACTACCAGAGTGAGAGAGGAGGATGAACCAGCAAGATTGGACCTTGTGTTCACCCTGGGCATTAACAAG
>NC_069401.1:67105338-67130212 GCF_026875155.1 Cherax quadricarinatus | reverse complement strand
ATTAAATAAATGGAAAATTGGAGTATTGAGAGAGTTAGGAAAAGGGAAAGGGGGTGCAGTAAGTTAATGACATATGGAAGGAGAAAAGAGAATATAAAAGTGTAAATTCAAGAATTAGTGGATTAAAGTAAAGGTTGGATGCGAGAAGTGGGTCATAATAAGCGTGTATGCACCTGGAGAAGAGAGGAATGCAGAGGAGAGAGAGAGATTTCGGAGATGTTAAGTGAATGTATAGGAGCCTTTGAACCAAGTGAGAGAGTAATTGTGGTAGGGACCTGAATGCTAAAGTAGGAGAAACTTTTAGAGAGGGTGTGGTAGGTAAGTTTGGAGTGCCTGGTGTAAATGATAATGGGAGCCCTTTGATTGAACTTTGTATAGAAAGGGGTTTAGTTATAGGTAATACATATTTTAAGAAAAAGAGGATAAATAAGTATACAAGATATAATGTAGGTCGAAATGACAGTAGTTTGTTGGATTATGTATTGGTAGATAAAAGACTGTTGAGTAGACTTCAGGATGTACATGTCTATAGAGGGGCCATTGATATATCAGATCACTTTCTAGTTGTAGCTACACTGAGAGTAAAAGGTAAATGGGATACAAGGAGAATAGAAGCATCAGGGAAGAGAGAGGTGAAGGTTTATAAACTAAAAGAGGAGGCAGTTAGGGTAAGATATAAACAGCTATTGGAGGATAGATGGGCAAATGAGAGCATAGGCAATGGGGTCGAAGAGGTATTGAGTAGGTTTAAAAATGTAGTGTTAGAGTGTTCAGCAGAAGTTTTTGGTTACAGGAAAGTGGGTGCGGGAGGGAAGAGGAGCGATTGGTGGAATGATGATGTAAAGAGAGTAGTAAGGGAGAAAAAGTTAGCATATGAGAAGTTTTTACAAAGTAGAAGTGATGCAAGGAGGGAAGAGTATATGGAGAAAAAGAGAGAGGTTAAGAGAGTGGTGAAGCAATGTAAAAAGAGAGCAAATGAGAGAGTGGATGAGATGTTATCAACAAATTTTGTTGAAAATAAGAAAAAGTTTTGGAGTGAGGTTAATTAACAAGTTAAGGAAGCCTAGAGAACAAATGGATTTGTCAGTTAAAAATAAGAGAGGAGAGTTATTAAATGGAGAGTTAAGGTTATTGGGAAAGATGTAGGTAATATTTGAGGAAATTGTTAAATGGTTGATGAAAAATAGGGAAGCGTTGATGAAAATATTTTGAGGATTGTTAAATGTTGATGAAAAATAGGGCCAGTGTGATAATAAATAAAAATAATATATATAATATAAATATATATATATATATATCTATAATATAGATATATATTAATATATATATATATATATATAATATATATATATATATATATAATATATTAAAATATATATATATATAAAAAAGTTAGACACATGTGCAACATCAGGATATCCTTTATGTAGTAGTACTTTTGCGCACCATCCAGTGCTTTATCCATACAGAACTATTGACATAAAGGAAGACAAGTAGAACTATAATACAAAGATGAGGTAATCAGTCCTCGGTACCTTAGAGTTAGTGTTCACATAGCATCTGTGGTGAGAGAGTCTTAAACTTTCATAATTGTCGGTATTTTATAACCTTTCTTGCACATATATATATTATAATAGTATATATATATATATATATATAGATTTATATATATATATATATGTATGTATGTATACATATATATATATTTAATTATTTATTTATTTATATTATATTTTATTAACACACTGGCCGATTCTCACCAAGCAATAAATATATCCAAGTTGGCATCATGTGTCCTAACTTCATAATTGTCTGTATATTATACCATTCATGCACAAGTAGGGTTATACGGTTAGGTATAGTATATAGGTAGTATATATATAGTATATATTATATGTATTATGTATACCATATATATAAATTTATTTTATTTATTTATTTATATATTTATTAACACACTGGCCGATTCTCACCAAGGCAGGGAGGCCCTAGTAAGCAAAACTTTCATCCATCATTCACTCCATCACTGTCTTGCCAAAAGGGTGCTTTCCTGCAGTTTTTAAAATACAACATTAAGTAACCCCTCCTTCAGAGTGCAGGCACTGTACTTCCCATCTCCAGGCCTCAAGTCGCTTGCCGTTCCCTGATCCCTTCATAAATGTACTTTGCTCACACTCCAACAGCACGTCAATTATTAAAAACCATTTGTCTCCTTTCACTCCTATCAAACACGCTCATGCATGTCCGCTGGAAGTCCAAGCCCCTGCACACAAAACCTCCTTTAACCCCCTCCCTCCAACTTTCCAGGCAGATGAACCCCTACCCCCGCCTTCCTTCCACTACAGACTGAATACACTCTTGAAGTCATCTGTTTCGCCTCAGTCCTCTACGATGTCCGAACCACCACTCAACAACACCTTTCCTTCGCCCTCTGGACAACAGTTTGTAATCCCGCACCTCCTCCTAACTTCAAACTACGAATTCTCTGCATATATACATACCACACATTGCCCTCATACATGACACTCACTGCCCATCAAGCCTTCTCCTCGCTGCAACATTCATCACCCATGCTTCACATCCCATATAAGAAGTGTTTGGTAAAACATACTCTCATAACATTCCCTTCTTTGCCTCCAAGGACAAAGTTCTTTGTATCCACAACCTCCTAAGTGCAACGCTCACCCTTTTACCCCTCACAGTTCTATGATTCACGCTCATCTTTCATAGACCCATCCGCTGACACGTCCAATCCAAATATCTGAATACATTCCACCCCTCCTCCATAACCTCTCTCTCCTCCCTCTCTGATATCCAAACTTTCATCACCTAATATTTTTGTTAACCTATAACCTTGCTCATTCCTGTATTCACTTTTAATTTTACTTCTTTTGCATACTCTACAAATTCATTCCACAACCTCTGCAACTTCCCTTCATAATCTCCCAAGATCACAGTGTCCACAGCAAAGAGCAACTGTGACCACGACCCACTTAAATTGTGATTCTTAACCTTTTAAAGTCCAAGCCCTCTTGCAAGACCCTTGCATTTACTTCTTTTACAACCCCATCCAGATAATATATATTACAATTAAACAACCACGGTGACATCACACATCCTTGTCCTAAGCCACTTTATACTGGAAGATAAATTCCCTTCTTTCCTACCTACTCTAACTTGAGCTTACTAGGCCGTAAAAACTCAGGCTCGGGAGGGAAGTTAAGTCCTCCTATACCATACACCTGCAAACATCTGCCACATGCCCCCTAATCCATCCCATGTCATAACGCCTTTTCCAAATCCATAATAAATGCCACAAAAACCTCTTTAGCCTTATCTAAATACTGTTTCACTTTATATGTATCTCTGTAAAACACCTGGTCCCGCTCTCCCCCCTACCTTTCCCTAAAGCCTTCCTTGTTCATCCTGCTATCGCAATTGCATCCTCTTGACTGCTTGAATTCTTTCAATAATAACTCGACCATACACTTTACCAGTATACTCACCAGACTTATCCCCCTATAATTTTTGCACTCTCTTCTTTGTCCCCTTTGCCCGTATACAATGGAACTGGGTGCATGCTCTCATGGTGCCAAATCCCAGGTACCTTATCCTCTTCTATACACGCTATAAAACAATGAGCTACCAAACCACTCCAAAACTATAAGCGCCCACCGGGGGCTTTTAGCATTTTCGGTCTTGATCCCATCTAATCACTGAGCCTTACAACCCTGTTACAGTTTAATCACTGCCTCACGAACTTCCCCCACACTCACAAACATGGCTCTTCCTCACTTCCTATAAGATGTTATTGCCACCCTTGCCCTATACACGAATCACAGGCTTTCCCTTAGTCTTCAACGAACATTTAACAATTCCTCAAAATATTCCATCCATCTTCCCAAAACCTCCAACACTCATCATTTACTAACTCTCCTCGTCTTGCTATTTTTAACTGACAAATCTATTTGTTCACTCGACTTACTTAACTTAGTTAAGTCTCACACCAAAAACTTTTTCATATGTTCAAAGCAAAATTTGTTATAACATCTCAACACCCACACTCGTCAATTGCCACTTTTTTACATTGCTAGATTCCATCAGACCACTTGTTCTTTAAATGCTCTCGGTCTTTTTCCTCGGCATATACTCTTCCCAGTCCTTGCATCACTTCTACTATTGTAAAAGCATCTCCATATGCTAACTTTTACTCCCTTGAGCTTGACTCTCTTTGCATCCTCGCAATACGGCTCCTCTTTATTACCCTCCCGGGCACGTGGGGTGTGGTGCCACTTAGCTGTAACCACAGAACTTCCTGCTGTAACACGTATTCTAACACTACATTTTTTTAAAACCTACCCCAAACCACCTTTTCGCCCCCATAGGCCTAAGCTCTCATTATTCCAACTATCCTCCAATAGCTGTTAAATATCTTACCCTAGGACTGCCGTCCTCATTTAGTTATAAACCTTCACCTCTCCTTTTCCCTGATGCTTCTATTCTCTCTTGTATCCCTCTACCTTTTACCTCTCAGTGTAGCTACAACAAAACAGTGATCTGTGTATCTGTGGCCCCTCTATAAACATGAACTGGAATCCTGAAGTCTACTCAACAAGTCTTTTATCTACCAATACATAATGCCAACAAACAAGCTGTCAATATTCGCCGCCCTACATCATGTCTTGATTAGCCATATATATCCTCTTTTTCCTTAAATATGTGTGCCCAACTAAACCCCTTTCTATCCCAAGTTTTCAATCAAAGGGCTTCCCATTATCATATTGGGTACACCATTGCACCCCAAACTTACCTACCACACCCCCTCTAAAAGTTTCACCAACTTTAGCATTCATGTCCCGCTACCGACAATCACTCTCTCTACACTTGGTCAAATGGTTCCCAGTACATTCACTAACATCTCTCAAAATCTCGTCGACTCTCCATTAGTTACATTCCTCTCTTCACCAGGTGCATACACGCTTAATTATTAACCACACTTTCAGCATCCATTCAATAACTTTAATCCACATAATCCGTTAATTTACACATTCATATTCTTCTTTTCTCCATCCATACTTATGTTCTACAACAGTTATTGCTACCCCTTCCTTAGCTCTAACGTCTCTCATGATACTCCAGATTTAATCCCAGTTATTATCCCCAACCGAAATCTCCCCTACCCCTTCTAGGCTTTGTTATGCATTAGGGCCATGAAACCTACCAACTTCTTTCATTGATGAAACATTATGCAATCATCTGTTTCTTGTCATCCGCACTACATCCACGCAACGATTTAAGCATCCCAGTTTTATAAATTTTTCTTCTTCTCTTTTTTTGTAAATGTCTACAGGAGAATGGTTTACTAGCCCATTTCTCCCGCAATTTAGTCGCCCATACGACACGCATGTCTTACGGAAGAAAGAATCTTTTCACGCACTTCCCCATTTGAACATAGAGAAAATAAAGAAAACAAGATCTATTTAGAAAAAGGCGAAAAAACCGAAGATGAATGTATAGTACATATATACATAAGAATATATATATAAAAAAAATAACAGTAACAAAATATAGTAAATAAAATAATATAAAAAACTAGATTATATATAGAAATATATAAATGTAATATATATATATATGCAAAACACCCACTCAGAAGGAATACAATATAGAAAATCCAACGGAGCATTGTCCGTGACACAGCACATTATCAAGGAACTAATGAAAGTGAAGCATCCAGGAATCTATATAAGGGGTCGGCCCACACCCTACCCAATCTAGATCCCAACAACGTTTAAAACACGTGACGTACGGCGGGGTGCTGTCGTAGCCAAACTTGACATGTCCTTTGCAAAACTCATCGGGAGGTGCCCGCAGAGCTATTTATTTGTCCCGTTGGTATTATTAAATCTATTTCTAGCCCAATTCTATTAATTATAATGGATCTAAATTTATAAAAACCAAAGAAATATTTTCATATTATGTAGTCAAAGACTGCTTTTTAATTGGAACAAGATTCAGTATATATTCCTGTCGACACGATGGACATGCTTGAATACTACTTTGCTCAACTTTTTGAAAATCAATTGGAGTTTAAACTCTCTACATGAATAAATAGAGCATTGGGAATCTTGTCCAGCGTTCTTAATGCTATATTTATGTTGTTTAATCTATAGTTTCGAGATTTTTCCAGTTTGACAGTAATAAACTTATCGCAGAATTTTAACAAGGAATCTTATAGACACATCATCTGAATTTATGGGGGGAATTTCTTAATAAAAGTTTTTTTTACTGTATTATCAAGATTTTTGAATACAACTTTAAATAATAAAAGTCTTAAGAAGAGAATGCAATCAACCAATTATTCATGGTAAGGGAGAACCACCATATTTAATTTTAGTTAATAATGGCTGGTTGCACGTCTTTTTTGGATAATAAAAAGTGTTCCTATCAACTTTAAAAGATTTATCAATACATTTCTTGGGTATTTAGAAATCATTACCTATTTCATAAATTTTGGATAATTCCTCATTCTATGAACTCAGGACTGACAAATTCGTAAAGCTCTTCAAAAACATGGTGATGAAGAAAACAGACAGTGATGACTTGCTAAACTTGCTGCGAGTGAATAATAGAGACATAGGAACAGTTATTTGTAGGTTTTCTGTAAATTTTAGAATTTGAATTCATTATTACCCTAATAAAAAAACATCTAGAAAAAGGCAAAGAGTTATTTTCTCAAACTCTACAGTAAAGTTTTTATAGAATGGGCTAGAGCTATTTAATTTTCCAAGGAAAAATGTATATCAACATTTTTTGGTCATCAAAGACACAAAATAGTGAACAACATATACTAACCATATAAGCTCTATTAGGAGATTTGTGTTAAGCAACCTTGTTTCAAAAAATTCCATGTAAAGGTTACTAAGAACAGTTGAAAGATGCTATACCCATTGGCCATAGCCAAACTTCTGAGTGTAAAACTTATCATTAAATAACAAATTTTGCATGGCAACAAATGCAAAGTTTTAATAATTTAAATGTATAGTAGGTAACTGGGACAATGGTAAACCATAGTTAGACGAGTTCTTTCAGAATAAGAAAACTTAATAAATCAACACAGGAACATTCGTAAACCAATGAAGTAACATCAAAACTAACCATGTTAAAATCATTATAAGTCATTCAAAGGATTATATTTAACAACCAAGTCTATAATGTTTGTTTTTAACAATGAAAGTTAGAAATTTTGACAACAATAGGGTCACAAAATATCGCGACAAGCATTTGGATAATTTATTGAAAAAAAAACCCCCCCGAACGCTATGTGGAGCTAATAATTGTCAGACAGGATTCCCTGGTAAGTGTGTTTATTATAAAGTCCAACCTGAAGAGGTAAAGTGATGGAATAGTTGAAGTAAATTGTTTGACCAATTCATCTATGCCTTTCAGTAGAATTTTTAATGTTTTATTAGAAATTGCCTGTTAAACGGTATCTAAGGGGATTTTTCCAAATTTTGAGAATAGGTTTCAGTACTCAACTAAGAGATATTCAGTTTTTTTCTTGTAATCATTTTCTTTCATAATTACTACTATTTGCGAATTATTTTGTCTGACGTTTAGTAAGGGGCGCAAATTTTTATTGTTTATTAGAGTGTATTCATAAGACTTAAAGAAACTTTGAGGGCATTGTGAATGGGGTGTTTGGTTTAACATAGAGCTGTATACAATGTTGGGTTCGCTTTTATCAGAGGGAAGTTCGATACGTTGATAAGGGTAGAAATAACTCACGTAGGCTGTTTATTAACGTATAATCTTAGATAGTGGAGATAACCCCAGCCGTATACCAGTCTTCTTTGGTTACACTCCGTCAAACTGACTATCCGGGCTGGCCAGTACGCTCGTAGAGTGGTTCTTTTGAAAATAGTGTCATCTCAGCCACAGACCGAGACTCAAAGCACGGTTGGTCTTTGATTCAACGGACAGGTTACTGTTACGTGGTTCCTTGTAACTTGGTTACTAACTGACTGAGAGCTCGGCGACGCTAACGTAAGATCGTCTCCCGACATACAACTAATACAAACTAAGATGTCAGTTAAATCGGCTTTGGGCTATTCTATACAAGTCAAAGTACACAAACAATTAAAACATTAGTAGATACATAAGTATAACATTGGAATGAAAAGCGTTGACGTAAACGTGAAACGTAATGCAATAGCAATGTATACTAAAGTACTAACTTAAAACTCAACAAATGAAACAACGAACTTCAACCTAGAGATTACAAGTTATAAAAACAAAAATTTATGAAGCGATCGATCATGTTAATTCATGTGAGTCACGGATATCTGAGTAAGGAATAAAGAATCAAATAAAGAGTGTTATAACAGATAGGCAATTCATCCAACCAAATCTGCACGCAAATCTAGACTTGTGTTAACTCTCAGGATGCGGAAGAGAACATGAACCCAAAAAAAAAATTCCTTGAATACCAGATAAAGTTGATAGCTGTGGTAACTATGCATCATACAGTTTCTTTACATATAACCCCACTCTGCTAAGGGTAAGGAATTGTCAATGCAGAATGGGTGTCATCTCTTTGAGGTTCAAACACTGTATCCATGTGCTAACTCATGCTGTGTATTTGAGCAAATCTGAATTGAAGCTAACAAAAGAATAGCTTGAGGATTTCACATACTTTCCGTGTACGTAGGTAATAACGACATTCAGGTTGATACCTCTGACAGAGTATCATAGGAAGAGAGTACATGGATCATGAGTAGTTGTCCAGAGTCTGTCACATAAGACTGGGTTTGGAACATCATTATGCATCACAAACTACTAACTTCATATGATCCAAATGCGACTTCTTTATACATGACCATTACTAATCTCTCTAACCATATACTATTACCGATTGAAAATTTTACAAACAACGCGAAAATATACCAACCAACTTTTGAATCAAGGGGTCAATGTCATGCAGTACTTTTGTTAAAATTAGTCAGCATAACTCGTCGAACACTACTTTATTTTGTGGATTGCATTACTCGAGTAATTTTCGACTCGTATGTAAATTCACTGTTGATTTATTAAGTTGTTTCACGTGATTCTTCTAAAAAACACATTGAGCTAAAGCTGTACGAGTTGCTACGAAATCACAGGGTTGTAATTTGGTTATCGGAATAGAATATAACAACTCATGAAGGCAAACGATGATATATCTACCCAATGGACAATGCATATGTGAGTTGTCACCTATAGATAACATTATAAGCAGAATTTTATAGCACACTGCACAACAGGTAATAACATCATCCCAATGTTTCACTGATTGGAGTGATAGTGGCTCTCAAGACAACAAGTACTTTCACATTGGTTCGGTTCCCGTTTCCGCTAACCCAGTTGCTGCAGGATGATGAGGAACAAATGGAGGATATATAGACATTAACACGGTACAAACAAATTTTCAAGAATTTCCATTACCAGAATTCACGCTTCCAATATCGTTATGGCTATGGACTTAGGGGTGGTATTCCTGCAGATATTGGCGATTCTTTAAACCTTTGGGCTACTGTCTCGGCAGTCTATCTGCAATAGAACAAACTCGCAATATCTGGAGAAATGGTCTACCATAAACACACAGATGTTTGTTACCGGTGGAGTGAACATTGGAAATTAGTTAACAATCAATCCGCACTCTTCCCAAGGTTCGCTAGTAGTTGATACACTTGGATTGGATTAGTGACCAAGTAGCAATGCCTTTATGTATGCATGCAGACTACTACATTTCTTAACAAACTCAGAAAATATCATTTGCCATACGAGGCCAAAAGTAAATATCAATCTAGGCGTTGTTTAACTGAACGATCCATACCAGGGTGTGCAACACCTGGTACATCTGTGAACTAGCATTTAATGCTACATTCACAAGTGACTGTGGAAAACAACGTTATAACTCTTGCTGCTAGGAGTACCCAACTCGGGCTGTTTCGGATACAGTAAAACTAGTTCCATGAGAAATCACAGATGAGAGCTGGTTGCTATTCAACGAACAGAATAAGAACTTCCTGGAGCAGAATCGAAATCACCAGAACACAATAGTATCTGTTTTCTTTCTTACTGGAGGTACATGAACAAACTCGTGAAGTGGAAACACCCCCCGGTTGAAAAATTAACGCTATAACCGCAGTATGAGCAAGGGAGAACGAATCTACTTATCTCAAACTGCAAGGCACAGGAGAAAAGAAATGAACACGTTGAATCAATGCTGATAATCTGAAGTCTGCCACACAAGTGACCCGAGGTTATCAACTATAAAGAAACTACACTTACAAACTTATAACAACGTGAAGTTACACGAGAAATAAACATCTTACAAGTTGCACTGAAAAGCTGTCAACTAGGATGGGATAACAATCTTGAAACACGAAGGTACAACAACAATCACTCTCAAGTGAGCACACGAAGGCCACAGAAACGTCTTTCAGCAACGGCTGTGGCATCAGCCAAGAGATTTCATAACACGTTGCAAAAAGTAGCATTCTCAAAAGCGACCCCTGGGAATGAACGAATACATGAACAAGTCGCCTCGCAAGGATAGTAGCACTTTCCTGCGTTCATGAATAAATTGTGGCTGGAGTCCAGAACGAGGAGTGACAGTATTAACAAAGCCATACCGCTCGCTACGATAATAAGTAATTCACGGATCCTAAATTAGGGAAAAAAACTTAAATCTAACATCACATTTCGCAGCACTAAACAAATCTCTCAGATTACAAGCTGTGAGAAGCAAACACATTGCTCGAGGGCTAGGTATTGTCTTCAGCCAGTAGGAATGTGAGGACTGATTACAGGACCAGCAAGTAGTACCTTAGAGGTACTGAGTGGCGACAATTCACATAAAAGTATCACTTGACGTATGTGAGACATAATGCAAAGTAACACGAGAACAAATAAAGGCAAAAAAAGTGACAATACAATGATATAGAATTTCTAGAATAGAAATGAAAGATATACAACTAATTTTTAATTTTGTCAGAATAATAATGTCTATACACTTGGCGAGGGACGGATAATGAAAAGCGAACGGGAATAGTAAAGTGGGATATGACCAAGAAAAAAAAATTTTACAATTGAAAATAACCAGTACAAATATTACTGGAGACTGAGATTAAATGCAAAATGAGCTGTCTTTGACTCTTGCTAACATAAAAAAATAAATAATTAAAATTAATTTTAATCAATGTGAAAGTGTAAAAAAAATTATTAAGATTGTTAAACTGGGAAACTTAAGTAATTTTCAACAAATGCATAACAAAATTAATTATAGAATCATAAAAATATGCATAAAAGAAAATAATTCAACTGCAGAACAGTTCAACAAATAATTCCACGGTTCAGAACAAGTGCAAACAAAATAAGGTGTAGAAAAATCTACTTGCAAATAATAACGTGGTCACTGGGAAAACCAGGTAAAATCATGGATTAACATAAAGTAAGAAAAAAAAAAAACTGTTTGAACATTTAACTCTTAATGTAAATTAGACAAAACAATTTACTCAAAAGAGTAAGAACCACTTTACTGTTAAAAGTAATTGAAATTGCAATCCAGAGTGAATTTTAGTTCAAGATTATAAAAAATAAAACACAGGAAACAAAACAGGGAATATAAGCCTTACATTGACGGAGCAACACAACATAATTAATTTATACTTACAACAAATTCCAGCTGTGACTGATGACAACAAAATTCTTGCTGTGACTGATTACGAACAAAATCTTGCTGTGACAGATACTAACAAAAATTTGCTGGCAAAAAAAATGGTACACAGACAGCGAAAAAATTAGAGGAATGAGATCAATACTGATGCATACAAAAAAAAAGACACACATAGAAATAAATTGATAATTTGTATCTGAAAGAATAACAATAAATAAAATGAATCACTTCACACAGGCGACTGACTGGTACACTACACAAATAATACTTACTACAGATTAGTAGCAATAATAAAAAACACAGAATAAAAAAATCATAAGATAAATGAAGACACTTGGAAAATATTGTACGAAAATACTGAGGGTCAAGAGAATACTGACTGCGTTTACCTGAAAAACACAAGTTTAGATGTTAACAAACAATTTACTATAAATTCTCACACACGCAAAAGTCTTTAAATGCAGAGAAAAATTGTCTCAAGAAAATTATCACAGAAGTCGATAAGTAGTGAGACGGGCGTTGAGTACTGAGGGGTGGGGCGGGGGTGTAGAGAGTCCATCGCTGTGAGGCGACGTCACCTACACTCAACTGTTGTCGGAAGAAAAGTGCGTTCTAGTCGAACTCACATAACTGGGCTTTAATCTCGTTTTGGGCACCAGCTACAATCTTCTTGACCAATATGTTGACCAAAACATTACAAGGACCCGGTACAAGGGTGCAAACAACCCCAGGTAGATTATGGATGGCTGGTGGTGTGTGGTGGGTGGATAGCTTCTTCTCTTGCCGAGCACGCATGGGCCCGGTGTTGTGAGAGAATGGTGAGGGTGGACCCTGGGGTCTGCCGCTCGACTAGTGGGGGACTCCATCACACCACGAAGGAGTGCTTGACACCTCACTCTATGCCACGGAATGTTAAAAACCACTCTTAGCATCCACAGGGAGCACAAAGCGATAAAGACAATACCTCAGAGGAGCTTGGCTTACTTCTTACTGCGTGGCTTACTTCTCTCTCGCAGCTGGGTTAGAAGCTGGGTTGGCTGACTGGCTTACCCCACGAGAAGGGATGACTGGAAGACGTGTAACGATGCACAAAGCACGGAGGAGCAGTTTGGATGACAGGAGACAGGCTGGATGATAGGCTGACTGGCGTTCACTTCCACAGTCTGGCTTACTGACTGGTTAATTGCAAATCCGGGTCAACCCCGGAATTGAAGCAATTAGCACACGAACTAAGCCAGGAAGCTTAAAACGGCTGCAACAGGCTTGCAGGCAATATTTTGAGGGGAGTAGGCACTGTGGCTGGGGGTGCCGGGGAAGCGGGTTTTGGCTCGAGGTGGTGCGGGCGGGTAGTGGCTGGTGGGGCGATTTCACCTATCCCCGGGCGCTACTAAAAAACAAACAGCCTTCTAAGCCTTGAATTACCCTTAAAAACTTTAAAAAATCCCGCTCCACACCGCTGTACACCATTTTTCATGGGGGATTTCTACGTGGATTGGGGTAGAAATACTCAGTGGCTGTTATTACGTAAACTAGATATTGGGGGAACCCGCAGCCGTTACCTGCTCCTTGGTTACACTCTAAAAACTGACTAGCCGGCTGGCCAGTACCCCCGTAGTGGGTTTTTTTGAAAATATGCATCACAAACCGTGACTCAAGACGGTGGTCTTTGATCAACGGACATTTTCTGGTAACTGTTTTACGGGTAATTTGGTTACCACGAGCTTTACTAATTTTTAATTTCATCAAGAAAATCAGAAAATTTTTCAAATTACAAAAGGTTTTTGAAATTTTCAACTTATTAAGTTTTTTTGAAGTTGAAAACTTGGGCCAAAACCTAGAGCAGCAGTTGTATTTTTTTAAAAATTTTCATCGAAAATTTAAATTTAAAAAAATTTTTTATTGCATGCTTTGTCCAACACTATTTTAAATTAAAAAATGTCTAATTTTCTTTGTAGTTTGCCTTGGTTCTTTAAAAATTTCTTCGGTTTATTAAAAACAATGATCCAAATACTTGTTTCCTTCTGAGGGAAGCCTGATTAAAAGAGATTTTTTTTTCCAATTTTTGAATGCTTCCTTCTCCTTTATTTTTAGTTATTTCCCAAAATGTTTCTAAAGAATAAATTTTATAAAAATCACAAAAGGACGATCTCTCATTCAAGGAGTCTATTGGGTAAAAGAGACTTGGGGGAAGAACTTGTTCATTTAAACAATTTTTTAAAAAATTTTTAAGTGAATTTTTAAACTTGTGGGACTTGATCAGTGCAGAAGAAGAAAAACTGTGAAACAAAAGATATTGATTAGGAAAGCTTTATCGAGAACATCTGAAGAGTCGTCAGGTGGTATCCATTAATGCAATAAGATCACAGTAAAAGGTGATTTCAAAATATTGCAAAAACAACCATCTGAAAGAATAGAGAAATTCAAGCGCTTTCGTGATACTCACATTATCAAGGAAACTATTGAAAGTGAAGCATCCAAGAAGCTATATAAGGGGATGCTTCCACTTTCATAGTTCTTGATAATGTGAGTTAGTCACGAAAGCGCTTGGAATTTCTTGATACAGTAAAAAAAAACTTTGATAAAAGAATTCCCTCCAAATGCTGATGGATGTGGTCTATAAGATTCCTTGTAAAAATTTGTGATAAAATTTTAATTACGGTCAAACTGGTAAACAGATACAAAATCTCGTAACTACGATTTAAAAACACATAAATATAGCATTAGAACTTTACATGATTCCAATGCTCGATTTATTATGTAAGAGATTTTTAACCATCCAATTGATTTTCAAAAAGTGAGAGAAAATAGTATTTTTTTCAAGTAAGTCCATAGTCGACAAGAATATAATTGAATTTGTTGAGAATGGCATTACCAGCTTAAGTTTGTACGTAACTTAAGAAAGACAGGCTCATCGCCTGCACAGCCACCCCTGCAGACGAGGTTTTGAGAAGCTGTCGAAGGTCACTTTCTAACGGGCTGAAAGAGTTGTATAATTTGTAAGATTATAAATTACCCTAGGGGGTGTTATGTCAGCTATTTCATTCACTGATGGCTGACAAATTACATACTTGTTTGACTCAAAATCGACCTTACTGCCGACATATAGGTTGATTACAAACTCCTTGCGACTCAAGAACCTGCGCAGTCCCCCGTACTACATAATTCGTAACTACTTTGCTCTTGTGTAGCATGAGCTATGGTGTTTCTATACACCCTTCAACAGATATCGAGGGACTTGATAGAAGCTGAAGTGTCCTTGGATGTTCACGTCTTCCATATAGTCTAGGAATACGCCAACACTTGTACACTATTGTTCCACAAATTTGTCTATATTGTTCACAATTTATCACTAAAAGAAGCTGATCACTCTTCTCTTAAGTGTTTATTGTGTTTTATGAGATACTTTGTTCACATAAGCACAGATTAGTTCTTTTGTTGGTTATCCTGGCGTCCCGTGTCACTCTCAGTAGAAGGTCAAAAGTTAATCGAAGATGCACAGCGCCCCCCGCCGTTACTCCCTAGCACAAAAGGAAAAGCGACCTAGCTACTTTTAGCTTCCTTGCCACTTCCTCGGATGAAGCAAAGCAGAATGTTTGATCTTGCTATTTAAGCATAGACAACAATGTCCACTATCTTTTACCATGGTAATAAAGTGGGAGACAGGATTTTCCCTTAATTGTCCTGCCTAAGGTAAGAGAGATGAACTGTCTTTGATTAAAGCTACACTTTGCAACACAGGACCGCACGGAGAGTCGAGACCACGTCACATACTGTTACTGCATCTGGGGTCAATTACTCGCTGTATAGCAGTTAACAAGATATTTGTCCCTTCTGAGAGGGCTGGGACCCCTCCAGGGCTGAAAGCGTCTCACTGAAGAGGCTGCAGGGGTGATACCCCCCTCTGGAGAAATTTTCTCCAAACTGGGGGGGCGGTGAGGTTGCTGCAGGTTTTGCATATTCATCACTTAACATTAATTGATTTTCTCCACTCGCCACCACTGCTGTTTGTCTTTTTGAAACGCTTTAGTCTCTGTGGGTTTTGGAGAATCACCTGAATTTTGTTTTCACATTGTGTAATTCTAACGGGTCTAAGTTATTTATTGTCACCTTATTCCACTACACTTGCTCAAAACACAACGTCCTGATGATTCCATTTGCATCAGGATATATGGTCACAATTTTTCCTAGCGTGGCCATTGGGGACCTCGGACCATCATTGTCGATAATCCACTATGTCGCAGGTCTTAAGGACTTAATGATTTTACAGGGAACACCAGGCTCCATAGAAGTGTTCTCTCAATGAGGTTGAGAATAAGTCTTCTCGCAAATTTTCTCCAACGTTTCTATCATTTAATTAAGGTGTTTGAATTTTACGTCTGAGTTGCTTCAGGTTCTGAAGTAAGTAGGATCCGCTATGTTTCTTTATCATTCATGGGAGGAACAGGTTCGAGCCCCCTCTGCCATGTGGGAGTAAATGAGATGGACCTAACCACTTCTAAATTGTCCAGATCATCGGTAAACATAAGTTAGAGGTCTGTTGTTGACTCTATTTTTATTTCAGTCACAATGAACGGAATTTCGATTCTTAAGCGATTCTTTGGCGATGAAGAGTCTTCCTCAAACAACGTTTTACAATGCCGATCATTCTTTCATTAAAATTCCGCCGTGCCCATGGAGAGTTAGGAGGAATGTATCTCCTCAATGACAACTGCGTTGATTCAGCATCTGTTGTAACTTCTGGTTGATAAAAGATCTTACTTGTTATAAACAGCACCAGCAACAAGTTTCGTTGCATTATCTGAAATCATCAGTCTGGGACATGCCCTTCAGGCTGCAAACCTTTCTGAAATAATTTGATAAAAGAGTTTCAGCATGACATGTCAGTGGCTACTTGGTAGATGTACTGCCTCTAGTGTAGCACAAGTGAACAAACAGTTGTACACCTTGATGGGGGAACTTTTGTCAACTGTTTTGGTTTTAAAATGATTGGTTCCAGCCGTAATCTACACCCAGTCACCTCAATGGAGTGATATGACCAAACTCTTTCTGAGGGATATGGCAGGTGGACCTGGATACTGACATACTCGCATATCGTTTAGTGAGTCGACAAGTAATACCTCCTTTATTTGTTTTTTCACACTTTCTTTGTTCTACCATGATGTATTCCAGTTAAGATTGTCGTATATGCAAGAGTGTCAGCTTACCCACCATGTAACACGTTACTGTGGGCCGTTTTGAACAATCAGTTTTGTTAAGCCAATGATATTTCTTGGGATCTCAATATTGGATGTATGGCTTCTTTAGGTAATGAAGAATTATGAATTCGTCCTCGAGCATCTTATAATCTTTTCTGAGTCCGAAGATAAAGTTCTAAAGAATTAAATCGTAACAGGTTACTTTGGGGGATTTAATCTTGTGTTTCTAGAAATTTTTATTCTGTAGAGAAAAACATCTTTTGTATTTAGTTTCACCCATATTTAATGGGTTCAAGACATTCATAAATTAGGTTTTATTTCTTTATTGAATTTAAAGAAAAGAGCTGTAACTTTTAAGGGTTTACCCAAAGATGAGTATTCTAGATCCCATCAATGACTATTTTGCTTTGTATCTGCCAGTATTTACACAACTTATTTCTGCTGTGGCAAGCAGACTGTTTTCTTCTGGCATAATGTGAGATTTTTGCTGAGGCCAGTTATTTTCTTTTAGGAGAGCCAGTTCGGTCCGTGAAGCCATAATTTATTATCCACAAATTTCTTGAGTGGGGACACCACGTGACAACATGGTCAGCTGAGATTCTTTGTGGTAGAGGACGTGAGAAAAGAGATAATCTCTCTGCATCTCTTTTATTATTTCTGCTACTCTGTTATGTAACATAGACCAACTTACTCTTATTATTCTTAACCACTGGAGAACTGCTTCATTATCACTCCAGATCACGGTTTTTTCAATAGTGAGATGATCAAGAGTACTTTGTTGAGATAGAAGCTATTTTGTACCTACATAGAGTGCTGTCAGTTCCATTGTGGTGCTGTTCTGACCTTCAAGGGTGCTACCCTGGCCCTTTGACAGAGTAAGTAATTAGTTGTAACTCCTTTAGCATTATCATGTAAGCTACAGCGCCATAAACCTCTGGTTGACGCATCAACAGAACACATTGTAATGTGTACTTGTTTCTTGACCTATTTGTCTGGAGGGAAGTCTTTTTAATATGTGAAGTTGTTTTTAAAAACTCCTTGGATATTTCATCCAATGCTTTGACTTCTTTTAGAGGCAAGTTCTCATCCCATCCAATTTTGAGTTTCCATGCATCTTGCATAAGCATTTTACCTTTTCTGGTAATTGGGTGAGACAAGTCCTAGAGGATCAAAACATTGAGATACCTCTCCGACAGTAAACTACGCTTTTAGTGGGTGTACTGCTGATTTATTGTTTATCTTTTTGAGACTCAAAGTATCTTCCTCGTGTGTTCCAATTAAGTTCCCAGCATATTGTTGCAATCAGGAATTTCAGCTTCAAGGAAATTCTTCTTTGATAAGTTCCCTAATTGCTTTGAATTAGTATTCCACATCCTAGAGGCTATTTGCTTTCTTTCATCTCTTGTTAGCTTCTCTGTATAAGGATTTCAAATCCTCTCTTATTCACAGTACTTGAGAGATTTGTTCACATAGAAACTTTTCTTTAAGATTTCTTTTGAAGGGGACTTTTCAGATTTCTTCAATGTGTAGTTAGTTAGAGTGCTTCTAGTAAGAAGTGGAGAGGATGTCTTTATTCTGCACCAAATAATACTGGATTTGAAAGATAAGTTTTCACAGGACTTTGAGGTCATGTGGATTTTCAGGCCACAAGGAATCGAGTTATAATCTCTATCTATTTCTAGTAGTCTACTCGTAAGAAGATTGGAAAAATCTGCCGTGTAGGATTATGGGTTTGTGCGAAATTTCATAAGCACGTCTCCCCAAGCTTCTCAGTTTAGTGAGGGTCCGGTATCAGACAGTCATTAAGACTTGCTAGACCATCTTTATTTGCAACGTGCCTGCAATTGTATACCACGTACGTGGAGTGGTTTCAGGAATCTTTCTGACTCCATGGTGCGGGAGAATTAATGTAGCTGTCTGTCTTCAACTTATCTTCGACTATTTCCTCAATGAATTTTTGTCCAACTTTTTTGTTGAATTATCATTAGACAGTCAGTAGCTCTGGATTCTTCCTGAGTCATGTATTTTGTGCTTTCATTTGTCCGAAAGCATGCGATTAATTGCTAGGCAGATGTGGTGGATTTAATTTCCCATGGTAACCTCAACCCAATACTGTCATCTTTTTATTTGACCAGTGACCAAATATTGGGAATATAAGGCTGAGACTCTTGTGGGTTTTGTTTATTTACATCAATACCTATCACATCTAATCCCACAACTTATCAACTTGTTCATCATTTCTTCCATTAATGATAATTTTTGTTGTGGTACAATATCAGTGGTTTATTCTCGTAACTAGTACATTTTTCCACTGTGAAATAATATCAGCTTTTCTTTCCCACTTTGAGAGGGAATGGACCACATATCATTTGGCTCCTGCTGTTTTTACCGCAGTGAACATCATGTTTTTAATTACTTATATTTTTGCACAAAACAGTGATAAAAATTCACTTCCAATGATTATAATCAATTGGACTATTAGTGTCCGTTCTGTTATGTCAGGGGGAAGGCTAACTTAACCTTAGGTTGCTTTCAGCGCTGCAACTGTTTCTTTTAATCCCTGGATCTGCACAGATTAGGCCAAATCAATTACTAACACAGTTTCTACTGTCTTTTTCCTGCTTTCCTAGGGACCAACAGTGATTCTGGCTAGGTCATATGTCTGTTTACCAGAATTGTGGAAAAAAAACCAGCTATATCTAACTGTATTTTTGGCATAGAGTTGTTTATTCAGTTTCTGCAACACTGATCTTCTTATGGAAGGACCTTTGTTGAGCCTTGATCAAATAGTGTTTAGCACTTGGTTTTGTGAAATGTATTAGATAACTCAATTCGAGCTATTCGGGGGAGAGCAGTTGCTTTTTAAACTTAACTCTGACATATAATGCTGTTGCTTGTTGACTTCCTGATTCTGTGGAAGGTCTGCCTCTGTTCAGCAAAGTATTTGCGCATAATGCTGTATGATGCATACCCTTGCATTTAAAACACTTCTTCAGTGAGCATTTTCCTTTGTGTTCACCTAAACACTTGACTGCACCTTTTCAGCTGTATGAACACGTTGTTTACGTGCCCTCCATTGATGTGTATTGACCTACAATACTGTGCCCAATGTGTTCCGTCACAAAGTACCACATTTTTGAGTACGTTTATGTGTGACAGTTGTTTACTGTCTGTTGTTATTCACAGCTTGATAAAATTGCTATATGGGATTTCCCATTATGTGGTTTAGGGGGTGGGTGTAGGTTTATACTCTTTTTATGCTGAGTTGAAGGTTTATTATCCACTGGATTTGTGGATTTTTCATCTTGTCTCGTTGCTTGCATGCATTTGGAAACTATTGTTTTTTTAAACATTGCTAATTTCTCACAAGTGAAATAGCGTTTATTGAACGTAATATTTAATCGTTTCATTAGTTGGTGGTGCAACTAATCCTATTGTTACAATACACTGTAAACCAATCACATTGTCTTAGGTCATATTTAGCACCTAGAATCTGAGATATTGTCTAATGTAATTCTAAATGCCTGTAAGTTGAAAAACAATGTTTTGGTGTGGCATCAAGCTTGATATTAAGACTGGCATGTCTAACTCTAGCCTTTGTCAGCATCTAAGTGGATGTCTGCTAAGACCGTAAGGCTATTTGTAATTGCCTGTTGACCACCGGAAATGACTGAATCAGTTCATAGGGTCTCCCTTCACAAGACTTTTTAGGATAATGAACTTTAGCAATTCTCATCTATCGTCCAGTTCGTGAATTTAATAAGGATTGAAAAACCACTTAATGAATTCTTCCCATAATTATTGTACCTTGGAAAATAGGTAATGACAATGTAGGTAAACTTGGTAATGGAGGGGACACCTATTTCTGTTGTTAACAGGTGTAACAGGTGTTTGACCACTAGTTTACAGTAGGTCTCTGATGACAGAGATTTGCGGCAGATAGCCTGGTTCTCTGTCCACCTTAATTGTTGATTACTAAATGTCACCCCCCAACCACATTTTTAATTTCATCCTCGTCTCGTAGATGGGTCTGATTCAAGATAATTTTATTTTCATAATGTGTTTAGTTTGAATTAATTATTTCCAGACGTTGGGTGCTAAGTAATTCAAATTTGGACCTCAAGATCATCCAAAAATTTCTATGTGGTGTCTTGAGTTAATTCTATTACTGACTGAAATTAGATTTTTCTATTGTGTAATCTTAGTCTGTAAAGACTGAAACTGTGTTTCAAACAAGCCATTTTAATGGTATACTGAAAATCGAGCACCACATTAGAGTGTTTAAAAAATCACTGTACTGCTTTAAAAACAGTGAGGTATTGTTTGATGCTTTTAAGTCAGCAATAATCTAGTCAGACACTACTGACCCCTAAATCTTAACTCTCAGGGTCAATGGACCATGTAGTGTACACTAGTACATGTGGCTGGTGTTTATGGCTTGACGTTTGACGTGGTCAGCCGACCACGATGATTTAATCGTAAATAACCTTATACACTTCATTCACTATACACTATAAATGTCACTGTATAACTGTAATAAACACGTGAATATTACTTACACATAATAAATGTCCAATGTTAAATATATTTTCAAAAGAATTACACTTTATATAAGTTCCTTTAATATAACAGGATAGATCTATAAGAAACAAATTTAAACAATCTTGTCTCTCTAATTTCTGTCTTATAAAACATTTATAAACACTATGTGTATATACACTCAAGACAAACGAACATCACATGGGTTGTTGTGTTCTTAGTCAGCGCTTCTTCGAGTTTGGAGCAGAGGATGCCGGGTGCCATCCCCGTTTTCTAGTTGGGTGAGTCACCCAGCTCCGCTTTCTTTGGGTGAGCGCACGTTTTCTTTTGGATTGCCTCATTCTCTGTGATTGAGTCTGGAGGGACTCATTTATTCAGATTTATATTGTAAAACACTAGTTTTACAGCTTTTTTTCGAAGGACCTTGGCTCGTAGGTTATTTGTACACTGTCGTTACAACATATTTGGACCACAGTGTGCGCTTTATCCGGTTCGAGCACGACCAATATGTTGAGAAGAAATGGGCATTTACCAGCTATGTTTAAAGGAGTTTGTAAGTAACTTAGAAAAGGACAGCTCATCGCCTGCACAGCCGCCCCTGACAGACGGGCTTGAGAAGCGTGAAGTCATCTCTCAAACGGGCTGTAAATGAGTTATAAATTTGTAAGATATAAAATTACCCCTAGGGGGTGTTATTGCCAGCATATTTCATTCACTGATGGTGACAATTTACATACTTGTTTGGAACTCAAAAGTCCGCACATTACTGACTCTATTAGGTTGATTTACAAACTCCTTGCGAATCAAGAGAACTGCACAGTCTCTGTTTTACTACAAGAATATTCGTAACCTATTTGTCTTGTAGCGTGAGCTATGGTGTTTCTTCACACCCTCGACAGGAAATCGGTGACGTGATTGAAGCTGAAGTGTTCCTTGGATGTACACGTCTTCCATAGTCTAGGAATAACGCACACTGGTACACTATGTTCCACTAAGATTTGTCTTTATTGTTCACATCTTATCACTAAAGAAGCTTGATCACACTTCTCTTTAAGTGTTTATTGTGTTTTATGAGACACTTTGTTCACACTAACACAAAGATCATTCTCTTTGTTGGTTATCCCTGGCGTCAGTGTCACTCTCGTAGAGTCAAAAGTAATCTGAAGATGCCACAGCCGCCCCCGCCGTTACCCCTAGGCACAAAGGATAAGCTGACCTAGTACTTTTGCTTCCTTGCCACTTCCTCGAAGAAGCAAAGCAGAATGTTTGATTCTTGCTGTCTTAAGCATAGACAACAATGTCCGCTATCTTTACTATGGTAATAAAGTGGGAGCAGGATTTTCCTTAATTGTCCTACTAAGGTAAGAGATGAACTGTCTTTTATTAAGCTACACTTTGCAACACAGGACTGCACGGAGCGTCAAGCCACGTCACATACTGGTACTGCATCTGGGGTTAATTACTCGCTGTAGCAGTAAACAAGATATTTGTCCCTTCTGAGAGGGCTGGCCCCTCAGGGCTGAAAGGGGCTGAAGGGGCTGAAAGGGGCTGATACCCCCCTCCTGGAGAAATTTTCTCCACATGAATCTTGTTTCATAAAAAGCAGTTTTGACAATAATATGAATATTTCCTTTGGTTTATATAAATTAGATCCATTTATAATTAATAGAATTTGGGAAGAATTTAATAATAATACATTGGACAAATAATTTTTTAAATTTCTTATTTCTTGGGTAGAATAGTTTGCTGGTGGGTTGTATGAAGGACCTGTCTAGTTCGGTCGGCGGGCCTGCTGTCTCGCGTCAGGTGTTTCGGTGTTGTGGGATCTGATAGTGAGGTGTGGGCTACCCCTTTATATACCTTCCTTTGATGCTTTAGTTTCATTGTTCCTTGATAATGTGAGTAGTCACGAAAGCGCTTGGAACTTCTTTATTCTTTCACAGTGGTTGTTGGTTGTTTTGCATATTCTGAAATCACCTGTTTAATGTGATCTTATTGCATATATATATATATATATATATATATTATTTTTTTTATTATCATACAGGCCGATTCCCACCAAGGCAGGGTGGCCCGAAAAAGAAAAATTTCACCATCATTCACTCCATCACTGTCTTGCCAGAAGGGTGCTTTACACTACAGTTTTTAAACTGCAACATTAACACCCCTCCTTCAGAGTGCAGGCACTGTACTTCCCATCTCCAGGACTCAAGTCCGGCTTGCCGGTTTCCCTGAACCCCTTCATAAATGTTACTTTGCTCACACTCCAACAGCACGTCAAGTATTAAAAACCATTTGTCTCCATTCACTCCTATCAAACACGCTCATGCATACCTGCTGGAAGTCCAAGCCCCTCGCACACAAAACCTCCTTTACCCCCTCCCTCCAACCTTTCCTAGGCCGACCCCTACCCCACCTTCCTTCCACTATAGACTGATACACTCTTGAAGTCATTCTGTTTCGCTCCATTCTCTCTACATGTCCGAACCAACTCAACAACCCTTCCTTAGCCCTCTGGACAACAGTTTTGGTAATCCCGCACCTCCTCTTAACTTCCAAACTACGAATTCTCTGCATTATATTCACACCACACATTGCCCTCAGACATGACATCTCCACTGCCTCCAGCCTTCTCCTCGCTGCAACATTGATCACCCATGCTTCACACCCATTTAAGAGCGTTGGTAAAACTATACTCTTATACATTCCCCTCTTTGCCTCCAAGGACAAAGTTCTTTGTCTCCACAGACTCCTAAGTGCACCGCTCACCCTTTTCCCCTCATCAATTCTATGATTCACCTCATCTTTCATAGACCCATCCGCTGACACGTCCACTCCCAAATATCTGAATACATTCACCTCCTACATACTCTCTCCCTCCAATCTGATATCCAATCTTTCATCAACTAATCTTTTAGTTATCCTCATAACCTTACTCTTTCCTGTATTCACTTTTAATTTTCTTCTTTTGCATACCCTACCAAATTCACCCACCAACCTCTGCACCTTCTCTTCAGAATCTCTCAAGAGCACAGTGTCATCAGCAAAGAGCTGCTGTGACAACTCCCACTTTGTGTGTGATTCTTTATCTTTTAACTCCACACCTCTTGCCAAGACCCTCGCATTTACTTCTCTTACAACCCCATCTATAAATATATTAAACAACCACGGTGACGCCACATATCCTTGTCTAAGGCCTAATTTTACTGGGAAATAATCTCCCTCTTTCCTACATACTCTAACTTGAGCCTCACTATCCTCGTAAAAACTCTTCACTGCTTTCAGTAACCTACCTCCTACGTCATACACCTGCAACATCTGCCACATTGCCCCCCTATCCACCATGTCATACGCCTTTTCCAAATCCATAAATGCCACAAAAATCTCTTTAGCCTTATCTAAATACTGTTCACTTATATGT
>NC_069401.1:67065338-67100338 GCF_026875155.1 Cherax quadricarinatus | reverse complement strand
CATTGGTGGGGCCGGTGGAGGTTTTCTCACTAGCCACCACTGCTGCTTGTCTTTTCTGAACAGCTCTAGTCCGTGGTGTTTCTGGAGAGTCACTACGTTTGTTTTCAACACTGTGTAATTCTAATAGCACTAATTTATCTACTGTCCGTTTATTCACTTTACCTTTGTTCAAAACATCAACTGTCCTGATGATTCTATTTGCATCAGGATATATGGTCACAATTTTTCCAAGAGGCCATTGGGACCTTGGACCATTATTATCAATAATCACTATGTCACCAGGTCTTAAGGACTTATGGTTTTCAGTAACACCAGCTCCATAGAAGTGTTCTCTCGCCATATTTTCTCCCAACGTTCAATCACTATTAAGGTGTTTGAATTTACGTCTGAGCTGCTCAGGTTCGAAATAGGTAGGATCCTCTATGATTTGTTCATCATTCTTGGTTAGAACAGGTTCGAGCCTTCTGCCATAGAGTAAATGAGATGGACTTAACGCTTCTAAATTGTCCAGATCATCGGTAACGTAAGTTAGAAGCCTGTTGTTGTCTCTATTTTCTATTTAAGATACGATTGTGTGAAATTCTTCTAAGTTGATTCGCTGACTATGAAGAGTCTTCCTTAAACAACGTTTTATGATGAGTGTCATTCTTTCACAAAATCCGCCTTGACATAGAGCCAGAGGAGGACTGTGTCACTACCAACAAGTGCGTTCATTCAACATCTGTTGTACCTCTGCTCGATCAAAGATCTTGCTTGTATAAGCAGCACCAGCAACAAACTTCATTGAATTGTCTGAAATTATCAGTCTGGGACATGCCCTTCTGGCTGCAAACCTTGTGAATAATTTGATAAAGGTTTCAGCAGACATGTCAGTGGCTAATTCTAGATGTACTGCTCTAGTTGTAGCACAAGTAAACAAACAGATGTACACCTTGATGGGAACTTTGTCAACTGTTTAAGTTAAAATTATTGGTCCAGTGTAATCTACACCTGTCACCTCAAATGGAGTGATATGACAAACTCTTTCAGAGGGATATCGAGGTAGACCTGGATACTGACATACTCGCTTATCGTAGTGACGACAAGTAATGAAGTCCCTCATTTGTTCTTTTTACATTTTGTCGACCTTGAGGTATCCAGTAGGATTGTCGTATATGACAAAGTGTGTCAGCTACCCCGCCATGTAACACGTTACTGTGGGCTTTTCTAACAATCAGTTTTGTTAGCCAATGATCCTTAGGGATCAATATTGGATGTATGACTTCTTTAGGTAGTGAAGAATTATGAATTCTTCCTCGTGTTTCCAGAAATTTATATTCTGTAAAGAAAATATCTTTCTGTATTAGTTTCACGCAGTATTTAATGGGTTGAAGATATTCATAATTAGGTTTTATTCCTTTAATGAATTTAAAGACAAGAGCTGTAAATCTTAAGAGTTTTCCCAAGATGAGTATTTGCAATATTTGCACAGATTATTTCTGTTGTGTTCAAGCAGACTGTTTATTCTGGCATAATGTGAGTTTTTTGCTGAGGCCAGTTATTTTCGTTAGAGAGCCAGTTCGGTTGGTGGAGCCATAATTTATTATCCACAAATTTCTTGAGTGGGACACCACATGACAACATGTCAGCTGGATTCTCTTGCTACTCTATTCTGTACATAGACCAACTTACTCTTATTATTTCTTAACCACTGGAGAACTGCTTCATTATCACTCCAGATCACGATTTTTTCAATATTGAGTTGGTCAAGTACTTTGTTGAGATAGACAGCTAATTTTGTACCTACACAGAGTGCTGTCAGTTCCAATTGTGGTACTGTTCTGACCTTGAAGGGTGCAACCCTGGCCTTTGAAGTAATTAGTGTACTTCCTTCAGCATTACTCATGTAAGCTACAGCGCCACAACCTCTGGTTGATGCATCACAGAACACATCTAATATGTACTTGTTTCCCTCTTGATCTATTTGTCTGGGAAATTTAATTTGATGAAGTTGTTTAAACTCCTTGGATATTTCATCCCATGCTTGACTCATTTCTAGAGGCAAGTTCTCATCTCAACTGTTTTTGAGCTTCTATGCATCTGCACAAGCATTTTAACTTGTATGGTAATTGGTGAGACGAGTCCTAGAGGATCAAAACATTGTGATACCTTTGACAGTAAACTACGTTTAGTGAGTGTACTGCATGATTTATTATTTATCCTTTTGAGACTCAAGGTATCTTCTGTGTGTTCCAATTAAGTCTAAGCATATTGTTGAGAAATGGTTTTCGAGCTAAGATATAATTTATAATTTTAAATATAGGGAACACTTAGCTGATAAAAGACAGCAAATCGTCTACACAGCCGCCCCTGCAGACGAGGTCTTGAATTGTTGTCATGAACATCTCTCAACGGGCTGTAATAGATCATATTATGTAAACAATAAATTACCCCTAGGGGGTGTTATGTCAGCATATTTCATTCACTGATGGCTGACAAACTTACTTGTGTGGACTCAAAGGTCCGCATATCACCGGGGTTTATGATAAGTGACTAACTCACGACTTTATACTCAAATGCGCAGTCAATAGTACATCACGAGTTAGCAGTACATCACGAGTTAGAACACTTACCTGGGTATATGTATCTGACCCGTAATTACGCACGAATATCCGTTGAGTTGATTGAAGAATAGTGTTCTTTGAAGAATGTCGCACTACACTGTTGGATCGCAACACTCGTTGTTACACTGTTCATCAATAATTGTTCACACAATATCACTAAGAAGTTGATCACACTTCTCTGTAAGTGTTTATCGTGTTTTGTGAGACACTTTGTTCACACTAACGCACAGATCGTTCTTTGTTGGTTATCCTGGCGTCAGTATCACTCTCAGTAGAGTCAAAAGTAATCTGAAGACGTCATAACGCCCCACGCCGTTACTACCCCTCACATAAAGGAAAAGCTGACCTGGCATCTTTTGCTTCCTTGCCACTTCCTAGATGAAGAAAAGTAGAATGCTTGAATCTTGCTGTCTTAAGCATAGACAACAATGTACACTATCTTTACCATGGTAATAAAGTGGGAGCAGGATTTTCCTTAATTGTCCTGCGCATGTGTCTTAATTTCATCTTGTCGGTATTATATACCATTCTTATACTACTACTACTACTACTTCCACCACCTCTTCCTGCCTATATATAGCCGACCTGCTCCACTCCTGGGTAGTGTGCCTTTGTAAATGGTCCAAGCCGGACCGAAACGTCGTCGTAAGCTTCTCTCTTTTATGTATGGGTTATTTGTGTATAGTGAAAAAAGTTAGTAAATTTGTAAGACAGGAACGTCCCTTTGTAAAACCGTGTTGAGATTCGTTAATCAATCTGTACCTGTCAAGATGGCTACGAATTGCTTCTGCAATTATTGATCCTATAAATTTTCCCACTATGGAGGTAAGGCTTATTGGTCTATAGTTCGATGCCAAGGACCTGTCACCTGCCTTGTAAATAGGTATTACATTTGCCATTTTCCACTTATCAGGTAATATGCCAGTTTGTAGTGATATGTTAAAAAGATTAGCCAAAGGTATGCTACGTTCCTTTTTACATTCCTTTAACAGCCTTGCAAAAGTTCATCAGGGCCTGGGGATTTGTTAGGTTTTAGCTTCTCTATTTACCTGAGGACCATGTCACTAGTTACCGCAATCGTGCATAGTTTATTACCATCCTGTTCTACATAGTTAATTGTTTCAGGAATATCACTAGTATTATGCTGGGTGAAAACTGAGAGAAGGTAGGTATTGAGAATTTCACATATCCTTATCACTCTCAGTGATCTGACCAGAGTTACTCTTAAATGAGCCAGTCTTGTCCCTAATCTTACTTCTGTATACCTGAAAGAACCCTTTTGGGTTAATCTTTGAATCCCTTGCGACCTTAGCCTCATAATCCCTTTTTGCTTTTCTTATTCTTTTCTTTATTTCTCTCTTTAATTGAATATATATTGATTTCTTAACTGCCCATTACCTCTTTTGATACGCCTATATATGCCTCTCTTTTGGCCAGTGAGATGTTTTAATCTATTGTTCATCCATTTGGGATCATTTTTGTTAGATCTAATTTCCCTACTAGGAACAAAAGTTGTCTGGGCAGCTAGAACTATGCTCTGACAAACGTCATATTGGCAACCAAGATCATCTACCTGACCCATAGTCAGGACATCACAATTTAGCCCACCCAGGTAATATTTCAGTCCCATGAAGTTTGGCCCCAAATGAAAATCTGGGACAGATATTTGATTGCAGCTATCTGGGGAATTCCATGATACAATTTAAACTAAGTGATTTGTGATAACTCTCCCCAAGCTCATCATTAACCTCAAGATTATTAATTAATGAATCTTTGTTGGCAAGAACCAAGTCAAGCAGATTGTTTCTTCTAGTTGGTTCTGTCGCAACCTGTTCTAAAAAGCAATCCTGAGCCGTATCAAGAAAGTCACTAGACTCAAGATTTCCTGTCATATTGTTCCAATCAATTTGTCTAAAGTTAAAATCTCCCATTATCACAACATTTTCATGTCTAGAAGCCTTATGAATTTCGTCCCATAACAGCTTACTGCCCTCCCTATCAAGGTTTGGGGGCCTATAAATCACACCCAAAATTAATTTGTCACGTCCCTCGAGAAACTGTAGCCAAACAGATTCTGTGTTCGATGTTTCTAATCTTATATCATGTCTAAGACAACAATTTAAATAATCCCTGACTTACATCGCCACACCACCAGCCTTCCTGTTGACTCTGTTAGTGTGGAATAGTTTATAACCCTGTATGTTGCATTCAGTAGGCATTTCTCTATCTTTCAGGTTGAACCAGGTCTCTGTTATACCAATAATATCTATATTACCTACACTTGCAAGTAATCTTAGCTCTTCTATCGTATTTCTTAGACTCCTACTATTTGTATAGTAAACCTTAAGGGAGCTACTCACTCGTTGCCCTCTACTATCTTTCTTTGGTTGTTGAACAATTGATTTGCCATTACTAGCAACTTTATTTTGAATATTGTCTTTTAAACATATCCCTGAGATATCCCGGTAATAACTGCTGCTTTTAGCCCTAATGCTGCAGCCTGATTGTTTCCCACAAACACTCAATACCTCTATAATCTAACAGTTTAAATTCCAAGGCAAGTTCGATCAATTACCCTCATCAATCTAATTTGGCTAATTGCAACCTACTCCATCCCCATAGAGATGAACCCATCCCTTTGCATACATATAACGTATGCAAAGAATAGTCCCAGTTATCAAATGAATGGAGTGCAAGTTTCTTTGCAGCAATTTATACCATTTCCCTAAACATTCATTCAATTGCCACTCTTTTTCAAGGTAAGATGCTACAAATGACTGGGAACCCTCCCTTAGACCTAACTACTTCTATGCTGACCGTACTTATCCACCAGCATCCTCACACCTCCCTTCTTCAGTGTCATTACCTCCCCATTACTAGACAGATAATGGGCTTGATCCATTACCTGCCATAATATTATCCAACCTGCTGAACTATGTCCACCAACACCTATCTCCAGGAAGGCAACACTCTCTGTCTGGATCTTTCTGTCTCTGGTACAAAAAGCCACAGTCAATATATCTTTACGCAGAGAATCTCCTACTATTAAAATATTCTCACCGTTGATTAGCAGGGTAATCAGTGGTAGACTTCAAACCTCACTAACCACCTAAAGACACTCCGCTCGTCTGAGAAACCCTAATGAGGAAAAAAAAATAAAGCGATTACGTACCTTCATATCTTCCTCTATTGAACCTCTACTTCATCATCCTTCTACGTGAACTGTTTCCGACTTGCCACTTAAAGTGGCTGCCACTATACAAAATGCTGCAAACCTGTTCCAGCAATTGTGCTCTGGAGTTCAACCCACCAAGTGCAAAGCATGAAGGTTGGGGAAGGGCAAAGAAAGAACCGCAGACGACGTACAGTCTAAGGGCATATGACTACAAACCTACTCAGGGAAAAAATTTTTTGGTGTAATAGAAAACCACGCACAATCTCCTAAGGCGCACATCAACCAAGAAAACTGCTCTGCAGCATATGGACCGCCTAGCAACCTAAGAACAAACACATTCCGACATCTGTAAGAATCGTTCAGCACCCTGTAGACACTGGAGAATGGTTAGGGCCCTTACTGGAGTATTGCGGTCCCAGTTTGGAACCCTACCACTACAAGCACATAAAGAAATTAGAGAAAGTGCAAATGTTAGCAACGAGAAACTATTCCACGAGCATAAGGGTACGTCCCTACGAAGAGACGGTTTAAGGGGAATCGACCTGACGACACTGAGACAGGAGGAGATAGGGGAGACTATGATAACGACTATATTAAAATACTGAGAGCAATTGACAAGGAGGGCGAGGACAGATGTTCAGGATGATGGGACACAGCAAGCAAGGAGCACTAGTTTGCAGTTGAAGACACTGATGACTCACAGGATGTTAGGAAGTATTTCTCAGTCACAGACTAGTCGTGGAATGAATAGTGTGGGAAGCCGATTTAGTGGAGGAAAAATCCATACAACAGTTTATTAAGCAAGCATGATAAACTCATGTTCAGGGAGATGAACCCAGTACGACCATGTAAAGCGGGGCCAGACTTTGAAATCGCAACTGCAACCACAACAAGGTGATAAAAAAAAAAAAAAAACAACTAGGTATTACACACACCACCCACACACACACACACAGAACACACACACAACACACACACACACACACACATTACACACACACACCCACACACACACACACACAACACACACACACTCACATCGCACACGACACATTTAACAGTGGGACTCACACACATGGTTTTCAGGGACGGAAATCCTGTGTCACAAACCTCTGGAGACCTACACAGGAATGAGGAAACTACCTGAACGGGGTTCAGTGGACATAGACTGGCAGGGAAGCCAGTTAATGATAAGATTGAATATGTAGCAACAAGAATCAGAGGAGCTGAGGAGAGGTTTGTAAACCAAGGAACAGGAGTAATGAAAGCCAGGATGAGCCCATGGTTTACCACAAAGGTGCAGGAGTCAAAAACCAATTGCTAGGAATGGAAGAATTATAGAAGGCAAAGACCCAGGAGATAAGAGAACAGTCTTAGATCCAGAAACCGAATATGTCACAGATAAGAAGGGATGCCCAAAGACAATATAAAAAGACATTAGCATCGAAAGCCAAATCTGACCCAAACTGTGTACAGCCACATCAGTAGAAAACAACAGTCAAGGACCAGGTAATCAGGCCTTAAGGAAGGAAGAGAGGAAGACAACAGGAAAATTGACCGTGATTAAGGAAGAACCAACAGAGATTCAAAGAAGTGTTCACAGGAGGAGACATAAGGGACTCCAGAAAGACGGAGAGTGGGGTCACACCACCAGTGCTGGACAACACAGTGCACACAACCGGAGGAAGAAGTGAAGAGGCTTCTGATGAGCTAGATACCTCAAAGGCAATGGGGCCAGATAACATCTCCCCATGGTATGAGAGAGGAGCAAGAGGCGCTATGTGTTACCCTAACAACAATATTCAATACTCTATCGAAACATGGGAGATTGCGCTGAGCATTAAGACAGCAATGTAGTCCCAATCTTTATAAAAGGATACAACATAAGCGTTAAACTACAGACCATGTCACTGACATGTATCGTATGCAAAAATCATGGAAGATTTATCGAGGAGAAGAGTGGGGTGGAACACTAGAAAGAATGATTCTCATCAACAGCAGCCCCAGCATGTTCAGTGGACGGAATCTGTGTCCACAAACCTACTGGGCTCTTATGACATGTGACACGCAGTAAGACAAAGAGAGAGGGGTGGTGGATTGCATTTTTTGGACGGCAATAAGGGCGTTTGACACAGTTTTCCCCACAAGAGATGTGGCGAAAAACTGAGACCAAGCAGAATAACAGGGAAGCAATTCTAATGGATCATGGAATACTTTGTCAGGAAGACAGCACGAGTCATGGTACGGGGCGAGAGTGTCAGAGTGGGCTCCTTGAACCAGCGGGTCCCGCAGGTGACAGTCCAAGGACCATGCTGTTTCTGGTATGTGTAACGACATTGACGAATGGAATATACTCTGAGGTGTCCCTTTTGCAGATGACTGAAGTTATGAAAGGAATACACTCCGTTCGAAGCCAGGCAGAACTACAAAGGATCTGACAGGCTGCAGACCTGGTCCAGCATTTGGCTCCTGAGTTATCCCACCAATGCAAAGTCATGAAGATTTGGGCAGGGAAAGAAGGCCGCAACGGATACAGGTCTAGGGGGTCATAGCTACAAACCTCACTCAAGGAACAAGATCTTGGGGTGAGAATAACACCAGGCACATCTCCAGAAGGCGCACATCATCCAAATAACTGCTGCAGCATATGGCGCCTAGCAAACCTCAGAACAGCATTCCGAATCTTAAGTAGGATCGATTCAGGACCCTGTACAGTCGCGTATACGTTAGGCCCATATTGGAAGTATGCCGGCACAGTTGAACCCACACCTAGCCAGCACTAAAAAAACTAGAGAAAGTGCAAAGGTTTTTGCACAAGGACTATATCCAGAGCTAAGAAGGTAGAGTCCTCCGAGAAGGTTACGGAAATCAACCTGACGACACTGGAGGACAGGAGTGATAAGGGGGGACAAGATAACGACATACAAAATTACTGAGGAATTGAACAAGGTGGACACAGACAGATGGGTTTTCCAGCTTTTGGACACAGCAACCAAGGGGACACAGTTGGAAGCTAAAGCACAGATAATCACAGGGAGGTATGATGTATTTCTTCAGCCACAGATAGTCAGAAAGTGGAATAAGTTTGGGGGAAGCGATGTAGATGGGAGGCAGATCCATACATACTTTAAGCAAGGTTTGATAAACTCAAACGGCTCTGGGGATAGTGACTCTAGTAGCGATCAGTGAAGAGCGGGCCAGGAGCTCGGCCTCGGACCCCGGCAAACCTCAACTAGTGATTACAACTAGGTGAGTACCACACACTCAAGCACACACTCATTCTCACACACACAAACACACACACACACACACACCCGACACACACAAACACACACACACACACCAGCAAGACTTACACCTGTGTTCACCCTGAGTAGCTCACACGATTGAGACATCAGAATATGATAGCCCCTCGGACTAGTGACCAGGTTGTCCTGAGTTTTGAATTACATATAGAGTTTACAGGTGAGAGGGTAACAGAGTCGAAATGGAAAAGCCAAACTATGAAAGGGTGGACTACACAGTTATGAGGAACTTCCTGTGGGATATGTGCAGTGGTACAGAGAAATGGAAGGAAAGACAGTGAAAATTAGAAAACATGAATATTTAACGAACAAAATGCAAGGAGGCAGAGGAAAGGTTTGTTTCCGAAGGGCAACAGAAACAATGAGAAGACCAAAAAATACCTTGGTTTACCCAAAGGTGCAGGAGACAAAAACTAATGGCATTAGAAGAAGTATAGAAGGCAAAGGACCCAGAAAAACAAGGAGATCATCAAGACCAAAACGAATATCACAGATAAGGAGGGAGGCCCAGCGACAGCAACGAAAATGACATGAGGCGTCGGAGCAATCTGACCCGAAACGCTGTTTAGCCACATTAGGAGAAAGACACAGTCAAAACCAGGTTGATCAGCCGAGAAAGAAGGTGGGGAACTCACAAAAAAAGATTCAAGAGGTATCGAGGGAGCTCAACATGAATTTAAGGAAGTTTATCAGCAGTGAAGACAGAAGGACTCTGGGGAAGAACATGAACAAAGGGGACACAAACAGGGAATAGACCAACAAGTGCTGGACGATAAGTACGTCAACTGAGGAAGATGGAAGAAGCGCCTAAGTGACCTTGATACTCAAAGAATAAGGGACATGCAACATCTCCCCGTGTGTCCTCAGGGAGTGAGCAAATATACGGTGTGTGCCATTAACCACGAATCTTCAACACATCCCTTGAAGCCAGGTCAATCTAACCTGATAATGGGAAGGAACCGCAAATGTAGTTCCAATTTTAAAAAAAGGAGACAGAAAAGAGCACTAAATTACAGACCATGTCACTTTGAACGTGTATAGTATGAAAGTCATGGAGAAAATATCAGAGGAAAGTGTGGAGTACCTGGAACGGAAGAAGATTATAAACGAAATCAGGCACGGATCATGGAAGCAAATCCTGTGTCACACAACCTCCGGATTCTATGACAAAGTTACAGAATAAGACACGAGAGAGAGGGGTGCGGTTGATTGCATTTTCTTGACTGCAAAAGGACTACGAACAGTTTCCTCACAGCGACTAGTGCAGAAACTAAGGATCAGCGCTATAACAGGAAGGCACTGCAAGTGATCAGAGAATACCTACAGAGGCAACAACGAATCATGTACGGAGCACACTGTGGCACCTGTGACGATTGGGGTCCCACAGTGATCGGTTCCTAGGACCAGTGATATTTCAGGTATATTGAATACATGATGGAAGGGGTAACCTCAGAGGGGGTCCTGTCGCCAGATGATGTGTAATTTAATGAGGAGAAAATAAATCAATAGAGCAAGCAGGACTACTAAGAACCTGGACTGGCTGGACACGTGGTTTCCAGTAAACTGGCTTCATTTGAACTCATCCCTGCCAAATGCAAAGTCATGAAGATTGGGGAAGGGCACATAATAATCGCACACAGAATATTGGCTAAGTGGCCAAAAGACTAGCAAACCTGCGCTCATGGAGAAAGCTCTTTGGTGACCATAACCCCGAGCATCTCTCCGGATCACACATCAACCAATAACAGCTTCACAAATGGGCGCCTGCAAAGTCCTGAGAATAGCGTTCCGATACCTAGTAATAAATCGTTTAAGTTTACACTGTGTACATCAGGTCCCAAACGGAGTATGCAGCACACAGTTTTGTAACCCACACCTGGTCGAAACACGTCAAGAAATAGAGAAGTGCAAAGGTTGGTAACAAGGCTAGTTTCCGGAGCTCAGGTATGTCTACAAGAAAGGTTGAGGAAATCGGCCTGCCGACATTGAAGAACATGAGTCAGGGGAGGACATGATAACACACACAAAATGCTTGCGTGGAATAGATAAAGTAGACAGAGAACAGGTTTGTTCCCAAGAGGGGACACAGAAACAAGGGGCAATCAAATTGGAATCTTACGACTCATACGAGACAGAGGGATGTTTAAGGAAGAATTTCTTCGCTCATAGAGTCGGCAGGAATTGGAAGTAGCCTAGCAATTGAATGTAGCGGCGGCAGAACCATACATAGCTTTAAGACAGGTATTGACAAGAGCTTGGAAACAGTGATAGAGAAAGATCCTAGAAGTGATCAGTGAGGAGGCGGAGCCAGGAGCGTGAGTCTCGACCCTGCCAACCACAAATAGGTAGAGCAACACACACAAACACTACACAGCAATTGCTTCTCGAGAATTCACCCTCCAAACGGACATAGTCACGAAAACTGGGGAAGGTCCAAAGGAAGACCGCAGACAGAGGATTGGCTAGGTGTACAAAGACTGAAACCTCACAGAATAGAAAGATCTTGGTTTGACCATAACACCGATCACGTACTCCGGAGGCACACATCAACCAGATAACTGCTTGCAAGCATATGGGTGCCTGGTCAAACCTTAAATAAGCCATTCCGATACCATTAGTAAGGAATATTTCAAGACATTGTACATTGTACGTCAGGCTCCTATACTGGGAGTATGCAGCACCAGTTATGAACCCACACTTGGTCAGCACGTCAGAAATTTTATGAGAAAGTACAAAGTTTGGCAAACACGCAAATCCGACACAGGGAAATTGTCCTACGCAAGAAAGGGTTGTGAGGGAAAGTGCGGAATGACGACACTGTTGGGAGACGGAGAGGCAGGGAGACATGATTAACTGACCCACAAAATGCTTGCGTGGGCATAGACTAAGGTGGACAGTAGAACAGCATGTTCCAGAGAGGGGACAACAGAAACATGGGGGGACAATTGGAAGCTGAAGACTCATACGAGTCACAGGATGTTAGGAAGGTATTTCTTCAGCCATAGATTCGGTCAGAAAAGTGGGAATAGTCTAGAAGTGATGTTGTGGCTGCAAGAAGCCATACATACTTTAAGACAGTGGTAACCAAAGCTCAGGGAGAGAGACAGAGAGAGACCTAGCAGCGAACAGAAGAGGCGGGTCACCCCACCAGGAGCTGAATCTCGACCCATACAACCACAATTATGAGCAAATATAGTTAATGACACACATAACACACGATCATACTCACACACACACACAGATACACACAACACAACACACACACACAACACACATCATCACACTCAACACACACACACACACACATTCAGCGACACTACACGACACACACACACACACACACACACTCACAACACACAAACACACACCTCACTACACACACACTCACACACACACACAGAAACGCACACACTGGCTGGAAGAGGCAAGTTGGCCTCAGGCGAGACAGGGACTGCTACTGATCTGGGTGACTTCATTCACAAGTAAATCGATTTATGAGAACTTGGAGCCACAGGCGTCCACGCAACGTGGAGGGCTAAGATGTTGGAGGTGTGCTGGAAAATTTTCTTGTTACCAACACATAGAACACTAACATTAGAGAGATGAGAGGATGAACTCTAGAAACTTGACTAGTATTTACTTTGATTAGTGCAATATGAGACATCACAATTGTAAGACCCCTTGCGGCCAACAATCATGTTTTTTTAAGATTCAAGTAGCAAGTGGTAGAGTTTACAAATGAAGCGAGGAACAGGAAAGAGCCAACGAATTAAACGAAACTACAAGATGGGGGATTAACGCGGTGAAGAACAACTTCCTGAGATGGATACAGTGGGACAAGGAGAACTGGCATTGAAGTCAGTAAACGAAATGATGGAATAACTGTGAAAATAATTATCGAGTGGTGACCGTTTCTTACTCAAGTGAGGACGTTGGTGTCTCTCCTTGGATTGAACCAAGATGCTCTCGCATCGAGCAACTTTACCAGCAGCGTTTAGGAAGGAATTGAGGTAGCCAAGATGGAGAAACGCAATGAACTAGGAAAACAAAGAGGATTCGTAGCAGTCCCCTGTTCTGAATCTCAGGCCAAGAAAGGAAACCGACTGTGGCTGACAGCATGGAAACGAAGTTGACGAACAAAAAGACGAACGGAAAACAAGAAACGATGAAGAAGAAAGAGACTGTTTGGAAACTGTGTTGATACACTAATGCATTCTCGTGCTACCCGATCGATGTAGTCGCTCTGCTGAAACTCTCGACGAACGACACCGAGGAAGGAAGAATATTGTTGTCTGTTGGGGATTGCAGGTTAGGTACAAGTATAGAGGCGTTTTCGCTTGAAGGACAAGAGTAGGAATGGAGGTTTGCTTTTCCTGGGGCTGGAATGGAGGATATTCTTAGCCGCCTTGACGAACATCATGAACGGAAAGTGATCAATCTATTATTGCCTCAGTGCTGTAGGCAATGATGTAGGCAAGCGTAGAAGTGAAGAATTTAGTAGAAAGTTCAAGACAGCTATAGGCAATATTAGGAAGAATGGGGGGGCACCATGTTATATGGTGCATTTTGCCAAGAAGGGGTTGTTGCGGAAATGATGGTTTCCATCCAGAGCAATTGGTAATTAATTGTTGGCTGGACAAACCACTGTATGGAACAATTACCATACCATTCACTGACAACTAGGACAACTTCTATGGCCGAAATGACATGTATGCGCAGGATGGGTTCACTATCAGTGCAGGTGTGGGGTTTTCCTTGGCTACTCAGTTGAGGGGTTGTTAGGAGCTTTATAACTAGGATTAGTTTTTGGAGGTATGGGTTTTAAGAAATGATCAATAGATGAGGTATGGATATATTGACTTAGTGCTCTGATATTAAGAATCTTAATAGTAACTCTCAATAAGTAACACAGGTTATGATAATTTCAGAAATTGCACCAAAAACAAAGATGAATAGGGAAAAAAGTGCAGAAGTAAAACAAATGATGGTATTTATGCTTAACAGTCAAGTGCAGAGAAAAAGAGATTAATGAACTACTTTGTGTAGCATGTGCTTGGAACTTGATGTCATTGCATTAACTGACACATGTATTATTTAAAGAGTCAGGATATGATTGCTGATTTTAATATTTAAGGTTATAAGTTGTTCATGTGGATAGATTAATTGTAAGTGGGGAAGGAGTTGCATTAGATGATCGAGAATAATATAATCGTGCATAAAAAACCATGTATAAAATAGATTGCAGAGTAACAAAACTGTGTAGAGTTTTTGTAGAAGGTCAAGAAAAACTAATTCTAATCGTAAATACCGACCTCCAGGCCTTGGATCACGATAGAGGAGACTTCTTTGGGCGAATTGTTAGGCTTCTAGACACAATAACGTAGTGAAAAGTAGGGGGACATTTTTAACTTATATTCAAATTGACTGTTAATTCTTTTACGACCGGTAATATGGAGTCCAGGACTTTATAAGAACATAAGAACATAAGAAGAAGGACCACTGCAAAGAGAGGTCCTAACTGGCCCAGCTAGGCAGTCCAGAGTCTCCTACCGCCTTAAGCCAATCACCCAACCTAGTCAGTCAGGTCCACATTGACTTAAGGGAGAAACAAACGGCAACCGACCTGGTAGCACAAGCTATGCATGTCCACTCACACCCACCCCATCCACTCATGTATTTATATAACCATTTTTAAAGCTACACAACGTTCTGGCCTCTATAACTGTACTCGGAGTTTTGTATCCATTCATACCACAACTCTATACGCAAACCAATACTTTCCTAATATCTTCCTGAATCTGAATTTTTCCAACTTAAAAACCATGCTGCCGAGTCCTGTCTATGGGCTAGATATTTTCAGCACACTATTTACATCCCCCTTTATTTATACCTGTCTTCCATTTATAACACCTCGAAATCAAATCCCCTCCCATAATTCGACTCTTGCCTAAGAGTGCAGGATTCAGCCCTTAGTCTATCCTCATAGGGAAGGTTTCTGATACCATGGATCAACATTGTCATCCTCAACTTGTACATTTCCAGAGCATTTGTATATCCATTCTGTAATACGGCGACCAAAACTGTGCAGCCTAATCTAAAATGAAGGCCTACCGGAAGTATTTATAAGGAGTTGAAGAACAACCTGAGTACTCCAATTATTTATGCTTCTTGATAAACGCCAAGGATTCAATAACTTTATTTCGAACAGTTATGGCACTGGTTGTCTTGGTTTCAGATTACTGCAAACCAGAACTCCTAAATCTATTTCGCAATCCGTAATATAAGATCTACATTATTTTAGTTTATATAGGCATGGTTTTTTGTACTGCCAAACATTTTAGAACTTTGCATTTGTCAATATTAAACTGCGATCTTCCACTTCTCCGACCACTGCATCATCTATTCCAAATCTTCCTGGAGTTTTCGAATGTCCTCTCAGAATGAATTCGAACGCCTATATTGTGTCATCGGCCAAAAACTTGCCGATGTCGCTCTTTATTGGGGCCCTCATCTATGTCGTTTATTATATTATTTTTTTTTATTTGAACAGCAGGGAGGCCCACACTGACCCCTGTGGAACACCGCTCGTGACACTTTGACGCATCCCCACTCTGTGTTTCCCCGATTTATCAAACTCTCTGTGCCCTATTTGTCAAACCATGCCCTTAATCCGAGGAAAAAAATTTCCCTCCTATTCCATTTGGCCATAATTTTTCCTCAATAGCCTCTGGATGTGGACCCTGTCAAAAAGCACTTACTGAAGTCCATATACACAATATCATATTCTTACCATGATCTACCTCCTCAAATACCTTTGTAAAAAAGTTAATAAATTCGTAAGACAGGAACGCCCCTTTGTAAAAACCATGCTGAGATTCTTGATTAATTTATGCTTTTCAAGGTGGCTAACAACTGCCTCGACAAATTACAGATTCCATAATATTTCCCACTATGGAGTTAGCTTATTGTGTCTATAGTTTCGAAGGTAAAGGACCTGTCACCTGGCTTTGAAAATAGGTACACATTTCATTTTCCACTATCTGGCACCAAGCCAGTTTGTAGTGATATTGTTTTAGTGCTCTTTAGCCAACAGGTGTGCTAAGCTCCTCTTTAACATTCCTTTTAGAACCCTTTGCATACATTCATCAGGGCCCTGAGGGGATTTGTTAGGTTTTAATTTATCTATATTGCGCTAAGTACCATGTCCCTACTTGTGACCCTAAATCGCAACACAGTTTATTAACGTCCAGTTTCTACATATTTTACATTACTGGAATATCGCTGGTATCCTCCTGTGGAAAAAAACAGAGAGCAGTATAGTGTTAAAAATTCTATCACATTTCGTTATCACTGTCCGTGAGCTGACCCGAGGAACTTTTGATGGGCCTATCTTGCCCTGATCTTACTACATGTCTATCTGAAAAGAATCCTTTGGGTAAGTCTTCGATTTCTCATTGCACCTTTAACCTCATAATCTCTTTTTGCTTTTCTAATTCCCTGTTTTTATTTCTCTCTTTAACTGAATATATCGATTTACTAATTGCCTCGCTCTCCTCTTTTGATTTGCCTTTATATGCCTCTCCTTTTGACCAATCAGATAATTATTAATCTTATTGTTTCATCCCATTTAGGATCATTTTGTGTTTTATCTGATTCCCTATTTGAACATATTTGACTGCAAGCTAGAACTATGCCCTGAAAGCATCATAATCGGCCACATCACCACTACCCGATCCTAGTCAGGTCATTTTTCAGTCCTATTAAATATCATCCTAGTGTAATTTAGCCAAGCAGAAGTCAGGGAACAGAGACAGTGATTGCCATTGAATGTAGGGGAATTTCCCATGATATAATAAAACTGTGTGATTTGTTGATCACTTTCGCCCCAAGCTCATCATTAACTCAGATTATTAATTAGTGTCTCCCTACAGGCAAGCACCAAGTCATGAGGTTTATTCCTCTAGTTGGCTCAGTCCATCAAACGGTTTAAAAAAAACAATCCCGGATCGTATCAAAAAGTCACCTGACTCTAATTTCCTGTCAAATTGCTCCAGTCATCTGTCCTCACCAGTGAAATCTCCCATTACCACAGGGGAACATTTTCTTATGTAGATGCCCTTACGAATTTCGTCCCATAAATTTTACTGCACTCCCTATCAAGATTTGTGGGCCCTGTAAAGCACACCCAAAATTAGTTTTTCTCGGCCGCTGGAGAAGCTGGAACCAAACAGATTCAGTGGCTGACGCTTCTACTTTTATATCTTGTCTAACACAACAATTTAAATTGTCTCTGCGACATACATCGCTACTCCACCACCCTTCCTTTTGGCCCTGTCAGTGTGGATAATTTATAGACTTGTATGTTGACATTCAGAGGGCATCTCTCTATCTTTCAATTGAGCCAGGTCGCTGTATAGCAATAATATCTATGTATCCTGCACTTGCAATTTAATCTTAGCTTCATCTATCGTAATTGCTTACACTCCCTGCTATATATAGTAAAACCTTAGAGGAGCAAGTCCCTGCTGCCCCTCGCTTCCCCCATTGTTTTGCTGACCTGATCTATTGTCTTTATTTAATTACAAAGGAAACAGTTTCAGGACTGTTTACTGAAACAGAGCGTAACTGAGCCTACCAGGGTAATAGTTTTGCTAACCTATCTCGTCAAATAAGGAAACACTCGTAAATAATCTGAGATCACTGAAGAAGCTTGGGCGCAAGTGATCAACACGAAGTCCATCACTTTTAGGCATTAACAGGGAATAAAAGAATAATGATAATACAGTAAAAATCTAATGATTTTCGATCTCAGCAGATTATAATGGACTTAAGGGAACATCTGTCTATTCACGATGGGGTTATTAAACTAATGATTTTAAATTGATGATGATCAATACTAAATTACAAGGATCTCCATTTATGATTTTTTCTTAATAGTGTACACCGATGCTCAGAGTATATACATTTCCCCAAGAGAGAATTAGGCTAATAATAACGACCCAAATGGGTACAGGAGCTAAAAGAAAATGGGAATTTATAGCGCATCAAAGAGAGGATATGTTAACCTTACTGACCAATATGTTCAGCTTAAAAAGAGAAGTAAAATAGGGGATTAGAAAGCAAAACTTGACTATGAAAATTAGAGTTTGCATAATGATCAAAGAACTAATCCAAAGGGGTTCTTTCAAGTGTATAGACGAAGGTGGAAGGAAAACACACCCTCTGGAAATTGGAATGACAGCTGAACGGATAACGAACTGAAATGGGCTCCTTATTAATGACTTTTTTTTTGTCAGTTTTACACAGGAAGATTAAAATGGATTCCCGTAATTAAACAATTATTTAGTTTCCTGCGTGAATATAAATTAACTAATATTACTGTCACGAGGACATGGTTTTAGTAAACATACAACCTGAAGCAAAATAAGTTCCCAGACGCCGATGAGCGTTTTTCCTTTCCCAGGGTACTTAGAAAGCAAGATGGAGCATAGTTAGCCATTAACCGTGTGTTTAATGCGGCCATCCTTACCGGTGTTGTGCCAGAGTTGTGTAAGATGGCTAATGTGGTTTCCTCTATTCAAATCAGGGGATAAGTCCACTCCTTCAAATTACGTCCAATAAGCCTGCGATCTATAGAGGTCAAGATATTAGAAATCAGTTATAGCTGACATTAATTAAAGTCACCTTGAAGACAAATAACTTTGAAAAATGATCTCAGCAAGACTTTACGAGAGGTCGGTCCTCTGACAAATATATTGCCATCTTTCAATAGAACATTTGAGGCAGTGACAGTGATACAGAATATGACACTTTTATTTGGATTTTAGTAAAGCCTTCGAGTAGAATACCACTCAAGAGACTCTTAAGAAAAGGTGGCAGCTCATGGTTATAGAAAAAGTTCTAGTCCATAGGATAGAGGCAAGGCTTACCAATAGAAAGCAGAGGTGGTTGCCATTAAGGGGGCTGGAATCGAGAGGGGATTAGACAGCTAGTGGCGTTTCCATGGGAATGCAAGGATCATTTTGGGCCCCTCTGTTCTTTAATTTAACATTAATGACCTTGATGAAGGGATTACATGACATGAGTAAAGTTTGCATGATGACACAAGATATGGCCGTAAAAGTACATTTCCTGAAGAGGATAGCAATGAATTCCAGAGGATGTTTGGACAAATTAATGTCTTTGGTCTGAAGAATGGCAGATGAAGTTCAATGTGGATAAGTGTAAGTACTAGTACACTAGGTAATGAAAAATAACCCTCGAAGCTATAATGCTTAGGTGAAGTAGAGCTTGAACCTCCCGAATGAGAAAATACTGGGGAGTCATGGTAACGGAAATCCAAAGCCAAGACAGCAGTGCCTTAGTGAAGCGTCACCAATGCCAACATATTACATTGGATTTTATCACAAGAAGTAAAAGTAAACAGAAGTCCAAAAGTTATTATTAACATCTCTTTACAGCATCTATTGAGGCCTCATTTTAGATTATTCTCACAGTTTGGTCTCCCCTTAGTACTACAGGATGAATAGACACATTTGAGAAACATACATAGAAGAATGATCATAAAAAGAATTTACTGAGAAAGAAACCTCCACTATGCAGATAGACTTAATAGCCTCAATCTCCACTCTCTGTAGAGGCGTAAATGAGGAGATATCATTGAAGTGATAAGTGGATGGCGGGCATAAACAACGAGATATTAATAAAGTACTGATGGTTCAGAAACCAGGTAAGAACCAGAAATAATGGTTTTAATTTGGATAAATTTAGATTTAGGAAGGACATAGGTAAGTACTGTTTTCAACAGAGTTGTAGATGTGAGGAACAATCTTCCCATTGTGTGATATGTTAGGACCCTATGTTATTCTTATAAGAGTATAGACAAATATATGAGTGGGAGGGGCTGGGTTTGATTGAGACGCGTTATTTAGAGGTCGTTTTGATAAGGAATTGCCTTGCATGGGCCAGTAGGCCCTCTTCAGTGTTCCTCCCATTTTTATGTTCTTATGAATGTGCAAGAAGATGTTGAGAAGAAGGTTTGTACCCAAACCTCCCCAAACCCTTACCGAAACAAAAGACTTGGCAACGATGCAACACCCCCCCTCCATGAAAAGCAGGGGTGTCACTAGCACGTTAAGAGACCATACAATAAGTGTCAGTGCCCTGAGACTGTTCGAACTGGCCTCCCACGATACATAAGGGGATTTTATAGCTCAACAACCCCTGGCAGTCTTCAAGTTGCACTGGACAAGGCACGCTGAAAGAGGTTCCTGACCAGCCGTGCTGTTACCTTAACGTTTGTTTTGCATGCACCAGCAGATAACAGCCTGGTTGGATTCAGGCTCTGATCCACCAGGAGGCCTGGTCACAGACCGGCGCGGAGGGCGTTGACTCCCCGAACTCTCTCCAGGTAAACTCCAGTAAAACTCCAGGATAATGAAAAAAGATCCAGGGTGAGCCATGGTTCACCTAAAGGTGGAGGGAAGCCAACGACAAGCGTGCTAGGGAACTGAAGAAGTAGAGATGCAAAGGACCCAGGGGAATAAGGAGAGCATCGAAGATCCAGAAATGTGCATAAAGCACAGGCAAGAAGGGACCCATCGCAATATGAGATGACATAGCAGGTGCGAGAACCAAATCTGCACCCTAAGCTGTTTGTACATCTTCATCAGCAGGAAAACAACAGACAAAGACCAGGTAATCGGCTAAGTAAGGGAAGATGAAAGATCACAAGAAACAACCGATAAGTATGTGAGGAACTCCAACAAGAGATTCAAGGAAGTGTTGACAGAGAGAACAGAAGGGAAGCGAGAAGGACGAGAGGATGTACGCCTCCAAGTGTTGGACACAATACATATCATCGAGTAAGAAGGAACATAACAGCTTACTGCCCTCCCAAACAAGGTTTGGTGGGCCATATAAATCACATGCCCAAAATAAATTTCACGTCCCTCGATAAACAGTAGCCAACAGATTCTGTGTTCGTGTTACTAATCTTATATCATTCTAAAGACAACACTTTAATAATCCCTTGACTTACATCCCACACCAACACCAGCCTTCAGATGACGTCTGTTAGGTGTGGAATAGTTTATAACCCTGTATTTGCATTCAGTAGGCATTTCTCTATCTTTCAGGTTGAACCAGGTACTCAGTTAACCAATAATACTATATTACCTAAACTTGCAAGTAATCTTAGCTCTTCTATCGTATTTTCTTAGACTCCTACTATTTGTATATAATAACCTTAAGGGAGCTACTCAATCGTGTCCTCTACTATCTTTCTTGTGGTTGTTGATCAATTGATTTCCATTACAAGCAACTTTATTTTGAACATTGTCTTTTAAACATATCCCTGAGATATCCCGGTAATAACTGCTGCTTTTAGCCCTAATGCTGCAGCCTGATTGTTTTCCCACAAACACTCAATACCTCTATAATCTAACAGTTTAAATTCCAAGGCAAGTTCGATCAATTACCCTCATCAATCTAATTTGGCTAATTGCAACCTACTCCATCCCCATAGAGATGAACCCATCCCTTTGCATACATATAACGTATGCAAAGAATAGTCCCAGTTATCAAATGAATGGAGTGCAAGTTTCTTTGCAGCAATTTATACCATTTCCCTAAACATTCATTCAATTGCCACTCTTTTTCAAGGTAAGATGCTACAAATGACTGGGAACCCTCCCTTAGACCTAACTACTTCTATGCTGACCGTACTTATCCACCAGCATCCTCACACCTCCCTTCTTCAGTGTCATTACCTCCCCATTACTAGACAGATAATGGGCTTGATCCATTACCTGCCATAATATTATCCAACCTGCTGAACTATGTCCACCAACACCTATCTCCAGGAAGGCAACACTCTCTGTCTGGATCTTTCTGTCTCTGGTACAAAAAGCCACAGTCAATATATCTTTACGCAGAGAATCTCCTACTATTAAAATATTCTCACCGTTGATTAGCAGGGTAATCAGTGGTAGACTTCAAACCTCACTAACCACCTAAAGACACTCCGCTCGTCTGAGAAACCCTAATGAGGAAAAAAAAATAAAGCGATTACGTACCTTCATATCTTCCTCTATTGAACCTCTACTTCATCATCCTTCTACGTGAACTGTTTCCGACTTGCCACTTAAAGTGGCTGCCACTATACAAAATGCTGCAAACCTGTTCCAGCAATTGTGCTCTGGAGTTCAACCCACCAAGTGCAAAGCATGAAGGTTGGGGAAGGGCAAAGAAAGAACCGCAGACGACGTACAGTCTAAGGGCATATGACTACAAACCTACTCAGGGAAAAAATTTTTTGGTGTAATAGAAAACCACGCACAATCTCCTAAGGCGCACATCAACCAAGAAAACTGCTCTGCAGCATATGGACCGCCTAGCAACCTAAGAACAAACACATTCCGACATCTGTAAGAATCGTTCAGCACCCTGTAGACACTGGAGAATGGTTAGGGCCCTTACTGGAGTATTGCGGTCCCAGTTTGGAACCCTACCACTACAAGCACATAAAGAAATTAGAGAAAGTGCAAATGTTAGCAACGAGAAACTATTCCACGAGCATAAGGGTACGTCCCTACGAAGAGACGGTTTAAGGGGAATCGACCTGACGACACTGAGACAGGAGGAGATAGGGGAGACTATGATAACGACTATATTAAAATACTGAGAGCAATTGACAAGGAGGGCGAGGACAGATGTTCAGGATGATGGGACACAGCAAGCAAGGAGCACTAGTTTGCAGTTGAAGACACTGATGACTCACAGGATGTTAGGAAGTATTTCTCAGTCACAGACTAGTCGTGGAATGAATAGTGTGGGAAGCCGATTTAGTGGAGGAAAAATCCATACAACAGTTTATTAAGCAAGCATGATAAACTCATGTTCAGGGAGATGAACCCAGTAGAGAGAGAGAGAGGACCTAGCAGCGATCAGGGAAGAGGCGGGGCCAGGAGCTGAATCTCGACCCATACAACCACAATTAGGTGAGCAAAATTAGGTGAATACACACATACACACGATCATACTCACACACACACACAGATACACACACACACACACACACACACACACACACACACACACTCACACACACACACACACACACACACACACACACACACACACACACACAACACACACACACACACACACACACACACACACACACACACACACACACACACACACACAGATACACACACACTGGCTGAAGAGGCAAGATGGGCTCAGGCGAGCAGGGTAATGCTACTGATCATGGGTGACTTCAATCACAAGGAAATCGATTGAGAGAACTTGGAGCCACATGGCGGCCACGAAACGTGGAGGGCTAAGATGATGGAGGTGGTGCTGGAAAATTTCTTGTACCAACACATAGAGACACTATCAGAGAGAGAGGAGAGGATGAACTAGAGAGACTGGACCTAGTATTTACTTTGAGTAGTGCAGATATTGAGGACATCACAATTGAAAGACCCCTTGCGGCCAACAATCATGTGGTTTTAAGATTCAAGTACAGTGTAGAGTTACAAATGAAGCGAGGAACAGGAAGAGCCAGACGAATGAAACGAAACTACAAGAAGGGGGATTACGCTGGAAAGAAGAACTTCCTGAATGGGATTCAGTGGGACAGAGAACTGGCATGGAAGTCAGTAAACGAAATGATGGAATACGTGAAAATAATATCAGTGGTGACGTGTTCTTAGCTCAGTGAGGACGTTGGTGTACTCTCCTTGGATTGAACCAAGATGCTCTCCATCGAGCAACTTTACCAGCAGCTTATGGAAGAATTGAGGGTAGCCAAGATGGAGATACGGCGATTGACCTAGGAAAACAAGAGGATTCGTAGCAGTCCTCCTGTTCTGAATCCTCAGGCCAAGAAAGGAAACCGGACTGTGGCTGGACAGCATGGAACGAAGTTGACGATCAAAAAGACGAATGGAAAACTAGAAACGATGAAGAAGAAAGAGACTGTTGTGGAAACTGTTGTGGATACATCTAATGCATTCTCTGTGCTACCCGACGAATGTGAGTCGACTGCTGGAAACGTCACGACGAACGACACCGAGGAAGGTAAGAATATTGTTGCTGTTGGGGATAGCCAGGTTAGGTACATGGATAAGGCGTTCTGCTTGAAGGACAGGAGTAGGAGATGGAGGGTTTGCTTTCCTGGGGCTGGGATGGAGGATATTCTTAGCCGGCTTGACAACATCATGAACGGTAATGGGATCAATCCTATTATTTGCCTCAGTGCTGGAGGCAATGATGTAGGCAAGCGTAGAAGTGAAGATTTAGTTAGAAAGTTCAAGACAGCTATAGGCATAATTAGGAAGAAGGGGGGGGCACCATGTTATATGTGGCATTTTGCCAAGAAGGGGTGTTGGAAATGAATGGTTGTCCAGAGCAATTGGTATTAATTGTTGGCTGGATAAACACTGTATGGACAATTCAATACCATTCACTGACAACTAGGACAACTTCTATGGCCGAAATGACATGTATGCCAGGGATGGGGTTCACTTATCCAGGGCAGGTGTGGGTTTTCTTGCTAGCTCAGTTGAGGGGGTTGTTAGGGCTTTAAACTAGGATTAGTTGGAGGTATGGGTTTAGAAATGATAAATAATGAGTATGGATATATTGACTTATGCTCTGATATTAAGAATCTTAATAGTAACTCTCAATTAGTAACTCTGGGTAATGATAATTTCAGAAATTGCCCAAAAACAAAGATGAATAGGAAAAATGTGCAGAAGTAAAAACATATGATGGTATTTTATGCTAACAGTCGAAGTGCAAGAAATAAGATTAATGAACTACGTTTGGTAGCATGTGCTGGGAACTTTGATGTCATTGCATTAACTGAAACGTGGTATGATTTAAAGAGTCGGGATATGATTGCTGAGTGTAATATTTAAGGGTTTAAGTTGTTCAATGTGGATAGATGTAATGGGAAGGGGGAAGGAGTTGCATTATATGTTCGAGAAAATATTAATTGTTGCATAAAAACATGTATAAAAATAGATGGAATAGTAACAGAATCTGTGTAGAGTTTGTAGAAGGTCAAGAAAAACTAATTCTAAGCGTAATATACCGACCTCCAGGCTTGGATCACGATAGAGGGAGACTTCTTTGGGGCGAAATTGTTAGGGCTTCTAGACACAATAACGTAGTGATAGTAGGGGATTTTAACTTTAGTCAAATTGACTGTAATTCTTCGACCGGTAATATGGAGTCCAGTGACTTTATAAGAACATAAGAACATAAGAACGAAGGAACACTGCAGAAGGCCTACTGGCCCATGCGAGGCAGGTCCAAGTCTCCTACCGGCTTAAGCCAATGCACCCAACCTAGTCAGGTCAGGTCACATTGACTTAAGGGAGAAACACGGCAACCGACCTGGTAGCACAAGCTATCAGGTCCAACTCACACCCACCCACATCCACTCATGTATTTATCTAACCTATTTTTAAAGCTACACAACGTTCTGGCCTCTATAACTGTACTCGGGAGTTTGTTCCATTCATCCACAACTCTATTACCAAACCAGTACTTTCCTATATCCTTCCTGAATCTGAATTTTTCCAACTTAAAACCATTGCTGCGAGTCCTGTCTAGGCTAGATATTTTCAGCACACTATTTACATCCCCTTTATTTATTCCTGTCTTCCATTTATACACCTCAATCATATCCCCCCTAATTCTACGTCTTTCTAGAGAGTGCAGATTCAGGGCCCTTAGTCTATCCTCATAGGGAAGGTTTCTGATACATGGGATCAACTTTGTCATCCTCCTTTGTACATTTTCCAGAGCATTTATATCCATTCTGTAATACGGCGACCAAAACTGTGCAGCCTAATCTAAATGAGGCCTAACCAAGGATGTATAGAGTTGAAGAACAACCTGAGGACTCCTATTATTTATGCTTCTTGATATGAAGCCAAGGATTCTATTAACTTTATTGCGAACAGTTATGCACTGTTGTCTTGGTTTCAGATTACTGCAAACCAGAACTCCTAAATCTTTTTCGCAATCCGTAATATTAAGATCTACATTATTTAGTTTATATGTGGCATGGTTATTGTACTGTCCAACATTTAGAACTTTGCATTTGTCAATATTAAACTGCATCTGCCACTTCTCCGACCACTGCATCAGTCTATTCAAATCTTCCTGGAGTGTTCGAATGTCCTCGTCAGAATGAATTCGACGGCCTATTTTGGTGTCATCGGCAAACTTGCCGATGTCGCTCTTTATGCCCTCATCTATGTCGTTTATGTAGATTTTGAACAGCAGGGGGCCCAACACTGACCCCTGTGGAACACCGCTCGTGACTCTTCCCCACTCTGATTTCTCCCGATTTATGCAAACTCTCTGTTGCCTATTTGTCAACCATGCCTCTATCCAGGAAAAAATTTCTCCTCCTATTCCATGTGCCTTAATTTTCCTCAATAGTCTCTGATGTGGGACCCTGTCAAAAGCCTTACTGAAGTCCATATACACAATATCATATTCATTACCATGATCTACCTCCTCAAATACCTTTGTGAAAAAAGTTAATAAATTCGTAAGACAGGAACGCCCCTTTGTAAAACCATGCTGAGATTCGTTGATTAATTTATGCTTTTCAAGGTGGCTACGAACTGCCTCGACAATTACTGATTCCATAAATTTTCCCACTATGGAGGTTAGGCTTATTGGTCTATAGTTCGAAGGTAAGGACCTGTCACCTGCTTTGAAAATAGGTATCACATTTGCCATTTTCCACTTATCTGGCACCATGCCAGTTTGTAGTGATATGTGTTTGTAGTGATTAGCCAAAGGTGTGCTAAGCTCCTCTTTACATTCCTTTAGAACCCTTGCATACAGTTCATCAGGGCCTGGGGATTTGTTAGGTTTTAATTTATCTATTTGCCTAAGGACCATGTCACTTGTGACCCTAATCGCACACAGTTTATTATCGTCCTGTTCTACATAATTTATCATTACTGGAATATCGCTGGTATCCTCCTGTGTAAAAACTGAGAGGAAGTATGTGTTAAAAATTCTACACATTTCGTTATCACTGTCCGTGAGCTGACCCGAGGAACTTTTGAGTGGGCCTATCTTGTCCCTGATCTTACTTCTGTATATCTGAAAGAATCCTTTTGGGTTAGTCTTCGATTCTCTTGCAACTTTAACCTCATAATCTCTTTTTGCTTTTCTAATTCCCTTTTTTATTTCTCTCTTTAACTGAATATATCGATTTCTTAATTGCCCCTCTCCTCTTTTGATTTGCCTTTATATGCCTCTCTTTTGACCAATCAGATATTTTAATCTATTGTTCATCCATTTAGGATCATTTTGTGTTTGATCTGATTTCCCTATTTGGAACATAATTTGACTGCAGCTAGAACTATGCCCTGGAAAGCATCATATCGGCAACCATCACCACCTACCTGACCCTTAGTCAGGTCATTTTTCAGTCCTATGAAATTTTTCAGTCCTATGAAATTAGCCAAGCAGAAGTCAGGGACAGAGACTTGATTGCCATTATTAGGGGAATTCCATGATATATTAAAACTGAGTGATTTGTGATCACTTTCCCCAAGCTCATCATTAACCTCAAGATTATTAATTAGTGTCTCCCTACTGGCAAGAACCAAGTCAATGAGGTTATTTCCTCTAGTTGGCTCTGTCACAAACTGTTTTAAAAAACAATCCCGGATCGTATCAAGAAAGTCACCTGACTCTAAATTTCCTGTCAAATTGCTCCAGTCAATCTGTCTACAGTTGAAATCTCCCATTACCACAACATTTTCGTATGTAGATGCCTTACGAATTTCGTCCCATAGAAGTTTACTGCACTCCCTATCAAGATTTGGGGCCCTGTAAATCACACCCAAAATTAGTTTTTCTCGGCCCTGGAGAAGCTGTAACCAAACAGATTCAGTGGCTGACGCTTCTACTTTTATATCTTGTCTAACACAACAATTTAAATTGTCTCTGACATACATCGCTACTCCACCACCCTTCCTGTTGGCCCTGTCAGTGTGGAATAATTTATAGCCTTGTATGTGACATTCAGAGGGCATCTCTCTATCTTTCAGATTGAGCCAGGTCTCTGTTATAGCAATAATATCTATGTTTCCTGCACTTGCAATTAATCTTAGCTCATCTATCTTATTGCTTACACTCCTGCTATTAGTATAGTAAACCTTAAGGGAGCTAGTCCCTTGCTGCCCTCTGCTGTCCCCCATTGTTTGCTGACCTGATCTATTGTCTTTATTTATTACTTATGGAAACAGTTCAGGACTGTTTTCTGAAACAGAGCGTAACTGAGCCTACCAGGGGTAATAATTTGCTAGACCTAGTCTTGTCAAATAAGGAAACACTCGTAAATAATCTGGAGATCACTGAAGAGCTTGGCGCAAGTGATCACAAATCCATCACTTTTAGCATTAACTGGGAATAAAAGAATAATGATAATACAGTAAAAATCTATGATTTTCGTTCTGCAGATTATAATGGACTTAGGGAACATCTGTCTATTCTCGATTGGGGTTATTTAACTAATGATTTTATTGATGATGATCATACTTATGATTACGAAGGGATCTCCATTTATGATTTTTTTCTTAATAGTGTACACCGTGCTCAGAGTATATACATTCCCCAGAGAGAAATTAGGTCTAATAATAACGATCCCAAATGGGTTAACAGGAGGCTAAAGAAAAGGGGAATTTATAGGCGCATCAGAAGAGGAGAGGTTAACCTTACTGACCAATATGTTCAGCTTAAAAGAGAAGTAAAATAGGGGATTAGAAAGGCTAAACGTGACTATGAAATTAGAGTTGCTAATGAATCAAAGAATAATCCAAAGGGGTTCTTTCAAGTGTATAGGACGAAGGTGAAGGAAAAAGCAGGACCTCTGAAAATTGGGAATGGACAGCTGACGGATAACGAACTGGAAATGTGTTCCTTATTTAATGACTATTTTTTGTCAGTTTTTACACAGGAAGATTTAAATGAGATTCCAGTAATTAACAATTATTTAGTTCCTGATGAATTTAAATTAACTAATATTACTGTCACGAGGGACATGGTTATTAAACAGACAAACTGAAGCAAAATAAGTCCCGAGACCCGATGAGCTGTTTTCCAGGGTACTTAAGGAATGCAAGATGGAGCTTAGTTAGCCATTAACGAGTGTGTTTAATGCGGCCATCCTTACCGGTGTTGTGCCAGAGTTGTGGAAGATGGCTAATGTGGTTCCTATATTCAAATCAGGGGATAAGTCCACTCCTTCAAATTACCGTCCAATAAGCCTGACATCTATAGTGGGCAAGATATTAGAATCAGTTATAGCTGACATTATTAGAAGTCACCTTGAAGAGCATAACTTGATAAATGAATCTCAGCATGGATTTACGAGAGGTCGGTCCTGCCTGACAAATATATTGACATTCTTCAATAGAACATTTGAGGCAGTTGACAGTGATACAGAATATGACACTGTTTATTTGGATTTTAGTAAAGCCTTCGATAGAATACCTCACAAGAGACTCTTAAGAAAAGTGGCAGCTCATGGTATAGGAGATAAAGTTCTGTCATGGATAGAGGCATGGCTTACCAATAGAAAGCAGAGGGTTGCCATTAATGGGGTGAAATCTGAGTGGGGATTAGTCACTAGTGGCGTTCCACAAGGATCAGTTTTGGGCCCTCTCTTGTTCATAATTTACATTAATGACCTTGATGAAGGGATTACGAGTGACATGAGTAAATTTGCTGATGACACAAAGATAGGCCGTATAATTCATTCTGAAGAGGATAGCAATGAATTCCAGGAGGATTTGGACAAATTAATGTCTTGGTCTGAAAAATGGCAGATGAAGTTCAATGTGGATAAGTGTAAGGTACTAGTCCTTGGTAATGAAAATAACCCTCGAAGCTATAATCTAGGTGAAGTAGAGCTTGATCATACAGAATGTGAAAAATACTTGGGAGTCATGGTAAGCGGAAATCCAAAGCCAAGACAGCAGTGCCTTAGTGTGCGCAACAAGGCCAACATATTACTTGGATTTATCTCAAGAAGTATAAGTAACAGAAGTCCAAAAGTTATTTTACAGCTCTGTACAGCACTATTGAGGCCTCATTTAGATTATGCTGCTCAGTTTTGGTCCCCTTACTACAGGATGGATATAGACTCATTGGAGAACATACAGAGAAGAATGACTAAAATGATTTACTGTGTAAGAAACCTCCCGTATGAAGATAGACTTAAAGCCTTAAATCTCCACTCTCTGTAGAGGCGTAGAATGAGGGGAGATATCATTGAAGTGTATAAGTGGATGGCGGGCATAAACAAAGGAGATATTAATAAAGTACTGAGGGTGTCGAACCAGGTAAGAACCAGAAATAATGGTTTTAAGTTGGATAAATTTAGATTTAGGAAGGACATAGGTAAGTACTGGTTTTCTAACAGAGTTGTAGATGTGTGGAACAATCTTCCCAGTTGGGTGATATAGGTTAGGACCCTGGTTAGCTTTAAGAAGAGATTGGACAAATATATGAGTGGGAGGGGCTGGGTTTGATTGAGAAGCTTTATTTAGAGGTCGTTTTGATAAGGAATTGCCTTGCATGGGCCAGTAGGCCCTCTGCAGTGTTCCTCCATTTTTATGTTCTTATGTAATGTGCAAGGAAGTTGAGGAGAGGTTTGTACCCAAACCTCACTACGAAAACAAAAGACTTGGCAGACGATGCAACACCCCCCCCCAATGAAAAGCAGGGGTGTCACTAGCACGTTAAGAGACCATACAATAAGTGTCAGGGGCCCGAGACTGTTCAACTGCCTCCCAGCATACATAAAGGGGATTACCAACAGACCCCTGGCAGTCTTCAAGCTGGCACTGGACAAGCACCTAAAGTAGGTTCCTGACCAGCCGGGCTGTTACTCGTACGTTGGTTTGCATGCAGCCAGCAGTAACAGCCTGGTTGATCAGGCTCTGATCCACCAGGAGGCCTGGTCACAGACCGGGCCGCGGGGGCGTTGACCCCCGGAACTCTCTCCAGGTAAACTCCAGGTAAAACTCCAGGATAATGAAAAAGCCAGGGTGAGCCAGTGGTTCACCTAAAGGTGGAGGGAAGCCAAAACCAAGCGTGCTAGGGAACTGAAGAAGTATAGATGGCAAAGGACCCAGGGGAATAAGGAGAGCAGTCGAAGATCCAGAAATGAATAAGCACAGGCAAGAAGGGAGGCCCATCGGCAATATGAGGATGACATAGCAGCGAGAACCAAATCTGACCCGAAGCTGTTGTACATCTTCATCAGCAGGAAACAACAGTCAAAGACCAGGTAATCAGGCTAAGGAAGGGAGGAGGAGAGATCACAAGAAACAACCGATAAGTATGTGAGGAACTCAACATGAGATTCAAGGAAGTGTTGACAGAGGAGACAGAAGGGACGCGAGAAGGACGGAGAGGATGGGTACGCCACCAAGTGTTGGACACAATACATAAATCCGAGTAAGAAGTGAACAGGCTGCTGCATGAGCTAGACACCTCAAAGCTGAAGAAGATTACCAGGAGAAGAGTGGTGGAACACCTAAAAAGAAACAGATTTATCAACAACAGCCAACACGGTTTCAGGGACGGAAAATCCTGTGTCACAAACCTACTGGAGTTCTTTAACATGGTGGGTTGATTGCATTTTTTCTTGGACTGTAGGAAGGCGTTTAACACAGTTCCACACAACAGATTAGTGCAAACACTGGAGGGTCAGGCAGGAATAACAGGGAAGGCAGTACAATGGATCAGTGAATACCTGTCCGGAAGACAGCAGCGAGTCATGGTACTAGGTGAGGTGTCAGTGGGCACCTGTGACAAGTTGGATTCCACAGGGTCAGTCCTAGGACCGGTGCTGTTTCTGGTGTTTGTGAACGACATGACGGAAGGAATAGACTCCGAAGTGTCCTTGTTTGCAGATGATGTGAAATTGATGAGAAGAATTCAATCGGACGAGGACCAGGCAGAGCTACAAAGAGATCTGGACAGGCTGCAGGCCTGGTCCAGGAACTGGCTCCAGGAGTTCAACCCCACCATTTCAAAGTCATGAGGATTGGGAACGTGCAAAGAAGACAGCCGACGGAGTTCAGTCTAGGGGGTCAGAGACTACAAACCTCACTCAAGGAAAAAGATCGTGGGGTGAGTATAACACTAAGCACATCTCCTGAGGAGCTCATCAACCAAATAACTGCTGCAGCATATGGGCGCCTAGCAAATCTAAGAACAGCATTCTGCCATCTTAATAAGGAATCGTTCAGGACCCTGTACACCGTGTACGTTAGGCCCATATTGGAGTATGCGGCACCAGTTCGGAACCCACATTTAGCCAAGCACGTGAAGAAACTAGAGTAAGTGCAAAGGTTTGCAAGAAGACTATTCCCAGAGCTAAGGGGTAAGTCGTACCAGGAGAGGTTAAGGGAAATCAACCTGACGACACTGGAGGACGGGAGAGATTGGGGGGACATGATAACGACCTATGAAATACTGAGAGAAATTGACAGGGTGAACAGAGACAGAATGTTCTAGAGATGAGACACAGCAACAAGGGGACACAGTTGGAAGTTGAAGACACAGATGAATCACAGGGATGTTTGGAAATATTTCTTCAGTCAGGAAGTGGAATAGTTTGGGAAGTGATGTAGTGGAGACAGGTTCCATTCATAGCTTTAAGCAGAGGTATGATAAAGCTCATGGTGCAGTGAGAGTGACCCAGTAACGACCAGTGAAGAGTCGGGGCCAGGAGCTATGAATCGACCCCTGCAACCACAACTAGGTGAGTACACACACACACACACGCACACACACACCTAGCAAATATCATCAATATAACAATTCACTTCGTAAAGAAAGCACTTAAAGTGATGAGAAAATAAGGAGACGGAAATTAAGAAATAATATAGTTGAATTTGATATGTCTGAAATATTAAATACATGTTTAAAATTGTATTTCGCAGAGACAAGGATTGTCAGTTATACCTAACTGACCTTGAGGCATCGAAGGAAGTCGAACTTATTATAAAATATTGTTAATAATCAAGAATTGTAGCGAATTATTAATCATTGTGAATTATTGTGAATTGTATTCAATTGTGAATTGGGAAATTATGTTAATAAATTCCCTGTCAAGAAAATGCTTGACTGACTTCGTCAGAAATTAGGTGAACAGTAAATATTTTATGGAAAACTCACGTAAGTAGTGTAATAAGCATCAGAACGGCGTACATAACTCTTTTTATGATGGGCGGATGGGAAGGAGGTCAGCGTTCCTCTCTCCCTTCCATATAAGGGCGCAGCGGCCTCTCAGAACGACGACCTGCTGCCTCAAAGTTCCTGCCGGTAGGCAAATTTGTTTTCGTGGGTTGCTGTAGTAGTCGAGCAGGGAGGCAGTCACAGCAAGCAGACAGGCAGTGACAGGAAGCAGACAGGAAGTGGCAGGAAGCAGGCAGGGAGTGAAAGCAAGGAGACAGGTAGTTACAGGAAGCAGGCAGGTAGTGAGAGGAAGCAGGCAGGCACCCAGGTAGTGAGAGAAAGCAGGCACGTACTGACAGGAAGTAGGTAGGCAGTGACAGCAGGAAGGCAGGCAGTGACAGGAAGAAGGCAGGCAGTGACAGGAATAAGGCAGGCAGTGACAAGAAGAAGGCAGGCAGTGACAGCAGACAGGTAGTGACAGCAGGTAGGCAGTGACAGCAGGCATGCAGTAACTGCAGGCAGGCAGTGACAGCAGGTAGGCAGTGACAGCAGGCAGGCAGTGATAAAAGGCAGGATGTGACAACAGGCAGGCAGTGACACCAGGCAGGCAGTAACAGCAGACAGGCAGTGACTACAGGCAGGCAGTGACAGGAAGGCAGTAAAAGCAGGAAGGCAGTGACAGCAGGCAGGCAGTGACAACAGCAGGCAGTGGCAACAGGCAGGCAGTGACAGCAGGCAGGCAGTGACAGCAGGTAGGCAGTGACAGGAGGCAGGCAGTGACAGCAGGCAGGCAGTGGCAACAGGAAGGTTGTGACAACAGGCAGGCAGTGACAGCAGGCAGGCAGTGACAGCAGCAGGTAGTGACAGCAGGCAGGCAGAGACAGCAGGCAGTCAGTGACGGCAGGCAGGCAGTAACAGCAGACAAGAAGTGACAACAAGCAGGCAGTGACAACAGGCAGGCAATGACAGCAGGCAGCCAGTAATAGGAGACAGGCAGTGACAACAGGAAGGCAGTGATAGCAGGCGTGAAGTGACAGCAGGCAGGCAGTGACAGCAAGCAGGCAGTGACAGCAGGCAGGCAGTGACAGCATGCAGGCAGTGATAACAGCAGGCAGTGACAACAGGCAGGCTGTGACAGCATGCAGGCAGTGACAATAGGCAGAAAGCGACAACAGGTAAGCAGTAACAACAGGCAGGCAGTGACAGCAGGCAGGCAGTGACAGCAGGCAGTGACAACTGGCAGGCAGTGACAGCAGGCAGGCAGTGACAGCAGGCATGCAGTGACAGCAGGCCGGAAGTGACAACTGGCAAGCAGTGACAGCAGGCAGGTATTGACAGCAGGCAGGCAGTGACAGCAGGCAGGCAGTGACAGCAGGCAGGCAGTGACAACAGGCCGGCAGTGACAACTGGCAGGCAGTGACAGCAGGCAGGCAGTGACAACAGGCCGGCAGTGACAACTGGCAGGCAGTGACAGCAGGCAGGTATTGACAGCAGGCAGGCAGTGACAGCAGGCAGGTATTGACAGCAGGCAGGCAGTGACAGCAGGCAGGCAGTGACAACAGGCCGGCAGTGACAACAGGCCGGCAGTGACAACAGGCAGGCAGTGACAGCAGGCAGGCAGTGACAGCAGGCAAGCAGTGACAACAGGACAGGAGTGACAACTGGCAAGCAGTG
>NC_069401.1:67055338-67060338 GCF_026875155.1 Cherax quadricarinatus | reverse complement strand
CAAGGTGATAATTGCAGTGATGTATAACCCACCACAGAACAGCAGGAGGCCAAGGCAAGAGTATGACGAGAGCAATAGAGCGATGGTTGACACACTGGGTGCAGTGGCCAGAAGAGCTCATACATGCAGGGCAAAGCTCCTGATCATGGTCGACTTTAACCACAAGGAGATCGAATGGGAGAACTTGGAGCCACATGGGGGCCAAGATACATGGAGGGCTAAGATGATGGAGGTGGTACTGGAAAACTTCATGTACCAACACGTAAGGGACACTACAAGAGAGAGAGGAGAGGATGAACCAGCAAGACTGGACTTAGTATTCACCTTGAGTAGTGCAGATATTGAGGACATCACATATGAAAGACCCCTTGGGGCCAGCGATCATGTGGTTTTGAGCTTCGAATACACAGTAGAGCTACAAATGGAGGGGGAAGCAGGAAGGCCAGGACGAATGAAACCAAACTACACTAAAGGGGACTATACAGGAATGAGGAACTTCCTGAATGAGGTTCAGTGGGACAGAGAACTGGCAGGGAAACCAGTTAATGAGATGATGGAATATGTAGTCACAATGTGCAAGGAGGCTGAGGAGAGGTTTGTACCCAAGGGTAACAGGAATAATGAAAAAGCCAGGATGAGCCCATGGTTCACTCAAAGATGCAAGGAGGCGAAAACCAAGTGTGCTAGGGAATGGAAGAAATATGGAAGGCAAAGGACCCAGGAGAATAAGGAGAGCAGTCGTAGAGCCAGAAACGAATATGCACAGATAAGAAGGGAGGCCCAACGTCAATATGAAAACGACATAGCAGCAAAAGCCAAATCTGACCCGAAGCTGTTATACAGCCACATCAGGAAGAAAACAACCGTCAAAGACCATGTAATCCGGCTAAGGAAGGAAGGAGGAGAGACAACAAGAAATGACAGTGAAGTATGTGAGGAACTCAACAAGAGATTCAAAGAAGAGTTCACAGAGGAGACAGAAGGGGCTCCAGAAAGACGGAGAGGTGGGGTACACCACCATGTGCTGGACACAGTACACACAACCGAGGAAGAAGTGAAGAGGCTTCTGAGTGAGCTAGATACCTCAAAGGCAATGGGGCCACATAACATCTCTCCATGGGTCCTGAGAGAGGGAGCAGAGGCGCTATGTGTACCCCTAACAACAATATTCAGTACATCTATCGAAACAGGGAGATTGCCTGAGGCATGGAAGACAGCAAATGTGGTACCAATCTTTAAAAAAGGAGACAGACATGAAGCACTAAACTACAGACCAGTGTCACTGACATGTATAGCATGCAAAATCAAGGAAAAGATTGTCAGGAGAAGAATGGTGGAACATCTAGAAAGGAATGATCTCATCACCAGCAGACAACATGGTTTCAGAGACGGGAAATCCTGCGTCACAAACCTACTGGAGTTCTATGACATGGTGACAACAGTAAGACAAGAGAGAGAGGGGTGGGTGGATTGCATTTTCTTAGACTGCAAGAAGGCGTTTGACACAGTACCACACAAGAGATTAGTGCAAAAACTGGAGGACCAAGCAGGAATAACAGGGAAGGCACTGCAATGGATCAGGGAATACTTGTCAGGAAGACAGCAGCGAGTAATGGTACGAGGCGAGGTGTCAGAGTGGACACCTGTGACCAGTGGGGTCCCACAGGGGTCAGTCCTAGGACCAGTGCTGTTTCTAGTATTTGTGAAAGACATGACGGAAGGAATAAACTCCGAGGTGTCACTGTTTGCAGATGACGTGAAGTTGATGAGAAGAGTTCATTCAATCGAAGACCAGGCAGAAATACAAAGGGATCTGGACAGGCTGTAGACCTGGTCCAGCAACTGGCTCCTGGAGTTCAATCCCACCAAGTGCAAAGTCATGAGGATTGGGGAAGGGCAAAGAAGACCGCAGATGGAGTACAGTCTAGGGGGTCAGGGACTACAAACATCACTCAAGGAAAAAGATCTTGGGGTGAGTATAACACCAGGCACATCTCCTGAAGCGCACATCAACCAAATAACTGCTGCAGCATATGGGCGCCTAGCAAACCTCAGAACAGCATTCCGACATCTTAATAAGGAATCGTTCAGGACCCTGTACACCGTGTACGTTAGGCCCATATTGGAGTATGCGGCACCAGTTTGGAACCCACACCTAGCCAATCATGTAAAGAAACTAGAGAAAGTGCAAAGGTTTGCAACAAGACTAGTCCCAGAGCTAAGAGGTATGTCCTATGAGGAGAGGTTAAGGGAAATCAACCTGACGACACTGGAGGACAGGAGAGATAGGGGGGATATGATAACGACTTACAAAATACTGAGAGGAATTGACAAGGTGGACAAAGACAGGATGTTCCAGAGATTGGACACAGTAACAAGGGGACACAGTTGGAAGTTGAAGACACAGATGAATCAAAGGGATGTTAGGAAGTATTTCTTCAGCCACAGAGTAGTCAGGAAGTGGAATAGTTTGGGAAGCGATGTAGTGGAGTCAGGATCCATACATAGCTTTAAGCAGAGGTACGATAAAGCTCATGGTTCAGGGGGAGTGACCTAGTAGCGATCAGTGAAGAGGCGGAGCCAGGAGCTTGGACTCGACCCCTGCAACCTCAACTAGGTGAGTACAACTAGGTGAGTACACACACACACACACACACACACACACGCACACACACACACACACACACACACACACACACACACACACACACACACACACACACACACACACACACACACACACACACACACACACACTCCCAGACACACTCACGGAAACGAAGCTCACGGGGATGATAACAGATGCGATCTTTCCATCCGGATATCAGATCCTGAGGAAAGATAGGAGAAGAAAGGGAGGAGGAATTTCTCTGCTTATTCAAAACCAGTGGTGATTTGACGAAATGGGAGGAATTGACAGAATGGAAGCAAGGGCGTACATAGTAGGAACAATTCAGACTGGAGGTCCCAGGGTGGTGATTGCAGTGATGTACAACCCGGGACAGAATAGCAGTAGGCCAAGAGAAAAATATGATGAAAGCAACAGAGCAATGGTGGACCCACTAGCTAAGGTGGCCAGAAGGGCCCACACGGGTACGGCAAATTTACTAGTTATGAGTGATTTCAATCACAAGGAGATTGATTGGGAAGATCTGGAGCTACATGGGGGACCTGAAACAGGGAGAGCTAAGATGATGGAGGTGGTACTAGAAAACCTCATGCATCAACATGCCAGGGACACTACCAGAACTACTCAAAGTAAGCATGAGGTCAAGGCTGGATCTCGTATTCTCCTTGAGAAGTTCTGATACTGATACTCGGAGCTAGTGATCACGTGATCCTGAACTTTGAATACATTGTAGAGTTAAAAACGGAGAGAGAGCGTAGCAGCACGAATTGGACGGGAGAAGCATGAGACATGAGGAATTTCCTGCCCAAGGCTGAGTTTGAAAGAGAACTAGTGGGAAACACAGTAAATGAAATGATAGAACAAGTGACCACAAAATGCAAGGAGGCAGAGGAGATGTTCGTACCCAAAGGCAACATACACAATAGAAAGACCAAAACGAGCCCTTGGTCCACCCAGATGTGTAGAGAGGCCAAAACTAGGTGTGCAAGAGAATGGAAAAAAAACTGTGAACATAAAGGACCCAGGAAAATATGATTAACCGAATAACCAAAAATAAATATGCATGGATAAGGAGGGAGGACCAGCGGCAATATGAGTGATATAGCATCGACAGTGAAATCTCAACTAAAGCTACTGTACAGCCACATCAGAAGGCAAACAACGGTCCAGGATCAGTTAATCAGACTGAGGAAGGATGGAGGGGAGATCACGAGAAACGACAAAGAATTATGTGAGAAGCTCAACACAAAATTCAAGACACACACAGGGCAACGAGTGACTAGCTCACTTACGGCTTACTACACAAATAGTAGGAGTCTAAGAAATAAGATAAATGAGCTAAGATTACTTGCAAGTGCAGGTAATATAGATATTATTGCTATAACAGAGACCTGGTTCAACTTGAAAGATAAAGAAATGCATTCTGATTGCAACATACAGGGTTATAAACTATTTCTCACTGATATGGTCAACAGCAAGGGTGGTAGAGTGGGGATGTATGTCAAAGACAATTTAAATAGTTGTGTTAGACAAGATATAAGATTAGAAACATCGGACACAATCTGTTTGGCTTCGAGAAACTGTAGCCAAACAGATTGTGTCCGATGTTTCTAATCTTATATCTTGTCTAACACAACTATTTAAATTGTCTTTGACATACATCCCCACTCCACCACCCTTGCTGTTGACCATATCAGTGTGAAATAGTTTATAACCCTGTATGTTGCAATCAGAATGCATTTCTTTATCTTTCAAGTTGAACCAGGTCTCTGGTCTCAGGTTAAAAATTAAATTTGGGTGTGATTTATAGGTCTCCAAACCTTGATAACGAGTGCGGTAGGCTGCTATGGAACAAAATTTATAAGGCGTCTAGATATGAAAATGTTGTGTTAATGAGAGATTTTAGCTTTAGACAAAATGATTGGAACAATTTGACAGAAAATCTTGAGTTTAGTGACTTTCTTGATAACGTTCAGGATAGCTTTTCAAAACAGTTTGTGACAGAATTACCCACATAAATGCAATCAAGTCTAAGTTCCAGACTTTCGCTTGGCTGACTTTATGGGGCAGAGAAATTACCTGGGTGGGCTAAATTGGGATGACCTGACTTTGGGTCAGGTACATGATGTTGGTTGCCAATATGACTTTTTCAGAGCTTAGCGCTAACTTTTGTTCCGAGTAGGGAAATTAGATCTATCAAAACTGATTCCAAATGGATATACAATAGACTAAAACATCTCATTGGCCAAAAGAGGATCATATACAGGAGTATCAAAAGAGGGGATGGGCAGTTAAGAAATCAATATATTCAATTAAGGAGAGATATGAAAAAAGGAATAAGAAAAACAAAAAAGGATTATGAGGCTAAAGT
>NC_069401.1:67039830-67054838 GCF_026875155.1 Cherax quadricarinatus | reverse complement strand
TCCGGAACTAGCCTTGTTAAAAACCTTTGCATTTCTCTTTTCTTGACTGTTTAAACCATTTGGGGGTTACAAACTGGTGCTGCATACTCCAGTATGGGCCTGATGTACACAGTGTACATCTTAAACGATTTCTTACTAAGGTATCGGAACGCTATTCTCAGGTTTGCCAGGCGCCCATATGCTGCAGCTGTTATCTGGTTGATGTGTGCCTCCGGAGACGTGCTCGGTGTTATGGTCACCCCAAGATCTTTCTCCTTGAGCGAGGTTTGCAGTCTTTGGCCACTTAACCAATATTCTGTGTGCGATCTTCTGTGCCCTTCCCCAATCTTCATGACTTTGCATTTGGCAGGGATGAGTTCAAGAAGCCAGTTACTGGACCACGTGTCCAGCCTGTCCAGGTCTCTTAGAAGTCCTGCCTGCTCCTCATCTGATTTATTTCTCCTCATTAACTTCACATCATCGGCGAACAGGGACACCTCTGAGTCTACCCCTTCCATCATGTCATTCACATATACCAGAAATAACACTGGTCCTAGGAACGATCCCTGTGGGACCCCACTCGTCACAGGTGCCCACAGGTGCCGTACCATGACTCGTTGTTGCCTCCCTGTCAGGTATTCTCTGATCCATTGCAGTGCCCTTCCTGTTATACGCGCCTGATCCTCTAGTTTCTGCACTAGTCGCTTGTGAGGAACTGTTTCGTAGACCTTCTTGCAGTCCAAGAAAATGCAATCAACCCACCCCTCTCTCTCGTGTCTTACTTCTGTAACTTTGTCATAGAACTCCGGAAGGTTTGTGACACAGGATTTGCCTTCCATGAATCCGTGCTGATTGTCGTTTATAATCTTCTTCCGTTCCAGGTACTCCACCACTCTCCTCCTGATAATCTTCTCCATGACTTTTCATACTATACACGTCAGTGACACTGGTCTGTAATTTAGTGCCTCTTTTCTGTCTCCTTTTTTTAAAAATTGGAACTACATTTGCGGTCTTCCATACCTCAGGTAGTTGCCCAGCTTCAAGGGATGTGTTGAAGATTGTGGTTAATGGCACACACCGTATATTTGCTCCCTCCCTGAGGACCCACGGGGAGATGTTGTCATGTCCCTTTTCCTTTGAGGTATCAAGGTCACTTAGCAGCTTCTTCACCTCTTCCTCAGTTGCGTACATATCGTCCAGCACTTGTTGGTCTATTCCCTGTTTGTGTCCCCCTTTGTCCTGTCTTCCCAGAGTCCTTCCTGTCTTCACTGTGAATACTTCCTTAAATCTCATGTTGAGCTCCTCGCATACCTCTTGATCTTTTTTTGTGAGTTCCCCACCTTCTTTCCTCAGCCTGATCACCTGGTCTTTGACTGTCGTCTTTCTCCTAATGTGGCTAAACAGCAGTTTCGGGTCAGACTTAGCCTCCGACGCTATGTCATTTTCGTGCTGTCGCTGGGCCTCCCTCCTTATCTGTGCATATTCGTTTCTGGCTCTTCGACTGATCTCCTTGTTTTCCTGGGTCCTTTGCCTTCTATACTTCTTCTAATGCACTTAGTTTTTGCCTCCCTGCACCTTTGGGTAAACCAAGGAATCGTTTTGGTCTTCTCATTGTTTCTGTTGCCCTTCGGAACAAACCTTTCCTCTGCCTCCTTGCATTTTGTTGTTACATATTCCATGATTTTATTTACTGTCTTTCCTACCATTTCTCTGTCCCACTGCATATCCCACAGGAAGTTCCTCATACCTGTGTAGTCCCCCCTTTCATAGTTTGGCTTTTCCCATTCGACTCCTGTTACCCTCTCCACCTGTAACTCTACTATGTAATCAAAACTCAGGACAACCTGGTCACTAGCTCCGAGGGGCCTCTCATATCTGATGTCATCAATGTGTGAGCTACTCAGGGTGAACACAAGGTGAAGTCTTGCTGGTGTGTGTGTGTGTGTGTGTGTGTGTGTGTGTGTGTGTGTGTGTGTGTATGTGTGTGTGAGAATGAGTGTGTGCGTGAGTGTGTGTACTCACCTAGTTGTACTCACCTAGTTGAGGTTGCGGGGGTCGAGTCCGAGCTCCTGGCCCCGCCTCTTCACTGATCGCTACTAGGTCACTCTCCCCGAGCCGTGAGCTTTATCATACCTCTGCTTAAAGCTATGTATGGATCCTGCCTCCACTACATCGCTTCCCAAACTATTCCACTTACTGACTACTCTGTGGCTGAAGAAATACTTCCTAACATCCCTGTGATTCATCTGTGTCTTTAGCTTCCAACTGTGTCCCCTTGTTGCTGTGTCCAAACTCTGGAACATCCTGTCTTTGTCCACCTTGTCAATTCCCCTCAGTATTTTGTATGTCGTTATCATGTCCCCCCTATCTCTCCTGTCCTCCAGTGTCGTCAGGTTGATTTCCCTTAACCTCTCCTCGTAGGACATACCTCTTAGCTCTGGGACTAGTCTTGTTGCAAACCTTTGCACTTTCTCTAGTTTCTTTACGTGCTTGGCTAGGTGTGGGTTCCAAACTGGTGCCGCATACTCCAATAGGGGCCCTAACGTATACGGTGTACAGGGTCCTAAACGATTCCTTATTAAGATGTCGGAATGCTGTTCTGAGGTTTGCTAGGCGCCCATATGCTGCAGCAGTTATTTGGTTGATGTGCGCTTCAGGAGATGTGCCTGGTGTTATACTCACCCCAAGATCTTTTTCCTTGAGTGGGGTTTGTAGTCTCTGACCCCCTAGACTGTACTCCGTCTGCGCCTTCTTTGCCCTTCCCCAATCTTCATGACTTTGCACTTGGTGGGATTGAACTCCAGGAGCCAATTGCTGGACCAGGTCTGCAGCCTGTCCAGATCCCTTTGTAGTTCTGCCTGGTCTTCGATCGAGTGTATTCTTCTCATCAACTTCACGTCATCTGCAAACAGGGACACCTCAGAGTCTATTCCTTCCGTCATGTCGTTCACAAATACCAGAAACAGCACTGGTCCTAGGACTGACCCCTGCGGGACCCCGCTGGTCACAGGTGCCCACTCTGACACCTCGCCACGTACCATGACTCGCTGCTGTCTTCCTGACAAGTATTCCCTGATCCATTGAATTGCCTTCCCTGTTATCCCTGCTTGGTCCTCCAGTTTTTGCACCAATCTCTTGTGGGGAACTGTGTCAAACGCCTTCTTGCAGTCCAAGAAAATGCAATCCACCCACCCCTCTCTCTCTTGTCTTACTGCTGTCACCATGTCATAGAACTCCAGTAGGTTTGTGACACAGGATTTCCCGTCCCTGAAACCATGCTGGCTGCTGTTGATGAGATCATTCCTTTCTAGGTGTTCCACCACTCTTCTCCTGATAATCTTCTCCATGATTTTGCATACTATACATGTCAGTGACACTGGTCTGTAGTTTAACGCTTCATGTCTGTCTCCTTTTTAAAGATTGGGACTACATTTGCTGTCTTCCATGCCTCAGGCAATCTCCCTGTTTCGATAGATGTATTGAATATTGTTGTTAGGGGTACACATAGCGCCTCTGCTCCCTCTCTCAATACCCATGGGGAGATGTTATCTGGCCCCATTGCCTTTGAGGTATCTAGCTCACTCAGAAGCCTCTTCACTTCTTCCTCGGTTGTGTGCACTGTGTCCAGCACTTGGTGGTGTGCCCCACCTCTCCGTCTTTCTGGAGTCCCTTCTGTCTCCTCGTAAACACTTCTTTGAATCTTTTGTTGAGTTCTTCACATACTTCACGGTCATTTCCTTTTTGTCTCTCCCCTCTTCCTTAGCCTTTAAACCGGGTCCTGACTGTTTTTTTTTCCCCTATGTGGTGTACAACAGTTTGGGGTCAATTTGGCTTTCGCTGCTAGGGTCTTTTCAATTGCTTTGGGCCTCCCTTCTTATCTGTGCAATTCGTTTCGGGGCTCACGACTGTTCTCCTTATTCCGGGGCCCTTTTTCCCCTTCTATATTTTTCCCTTTCCCAGCACACTTGGTTTTTTTTGCCTCCCTCACCTTTGGGAAACCATGGGTATCCTGGTTTTTCATTACTCCTGTTCCCCTTGGGTCAAACCTTCCTCAGCCTCTTGCATTTTGTTGCTACATATTCCATACCATTAACTGGCTTCCCGGCCATTCTTGTCCCACTAAACCCCTTCAGAGTTCCTCTTTCCCTTGTATCTCCATAGGTTTGTGACACGGGTTTTTCCCGCCCTAAACCCCATGTGGTGTGTTGTGTTGTGGAGTGTGTGTGGTGTTTTTTGGTGTGTGTTGTGTGTGTGTAGTGTGTGTGTTGGGGTGGTGGTGTTTGTGTGTGGGGTGGTGTGTGTTGTGTGTCCACCTAGTTGTACCACCTATTGTGGTTTGCAGTTGCCGATTCAAAGCCCTGCCCCGCTTTTCCGGGTCAGTAGGGGTCACTCCCCCTGAACCAGACTTTATCATGCCCTCTTAAAACGGTGTATGGTTTTTCCTCCCTACATCGCTTCCCCCACTATTCCATTTCCCGACTAGCGTGACTGAAGAAATACTTCCAACACCCCGTGAGCATCTGTGTCTTAAATGCCAACTTTTCCCCCTTTTTGCTTTTCCCATTTTGGGAACATCCTGTCCTCCCCCCTCCTTGCAATTGCTCCATTTTTTTAAATGCTTTATCATGTTCCCTATCTCTCCTGTCCCCAGTGTCGGGGCGTTTCCCCAACCTCTCATCGAGGAGTCCCCTTTTAGCCCTGGAATGTCCTTTGCAAACATTTGCACTTTTTTCTAATTTCTTTATGTGTTTGGCTAGTGGGGGTTTCCCAAAACTGGTGCCGCATCTCCATATGGGCCTAACATACACAGTGTACAGGTCCTAAACGACCCTTTTACTTAATGTCGGAATGCTGTTTGTTCTTAGGTTTGCTGGGCGTCCATATGCGGGCAGCATTTTTTTTTTTGAAGTGCGCCTTGGAGATTGCGTGGTTTTATATTCACCAAAATATTTTTTCCCCGAGAAAGGGTTTGTGCCCCTTTCCCCCTAACTGTACTTCGTCTGGGGTTTTCTTTGCCCTTCCCAACCTCAGGGCTTTGCACTTGGTGGGTTGAACTCCGGGGCCCAAATTGCTGGAACAGGTTTGCCCCTTTCATAGGGGCGCCACTTTAAGTGGAAGGGGTTCACAGTTCGGGAAGAAGGAAATGAAAGAGTTAATAAGAAGAATAAAGGGTAATTAATCGATTCTCTGGGTTCTCCAAGACGAGTGTATTCAGGGTTAGTGAGGGGAAAGGGACCACTGATTCCCCGCTAATCAAGGGTTTGAATATTTTAATAGTAGGGAAAATTTTCAGGTAAGATAATTTGGCGTGCTTTTGTAACAGAGACAGAAAATCAGACAGAGAGTGTGCCCTTTCCCGGGCTGGTGTTGGTGACAAGCAGAGGGTTGGGTAAAATTAGGCAGGTAAAGGGAACAAACCCTTTTTCTGTCTTAGTACGGGGGGAAGACACTGAGAAGGGGAGGAGAAGGGGGCTGCTGGAAAGTACGGTCAGCCAAAGAGTAGTTAGGTCTAAGGGAGGGATCCCAGTCTATGTAGCATCTTACCTAGAAAAAAGTGGCAATGAATAAGTCAGGGGAAAAAGGGAAAAATTGCTGGCAAAAAACTTGCACCCCATTCATTATAACTGGGACCCATTCTTTGGGAAACGATATGAGCAAGGGATGGGGGTTTACTCTCTGGGAGGAGGGGGCATTAGCCAATTCGATTGAGAGGGGAAATTGATGACTTTTTAGGGAATTTAAACTGATAGATTATGAGGATGAGTGTTTGTGGGAAACAAACAGGCGCGCATTAGGGCTAAAAACAGCTTATTACCGGAATCTCAGGGGTAGTTTAAAAACAATATTCAAAATAAAGTTGCATAATGGCAAATCAATTGTTCAAAAAACCAAAGAAAAATAGAAGGGCAACGAGTGAGTGCTCCCCTTAAAGGTTTTCTTACAAATGAGGGGTCTAAGAAATACGATGAAAGCTAAGTCTTTCATGTAGGTAATAAGAATTATTGGTTTAACGAGACCTGGGTTAACCTGAAAGATAGAGAAATGCCTACTGAATGCAAATACAGGGGTTATAAACATTTCCCCCAACAGAGTCAACGGGAAGGCTGGTGGTGTGGCGAGTAATCAGGTTATTTAAATTTTTTGTCTTAGACCTGATATAAGATAGAACATCGAACACAGAATCGTTGGGTACGTTTCCGAGGGGCGTGACAATTAATTTTGGTGTGTTTATAGGGCCCCCAAACCCTTATAGGGAGGGCAGTAAGCTGTTTTGGGAAAAGAAATTCATAGGGTTCTAGACATGAAAATGTTGTGATAATGGGGGGTTTTAAAAATTTAACAAATTTATTGGAACAAAATGACAGGAAAAACTTGATTAGTGATTTCTTAACGGCCCGGGTTTCTTTTTAGAACAGGTTGCGCAGAAAACCCAAATAAAGAAAAAAATCTCTTGCTTTTTCTTGCCAACAAAAATTCATTAAAATTTAAAAATTTGAGGTTAATGATAGCTTGGGGAGAGTTTATCACAAATCACTTATTTCAAGGGATCGAATTACCCCCGATAGCTGCAAACAAAAATCTGTCCCAGATTTTTTTATTGGCCCACTTCAGGACGAAATATTACCCGGTGGGCTAAATTTTTGAGTCCTACTATGGGTCAGGAGATGACTTGGTTGCCCAAAATGACTTTTTTCAGAGCTTTTCAGCTCCCCAAAAACTTTTGTTCCTAGTAGGGGAAATTTAAACAACAAAAATGATCCCCAAAAGGATAAAAAATTAAAACATCTCACTGGCCAAAAGAGGCATATATAGCGTATCAAAGAGGGAATGGCAGTTAAGAAAAACAAAATATATTTAATTTAAAAAAAAAAATAAAGAAAAGAATAAGAAAAGCAAAAAAGGGATTATGAGGCTAAGGTCGCAAGGGGTTCAAAGATTAACCCAAAAGGGTTTTTTCAGGGATACAGAAGTAAATTAGGGAAAGACTGGCTCATTTTAAAATAACTTTCAGATCACTAAGTGATAAGGATATGTGAAATTCTCAACCTACCTTTTCCAGTTTCACCCAGCAAATACAGGTATTCCGAAAAAATTAACTAGTAGAAAAGGGTGGAATAAACTATGCACGATTGGGGGAACTAGTGACATGGTCCTCGGGTTTAAATAGGGGAAGTAAAACTAAAAAAACCCCCGGGCCCTGAGGATTTTTTTGAAAGGGCTGTTAAAGGAAGGAAAAAAGGAAACCGTAGCATACCTTTGGCTAATCTTTTTAACTATCACTACAAACTGGCATTTTTCCCTATAAGGGGAAAAAAATGGAAAAATGTAATCCCTATTTACAAGGCAGGGGGACAGGTCCTTGGCATCAAACTATGCCAAAATAAGCCTTACCCCCATAGTGGGAAAATTTTGGAAATCAATAATTGCAGAAGCAATTCGAAAGCCATCTTGACAGGTAAGATTGATTAACGAATCTAAACCCACGGTTTTCAAAGGGACTTTTCCTGTCTTACAAATTTACTAACTTTTTTCACTTTTCCACAAAAAACCCCATACATAAAAGGGGAAAAGCTTACGACGCCTTTTTTCGGTCCGGTTTGGGGCCCATTTAAAAGGCACATACCCAGGAGTGGGCAGGTCGGCTATTTATAGGCGGGAAAAGAGGTGGTGGAAGTAGTAGTAGTAGTTTTATAAGAATGGTATTTTAATCCCGAAAAGATGAAAAAAGGACACATGCGAGGACAAATTAAGGAAAAACCCTTTCCCTCCCACTTTTTTTACCAGGGTAAAGATAGTGTACATTGTTGTCTATGCTTAAGACAGCAAGTTTTCCGGGCATTCTACTTTTTTTTATCTAGGAAGGGGCCCAAGGAAGAAAAAGTTTGCCAGGTCAGCTTTTCCTTTATGTGGGGGGTAGTAAGGGCTTTGGGGCGTTATAAACTTCTTCAGATTATTTTTGACTTACGGGGAGTGATACTGACGCCGGGAAAAACCAACAAAGAACGATCTGTGCTTTATTGTGAACAAAGTGTTCAAAAAAACCGAAAAAACACTTAAAGAAAAGGTGTGACCCAATTTTTTAGTAAATTTGGGGTAAACAATTATTGTTTGAACAGTTTTAACAACGAGTGTTGCGACCCAACCCCAGTGTAGTGCGACTTTCTTAAAAAGAACACTATTCTTCAATAAACTAAACGGATTTTTCGTCCCTTTAATTACGGGCCCGATAATTTACCCAGGAAGTGTTCAAAATCGTGAGGGACTGCAAAATGTGAGGTACTTTTGATTTCGCTTTTGATTTAAAAAGTCGGGGATTTAGTCACTTATCAAAAACCCCCCGGTGTATGCGGCCCTTTAAAGTCCACAAGTAAGTTTGCCCAGCCTCAGTAAATGAAAATGTGACTTTAAAACCCCTAGGGGTAATTTATTGTTTACAAAATATGATCTTTTACAGCCCGTTGAGGGGGAGTTCATGACAAAAATTCAAGCCTTTCGTTTTGCAGGGGGGGCTTTTGTAGACGATTTGCTGTTTTTTTATCAGCTAAGGGGTTCCCTATTTTAAAAAATTTTTAAAAAAATTATTTTCTTAGCTCAAAAACCATTTCTCAAAAAATTGCTTAGACTTAATTGGAACACACAGAAGATACCTTGAGTCTAAAAGGGGAAAAAATAAAAAATCATGCGTACACTCATTTAAAAGTTTTACTTTTAAAAGGTATCACAATGTTTTGATCCCCCTAGGACTGTCTCACCAATTCCCATACAATTTAAAAAATGCTTGTGCGAGCATGAAGCTAAAAAAAACAGTTGAGATGAAAAACTTCCCTCTAGAAATGGGGCAAGCATGGGATGAAATATCCAAGGAGTTTAAACAACTTCATAAAATTTTAAATTTCCCGCAAATAGATAAAGGGGAAAACAAGTACATATTGATGTGTTCGTGATCAATCAACCGAGGTTGTGGCGCTTTTAGCTTACATGAGTAATGCGGAAGGAAGTACACTAATTATTTAAAAGGCCAGGGTTGCCCCCTTCAAGGTCAAAAACAGTACCCACAATTGGAACGGGACAGCACTTGTGTAGGTAAAAAATTAAAAGTGTTTTTAAAAAAAAGTATTTGACCAACTCAATATTGAAAAAATGGGTGATTGGAGGGGATAATAAAAGCGTTTCCAGTTTTTTAAAGAAATAAAAGAGAAAGTTGGTTTTATGTACGGGAATGGGGGAGTGGGGGGAAAAGAGAATCCGGGTTACTTTGTTGTATGGGGTTTGTCCCACTAAAGGGAAATTTTTTGGAAATAAAAAATTTATGGCTCCCCCAAACCCGGAACGGGCTCTCTAACGAAAATAACTGGGCCTCACCCAAAAAAATTTCCTTTAGGGCCCAGAAAAAACAGTCTGCTTGAAACAAACAAAAATTTAATCTGGAAAAATTTTAAAAATTTACTCTTTTGGGGGGAAAACTTTTAAGTTTTACAGCTTTGTCTTTAAATTCTTTAAAAAGGAAAAAAAAACCTTTAATTATGAAAAATCTTCAAACCCATTAAAATACTGCGTGAAACTAATACAGAAAGATATTTTCTTTACAAAATTTTAAAAATTTTTGGGGAAAACACGGGGAAGAATTCATAATTCTTCATCCCTAAAGAAGTCTTTCTTTCCAATTTTTTGACCCCGGGGGAAACCATTGGCTAAAAAAAAACTGATTTTTTGAAAACCCCACAAAACGTTTTTACATGGCGGGGTGCTGACCCCCACTTTTCAATACGACAACCTATGGATACCTCAAGGTCGAAAAAATGAAAAAAAGAAAAAAATGAGGGACTTCATTACTTGTCGTCACTACGAAAAGCGATTTATGCCCAGTATCCGGGTTTCTACCTCGATATCCTTAAAAAGGTTTTGCCCTACCCACCCCATTTAAAGGTGACAGGTTGTAGATTACACTGGACCAATAATTTTAATTTAAAAACGGGGGGGAAAAAATTTCCCATAAAGGTGTACATCTTTTGTTTACTTGTGCTAAAAACTGGAGCAGTACATTTTAAAAATTACCCACTGGACATGTCTGCTGAACCTTTACCCAAATTTTCAAAAGGTTTGCGCCAGAAGGGCATTTTCCCAAAAATGAAAATTTTCAGACAATTCAATGAAGTTTGTTGTGGGTGCCTGTTTTATACAGCAAGATCTTTGATCGAGCAGGGGGTTTACAAACAGGGGTTAAATGAACGATTTTTGGGTTTAGTGACACAGTCCCCTCGGTTTTATGCCCAAGGCGGATTTTGTAAAAAGAATGACATCTTCTTTTAAAACGTTTTTTAAGGGGAAAAATTTTCAAAAGTCAGCGAATAACTTAGAATTTTTCCCAAAAAATCGTATTTAAATAAAAAATAGGGGACAAAAACAGGCTTTTAACTTCCGTTCCCGATGTTAAAAACAATTTAAAAGCTTTAAAAGCCCATTTTCTTTTACTCTTGGCGGGAAGGGCCCAAAACCTGTTCAAACCCAAGAATGATGAAACCAAAATAAATAAGGTTTCCTCCCTTTTTCGAACCGGGCCCGTCAGCCGTAAATTCAAAACATTTTTGTGTTTAAAAGTTGGGAGAAATATGGCGGAAAAACACTTCTATGGAGCGGGGTGTTACTGAAAACCTAAGTCCTTAGCCCGGGTAAACATAGTGATTATTGTTAAAAAAGGCCCAAGGTCCCAAGGGCCCCTTTTGGGAAAAAATTGGGGCCATATATCTGATGAAAAAGAATCAAACAGGACGTTGATGTTTTTTAAAACAAAGGTAAAGTGAAAAACGGACCCGTAGATAAATTAGTGCTATTTGAAAATTTCACAGTGTTGAAAAAAAACGTAGTGGGCTCTCCGAAACACCCCGGGGCTAGGGGCTGTTCAGAAAAAACAAGCCGCGTGGGGCGGGGGGGGGGCCCCCCGGGGCGGCCGGGGGGGCCCCCCCCCCCCCGGGGCCCCCGGGGGGGGGGTTCTTACGCCCTTCCCCCCCACCCAATTTAAATTTTTCCCGATGAGGGGACAGCCCCTTAAAAAGCCCTTTTCCCCCCGAAGGCCAGTTTGAAAAGGGGGTTTGGGCAATTTCTTTTTCCTTAAAACCCTTTTCCTTTATTAAGGAAACGTCCCGCGGGGTCGAAAACCCCAAAAGGGGGTTTCCAATTTGGTTTGGGTTTTTTTTAGGTTTTTCCCCTCCCCCCCAAACCCCAGGGGAAATGTTACTGCTGGCGCACGCAATTGACGTACGAACCCCGCCGGTTTGGGCAAGTACTAACTTTAGGTGATTGCCCAGTGCCTTTTTGAAGACAGCCAAAGGGGGTTTTAGTAATCCCCCTTTTTTTATTGTGGGAGGCAGTTGAAAAAGTTGGGGGGCCCCAGACATTTATTGGTTTTGTTCTCAATTTTTCCCCTTTGCAGGGCAATTTAAAGGGAAAAACCTGCCCCACTTTATTACCATGTTTTAAAAATAGCAGAACAAACATTTGATTGTTTTCCGGGGGGAAAATTTTGGGTGCAAGGGAAAAAATTTCCTGATTTGCTCTGTTTTATGGAAGGCAAACCCGGGGAAGTGAAGTGTTGCAGGGGGCAAGTGAGGTGTTGCAGGGGGGCAAGGAGGTGTTGCAAGGGGGGTCCCTTTGCTCAGGTTGTAGTCATAAAAAGGGGCAAAAAGGCTCTAAATTCTTTTTGTTAGGGAAGCACATATGGCAACCGTTAGGTATCTTTTTTCGAAAAAAGTTTCACCCACACAGTAGGCTTCTTCACTCGAGTACAGAAAAAAATTGAAAGAAACAGAGATAAATTGAAGGGCGATGTAATAGCCATCATTTCCCTTTAAAATTTTGAGGGTTGGGCAGTCCCCCAGTCTGGGAAGAGCAATTTTTCCATAGGAGGTGAAACCTACGTTTCACCTCCCGGCGCTTTTAAAAGCTCCATCCTGGGCACTTTCATCTCCCTATTTTTTTCAGCTATGGAAAAAATTTTTTCTCCCGGGCTGAGGGGACTGACCACCTCAAAACTTTTTTAAGGGGGGATGGACTGATTACATCGTCTTAAAATATTTCTGTTCTATCAACTTTTTGTACTCGACTGAAGAAGCCTATGTGTAGGGGAAACCCTTTCCCCCCCCTAAAGTACCTAACTGTTGAATATGTGTCTTACCCAAAACCGTTTGGTATTTTATACCATTTTAATGTTTACTCGTACTTCATGCTGTAAGAGCGGATAAAAAAGTGAATGACGCAATTTTTTTTTAAACACATTACAAAATTTTAGGACGTTACGGTGAAACAATAGTAGATCTTGATGAAAAAGTTGTAACCAGCGAGTGTTGTGAATTCAAACACTATTTTTCAATCAAAACACCGGGTACCGAAAATAATTTTTTAAGGGTTGGGTACACAAAAACCCGGTAAGTCTACTTTGACATATTCTAGTTCAATTTTACTGCACAGTTTAGAACCAATATACAATCTAGGTAGGTTTCCCTAAACCCGGGAGCAGGTGGGCTTTGAGGCCCCAAAACAAGTAAGTTCATAAGGATCTAGTCAGTACCCAGTTATTCAATGAAATACTGATACAACACCCCTTAGGGTAATTAACTCATCCCTAACCCCTTCCCCTTTTGCCACGTGGTGGTTTGAAAAACCACTTTTTCGTCGAAGGTTTTCTATTTGAAGGGGGCTGTGATAGGGGGAGGGGCGCAACCAAGTAAGTGTCCTATTATTGATACAAAAGGGAAATTTGTTTGTTTAAAAAGTTTATTTAACCATTTTAATTTGGTAAAAATAAAAATTTTTCCACAAAAAGGGGACTGAAATTCCCTTAGATATAAACTGAATAAAAAATATTTTTTGTGCATTTTAATTAAAGGGGATGAAACTAAAAAGGGAAAAAAAGAAGGGTTTGGGGAAAAGCTGATTCTAGGGATGGGGTAGGGATATTGGGCCCTTTAAGGGTAGGGGTAAGGGGGGAGGTTTAGGGGGGAAGATGGACAAAAAGGTAAAAGAGGGTGGAAGTGGATTTAGGGGGAAAAATTTTTGGGGGAGATCGCCCTAGAGGGGGGGAGGGGAGAGGGAGTGGAGGGGGAGAAGGGGGAGGGTGCTTGTTTAGGAGATGAAGTAAAAGGAAAAAAATTGATCCCAAAGGGCATAGAGCCGGGAAGGGAATTTCCCTAAGATAAAAGGAGTTGGAGGGCTCCCAAAAAAAACCGAAAAAAAACGATAATTTGAAAAATTTAACAACCCCCCAAAAAATCAATCAAGGATTTGGAAACCCAAAAAAAAATTTACAAAAGGGATTGGAAACAGCATTGACCCCGGAGCTGGTAACCCACTTTTCTCAGGAAAACAGACCCAAAAAAAAAGGGAAAAAAAAAATGAAAAAAAATAGAGGGAAAAAAGGGGAAAAAATTTTAAAAATTTTGGTTTTCTCCAAAAAAAAAGATCCGGGGGGAAACGGAGGTTCCCAGGGAGAAAATTAAAACCATATCAAAAAAAAAAAATTCGAAATTTAAAAAAAAAAAATAGAGGAGGGGGGCCCCTGAGGTTTGGGTTCCCAAAAAGGGGACGCTCTGGAGAGGAGAGAGGGAGAGAGAGAGAGAGAGGGGAGAGGAAACTCTGGAATATCCCTATCAAATATTTTGTATATTTATATATATATAAAATTTTATATTATATATATAAGGGGTGTGTTATATATATAAAATTTTTATAAATATAAATATATAAAATATATTTTATAAATTATATATAATATATATATTATATTTATATATATTATATATATTTATATATAATTTAAAATATATATATATATATATATATAAAAAATATTTATATATTTTATATATATATATATAAAAATTATATATATAAATATATATATTTATATAAATATAATATATGTATATATTATATTTATATTATATATTCTATATATATTTTTATATATTTATATATATATTATAAATTTATATTTTTGATATATAATATACTTACTCTAGGTTTTTCTCCTCTTTCTAAAAAGGCTCTTGTTTTTTCTTTATTTTTCATTGTCCATGGGGAAGTGGAAAAAAATCTTTCCCCCGTAAAACCATGGGGTTTTCGTATGAGGCCCCTTTAAATGCCGGGGGCAAAAGGGTTTGAACCCTTCTCCTGTTAAAAATTTACAAAAAAGGGGGAAAAAAGGAAAAAAATTTTAAAACGGGGTGCTTTTAATGTGCGTGGAAGTAGTGCGGATGGGAAAGAAAAAAAGTGATTGTGGGTTTGAATGAAAAAAGTTGGATGTCCTGGCCCTAAACGAAACAAAGCTGAAGGGGGTTTGGGGGGTTTCGGTGGGGGAAAAAATAAATGGGATTAAAAACGGGGTATCTGAGAGAGTTAGAGCTAAGGAAGGGGTTTGCAGTAATGTTGGAAAGGGTCAGTTAGGAATGAGAAAAAGGAACTTTAAAGCGTTAAAATTTAAGGTTTTGTGGGTTTAAAATAAAGGTTGAATGCAAAAAATAGGTCATTTAAAAAAGGTTTTATGCACCCGGGAAAAGAGAAAAAAAAGAGGGAGAGAGTTTTTTGGGGGGATTTTTAAGTGAATGGGATTGGAACCCTTTTAACCAAATGGAGGTAATTGGGGTAGGGGGCCTGAAATTTTAAAGTAGGAGAAACTTTTAGAGAGGGTGTGGTAGGTAAATTTGGGGGGGCCAGGTGTAAATGTTAAAGGGAACCTTTTATTGAAATTTAAATAAAAGTGGTTTAGTTATAGGTTTAAAACCCTATTTTTTAAAAAAAAAGATGTAAATAAGTATCCCGGAAAAATGAGTAGGGTTTAAATGACAGTAGTTTGCTGGTTATGTATTTGGGGATAAAAGGGGCTGTTGAGTTTGACTTCAGGAAGTACAAGTTTATAAGGAGAGGCCACAGTTTATCAGATCAAATTTTTTGTTTAGCTACACTGAGAGTAAAAGGTAGATAGGATAAAGGAGGGAAAAGGAAAAAAACAGGGAAGAGAGGGTGAAATTTTTAAA
>NC_069401.1:66972562-67039330 GCF_026875155.1 Cherax quadricarinatus | reverse complement strand
TGTAAATTTTCTCCACATTATATGCTAATGAAATGAAAAAAAAAATATTAACATTTACAGGTACCGATGTGACGGGGCTTGGAAGAACAAGACTTAGAGAAGAGGATTTATGATGTTTAGAGCGTGTTGTTACACCAAGATTAATAATATATGATGTTTCATTCATTAAAAAGAGAAATGTTTAATAAAAATTTTTAAGACATGATGAATTTTAAATCAATCAAACTTTACCATGAAAAAAGTATTGAGGTAGAATACAAATGTTATATCTCATTTAAGTTAATTTCATGGTGTCTGTCAGCCCTGTGACCTCACCAAATTTTAGTACAAGAGGACACAGTTGGTCTGGAAAGAGATGATTATCTTAAATCTACCTTGGGTGTGAACACCATTTCATGGCGTCGCTGGAGGGGATTGTAAAAAATCATGATGCAATACTTTGAGGTAAGCCATATAAGCTCAAGGAGTCTCTCAGAGTGAGGATTGTGTTTCTATCCAGAAATCGAGTGAATATTTCTACCATTGAGTGTGTTTACCAACAAGAAAAATAATGGAAATATAAACACAAATGCAGTATAATGTGATCCTTTATTGACAACGTTTCACCCACACAGTGGGCTTTCTCAAGTCACGCACGGATCTACCTGGGGTTGGAAGGTACGAGAGTATTTATAGTCAGAATGTTGAGGTCAGGTGAAGAATGCTGCATCTGATGATCCACCGGGTGGGGTTATAGAGACTCTATAACCCCACCCGGTGGATCATCAGATGCAGCATTCTTCACCTGACCTCAACATTCTGACTATAAATACTTTCATACCTTCCAACCCCAGGTAGATCCGTGCGTGACTTGAGAAAGCCCACTGTGTGGGTGAAACGTTGTCAATAAAGGATCACATTATACTGCATTTGTGTTTATATTTCCATTGTGTCGGTATTTTATACCATTTATTACCAAGAAAAATAATGTTCGATTTTAAGATAAAGTCTCCAAAACTAATTTTGGAAATATCTAAAAATGGAGAAGTTCAAAGTAATTCTGTATCGAATAAATTGTGAATGAATTGGTAATTGATGGGGGTTGTTGGTATTGTTGTCGAACTAGTGATGCCGAAAAGTGGTTATAAGTTGTGGGTTGTTGTTGTAACTTTTTCTGATGAAATTAGTTAAAATGAGAAAAAATTGTGGGTTGTGGGTGTTGTGGGATGTGGGTGTTGTGGGTTGTGGGCGTTGTTGTCGAACTAGAGATACCGAAAAAGAAGTGATTCTGTTATAAATGTTCGTGTGTGTTTGGACTGTGTTCATGTTGTTTTTTGCATTCATGTTATATCTTAGTTGGAGGTGAGTGTACTCATAGAAATTGGTAATCGTCTTGGTTATAGTGATTTGAGGGTTTTTGTGCGAAAATTGGTGTTAGTCTGTGATGTTGATCTAAGTTTATGGTGATTTTGGTGGTGTTTTGACTGTATTCAGTGGTGTTTTAGTAGTATTCAGTGGTGTATTTGGGAGTACTCAAATGGTGTTTGAGACTATTCAAAGGTGTTTTTGAAGGTGTTCAAATGATGTGCAAGAGTATTTATGAAGGTGTTCTGGGAGTATTCAGTGGTGATTTGGGGGTGTTCGAATGACGTTTTTGGAGTATTCAAAGGTAATTGATGGTGTTTGAGTTAGTTTTTGTGATACTGTTGTAAAAATCTGGAGAATGAGGGAGGAGTTTGGGGGATGAGTTGTAATTTAATGAAATATGTAAGTGTAGATAAATTAGAGATGTCAAATCTTATTTGAGAGTATTCAAAATGTTGTCTTGGAAATGTTTTAGTGTTGTTTGGAAATGTTCAAAGGTGCTTTTGTGAGTATTCAAATGATTTATGAGTGTTTTGAAGGTGTTCAAAGTAAAGTGAGGTGTGTGTGTGTGTGTGTGTGTGCGTATTAACTTCGTAATATGTAAAGTGGTTATAAGTTGTAAGTGTTGTGGTGACTTTTTCTGATGAAATAGTTAAAACGAGAAAAATTGTGGGTTATGAGTGAAAATTGTGAGATGTTGGTGGGAGTGTGAGGGTTTGGGAGGGCGGGGAGAAGGGGTAAGGAGAGAAGGTTACTTCGTGGGGGAGTGACCCGAGATGTTATCTGAGATCGGTCAGTTAAGATTCGCCGGACTTTTTCTGATGAAATAGTTAAAACGAGAAAATTATCTAGACTTAAGGAGAGTGAATCTTTTGTAAAGAAATTGTGAATTGTTGTGGGTATTAACGAAAAAATGTGGAATTATTTGGGTTATCTTGGGTTAAGAGTGAAAATGTGTAATGTTTTCCCTATGTTGTATTTGAAATGTGTAATACTGAGATGGTGACGACGAAGAAGATCCAGAACAAAAATGCATAGAATTTCTTCAAGAGAAAAATATATTGATTTTAGTCAATGAATTGTACCTTTTTTCAATGATTTTTTTTGTTGGATGTATATGAAATGCATTGGTTGTATAATAAATAAATGAAAATATTGTGTATTAGTGTTATCCTGCATTTTATTGTCTGCTCGACAAGATTCAGCCAGTGTGGGGTCATCACGTGACGTCACTGACATAGGGGGAAGTCGACAAGATTCAGCCTGAGTGTGTGAGGTCATCACGTGACGTCACTGACCACCGAGTAAACACAGGTGGGGTGATGTCACACTTGTTTAGACCTGTAGTAAGAGAAAGTACCATGCCCCATAGGAGGAGTTCATTTGAATGCTTAACCCTAGAGGGGGGAATCCAAAAAACTTGATCTAAGGAGATGGAGTCTTTGTATTATTTGATATCGAGAAAAACTTGATCCAAGGAGAGGGAGTCTTTGTATTATCGAGAAAAACTTGATCCAAGGAGTTGGAGCAGAAATTTTGGGGTAGAAGTGGATGATGGGGGAAATTTTTGTATTATTGATATCGAGAAAAACTTGATCCGAGGAGATCATAAGAATTTCGAAACCCCATAGGGAGGAATCCAAAAAACTTGATCCGAGGAGTTGGGGTCTTTGTATTATTGATATCGAGAAAAACTTGATTCAAGGAAGTAGAGCAGGAGTATTTGAGGTAGAAGTGGGTGGTGGGAGGTGTGTGGGGAAAATCTTTGTATTATTGATATCCAGAAAAACTTGATCCGAGGAGATGGAGCAGGGAATTTGGGATGCAAGTGGGAATCCATTTTGAATGCTTACACCCAGAGGGGGGAATCCAAAAAAAAAACTTGATCCAAGGAGATGGAGTCTTTGATATCGAGAAAAACTTGGTCCAAGGAAGTAGAGCAGGAATATTTGGAGTGAAAGTGGGAGTCCATTTTGAATGCTTACCCCCAGAGGGGGGAATCCAAAAACTTGATCCGAGTAAGTGGAGGAGAAATACTTGGACATAGAGGGTAGAAGTGGATGGTGGGAGGTGTGGGGGGAAAAATCTTTGTATTATTGATATCGAGAAAAACATGATCCGAGGAGATGGAGAGCACATGAAATTCAAAAAAAAATAAAAAAAAATCGGAAAAAAATTCGGGGATCGGGGGCGATCCGGACGATGCTGCAGAAGGCGCTGCAGAAGCAGCGGGCGGGCGCGGTGGGCGCGGCGCACGAGGGGCATTGGTGGGGGGATGAAGGGTGTGGTGGGGGGGTGGAGGGCGAGGTGGTCGAGGGCGAGGTGGTTGAGGGTGAGGTCAAGGTGGTCGAGGGTGAGGTGGTCGAGGGTGAGGTCAATGTCACGGGTCGGCGTGGACGGGCTGGCACTCGGGCAGGTGCATGGGTGCAGAAGGAGACCACTCAGCCGCAGGGATCGCTCAGCCGCAGACCTTTTCAGGAGGGACCGCTCAGGAGGGACCACTCAGGAGGAGCCACTCAGCCACATGGACTGCTCAGCCGCCTTCAGCACTACTCCTATGTATTCACACTGTATAAAAATATGCATGGTATCAATGAGATAAGATGTTTTCGTTTTCTTTGTATTTGTATATTAGGTTGAGAATAGGTTTGGGTGAGTAGCGCAAAGGGAGGGGGGTGAGGCTTCCCACACGTTTGTGTTGGGGAAGAATTTTAGTGGTAGGTGCCCTTACCTGCAATGAATTATTTATATGTGCTAAATGTATTTCAGTTTGTGATGATGTATTGATTGCTTTGGTATATATCTAAGCCATGACTGGTGTTAGTACACTGTTCAAGCAGTCTTACGGTTGTGTAATACACTGTGTTGGACGAGCAAGACAACTGTAATGTTAATGTATATATGTCAACATGTCTGTAAGATTGATGCAGGTTGCTGTGGCAAACATGTTTGATTTTGAATAGGAGGGGGATAAGGGGGGGGGTGTTGGAGCCCACACGGGATTGTGTGTGGGGTGAATTATTGAGCAATGGAAGGTTATTACATCTGTTGCCGGATAGGTCCTGTATTTTGCTTTTACTGTTATGTACTGTTTCCAATAAAAAAAATAAAAAAAAATTAATCATCATCCCTGTTGCCCTTTTGAAATGCTCCACCAATTCACCCACCTTTCGTAAATCCTTTGACCTTCTAAATAGAACTGTGGTATCATCCACATAACCAACGATCCCTGGTTCCAGAGACACTTCATCTCTCTTCACTCCCTCCCTTACACTCCCTCGTACAGCCCTATAGAACGGATCCTGAATCAACGCAAAGAGAAGCTGTGACACAGGGCACCCTTGCCTCAAGCCCCTTTCCATCCTAACTAGTTTTCCTAGCCTACCATTTACCTGCACCCGTACCATGGCCTGTTCATACAACACCTTTGCCCAACTGACGATTTCCTTCCCAAACCCTTGCCACTGCATTAACTTGCACAGCGCCTCACGCTCCACACAGTCATATGCTGCATTTCCAATCCAATGCTAATACCCCACCTTTATTTGCCCCCCCCAATTTCGTCTATAAACCTACGTATGATCCCTTGCCCCACACACATTGATCGCCCAGGCACACCATATTGACCCTCATCCAAAACTTTATCAAGAACTCATTTCATCCTATTCCCAAACATTTTAGCAAAGATCTTGTAATCACCGCACATTAAAGATATCGATCGATAATCACGTATGTAATCACAAGACTTCTTTTTTGGGACCATGACCACCACACCCGTACGTTGCTGTTCCCCCAATCTACCTTTGGCTTTCATAGCATTAAATAAAACCACTAAAAATTCATGCAAACATTCCCAGTTTTCCTTATAAAAATCACAAGGAATACCATCAATCCCCGGCGATTTTCCCACACTCATACCCTCCACTGCCATTCTAATCTCCTCCTCGCTTATAGGTCCACTCAGATTCAACCGATCCTTATGCTCTAGATTACAACATACCCATTCACCCATTTCCCCTAGCACCTCATCATTAACCCCCGCTCTTTTGCCATGCATCTTGTACCATGCATCCATGTAGCAAGCCATACCCTCTGTTGACATGAGCACCTGCCCCTGACGATACCCCTCCATTTGCTCCTGGACACTCAAGCTCATTATTTCCGTCGCCCTGCGACGTTTTTCTTGCTGTTTCAAGACATATGCTGAAGGACAGTCACCCCATAAAACCTCATCGATTCCTCCCGCAATTCGTGCTGCATCAAATTCACGATTTTGAATGTCCCTAATCAGTTGTTTTAAACCCTCAATCTCAACCACTGGATACTCACCCCCCCCCCCACTCCCATATAGCATTCCTGCAGTTGACCTTCAAGGTAATGTAAAACACCATATTGATATCTCCGCTCTTCCTTTCCCTGCTTCTGATAAAAATCCCTCACCTTCCCCTTACCGACCATGTCCCACCACTCAAGGATGTCTACCCTCCCCAACCATCCACCCACCATCTCCCCCAAGCTCTCTCAAAAGATTCCCTCCCATCCCCTTTGTGCAATAACCCAACATTCAACTTCCAATAACCCCTGAAACGCTTTGGCAATCCTTCCCAATCCAAGTCTACCAGAACCCCTCTATGATCAGAGAAGCTCACATTCAATGCACAAACGCTGCTTACCCTCACCCCCCGAGAAACATAGATTCGATCCAGCCTCGCCGTATAATCGTGCCTAATGAACGTATGCATGACCCCACCCACCTCCTCTCCTCCCACGTCCACTACATTCACACCTCGCAACAGATCCCCTAAATACCCCGAGAAAAAAACCCTCTAGGTTCTACGTCCTTACGGCGAACAATACAGTTCCAATCACCTCCTAGAATCGTTACGACTGGCAGCGATCTTAAATGGTAAACAAGGACATCCCTAGAGAACCTATTTTTGACACCCATGTCTCCTTCCACAGGCCCGTACACCCCTATGAAACCCACTTGAACCCCACCCCATGCGCCATCCACCCGAACCACCCGCCCCTCCTCCCCCACCTCACATCTTTGCAGAGAAAACGGGCTAGCTTCTTTAATTAACAATGCCACACCACCTTTTAATCATGCAGAACAACTCATGTACACATCGTATCCATCAATCATTAACTCTCCCAATGATTTATAATTGTGTTCTTGCAGGAACACGGCGTCAGGTACATATCTCTTTAAAAATACCTCCAGACTCTTACATTTATCTACTGACTTCAACCCGTTAATATTTAAAGTAATACACTTGAAGGATTTAATGGAGACTTGCCTTTAGACACCTTAATACTCTTAGATCCTAGACGAGCACCCCCCTCTCCCCCAACACCCCCCTGTGCCTTCCCCTTTCACATGCTCAACACTCTTTGTTCCACCTGTACCCCTACAGGACACATCGTACCATGCTTTTTCCCCAGACCTTTGCCCAGGAGTCAAAACGTCATCACTATTGGTTATCACAGCAGCTCTCTTGCGAGAGCTACGATCTGCAACCATATCCTCCTCTAGACTGGTATCTCTGTAGACGTCCACTACTACAACCTGCTCTGCTTCCACACCACATGCGACCTGCCCTTGCCTCTACACCCTCGTTTTCCATCCCAGCATGGGTCATCGCAAACGCCGAAACGTCCAGCAATTCATGCAGAACCTCCTGAATGGATGCCTCCATTACATCCTGAGCAATTGCAGAATCCTCCTCACCCGTCGCCGACACCAAGCCTACGTCCTCTCCAACTCCAGGTAGGGTCACACATGTAGAAGACAACTCTGTCTCCCTCTCTACCTCCCCACTCCACGTCTCCCGTGTCAGAGACTCACACTGTGTTACCATAGCGTATGTTTGCTGCTTCGTTGCATCATCAGTCCTTGCATCATCCGTTGATCTACTTCGTCGCGTAGGACATTGCTCTGCGATGTGGTCATATGTCCCACATAGTCGACACGTACGCCTCTGACCCATGTACGTAACGAAGACTTGAGTGTGGAAGCCCTCCATCACCACGTACGATGGTATAGGGTGCTTTAGGGACATTTTAAGGGAAAAAGACCATTCCGGCATACCAACAAGCAGTCCATCACGCCAGCGTCCCAATGTCGCCAAATGTATCGTACCATAACGCCCAAAAACGTTCCTTAAATCACTCTCATCAGCTTCAAAAGGAACATTACGCACCTTGATCCAAGTGTAAAACCGTGATACATCATAGAGGAGGACAGTAACACCAGGGTTAACCGGCTTAACCACATCATGGTACCTGGCCACCATATTTTCATAGGTGCTGCTCTGCCAGAATTTGACGAAAAGCCTTGAACTACCATTCAACGATATGCCATAGAGCTCCTCATTTGTGATGCCATACGTGTCTCTTAATATCGCCGTCAGCAAAAGATGGGTGTTTTGACTATTGAGCGATCCCTTCACAAGTTCAAGACAAACAGTGTTGACACGTCTACGTCCACCTTCCGCCATTATGAAAGTACTGAGGAAAGCTGCGCAGAAAACCAGGTGATTCAGGAGTGACTGCGCAGCCTGTCCACACGGCCCGAGAGTGATGAGGACAATATTAACACTCGATCTATGAGCACTGAATAATATATAAATGTTACATTCTACCTAATAATATAACTAAGTCAAATAATAATATAAAGCAATACATTTACGATTTAGCTTATATCACAAATATAAGCAATATAAAATTATATGAACAGGTAATATACATTATATACATTGCAACCCATTCAGGGGTCGCAATAGGTGTTGTCTTGGAAGTTGTCTTGGATGTTTGGATGTTGTCTTGTGTGTTTTCTTGGGTGTTGTCTTGGATGTTATCTTGGGTGTTGTCTTGGGTGTTGTCTTGGGCGTTGTCTTGGATGTTCTCTTAGGTGTTGTCTCGGATGTTGTCTTGGGTGTTGTCTTTGATGTTGTCTTGGGTGTTGTCTTTGATGTTGTCTTGGGTGTTGTCTTGAATGTTGTCTTGGATGTTTTCTTGGATGTTGTCTTGGGTGTTGTCTTGGGTGTTGTCTTGGGTGATGTCTTAGGTGTTGTCTTGGATGTTGTCTTGGGTGTTGTCTTGGATGTTTCTTGGATATTGTCTTGGGTGTTGTCTTGGGTGATGTCTTAGGTGTTGTCTTGGATGTTGTCTTGGGTGTTGTCTTGGATGTTGTCTTGGATATTGTCTTGGGTGTTGTGTTTGGTGTTGTCTTAGGTGTTGTCTTGGATGTTGTCTTGGGTGTTGTGTTGGGTTGTTGTGTTGGGTGTTTGTGTTGGGTGTTGTGTTGGGTGTTGTGTTGGGTGTTTGTGTTGGGTGTTGTGTTGGGTGTTGTGTTGAGTGTTGTGTTGGGTGTTGTGTTGGGTGTTGTGTTGGGTGTTGTGTTGAGTGTTGTGTTGGGTGTTGTGTTGGGTGTTGTGTTGGGTGTTGTGTTGGGTGTTGTGTTGGGTGTTGTGTTGGGTGTTGTGTTGAGTATTGTGTTGAGTGTTGTGTTGGGTGTTGTGTTGGGTGTTGTGTTGAGTGTTGTGTTGGGTGTTGTGTTGGGTGTTGTGTTGGGTGTTGTGTGGGTGTTGTGTTGAGTGTTGTGTTGAGTGTTGTGTTGGGTGTTGTGTTGGGTGTTGTGTTTGAGTGTTGTGTTGGGTGTTGTGTTGGGTGTTGTGTTGGGTGTTGTGTTGAGTGTTGTGTTGGGTGTTGTGTTGGGTGTTGTGTTGGGTGTTGTGTTGAGTGTTGTGTTGGGTGTTGTGTTGGGGTGTTGTGTTGGGTGTTGTGTTGAGTGTTGTGTTGGGTGTTGTGTTGGGTGTTGTGTTGAGTGTTGTGTTGAGTGTTGTGTTGGGTGTTGTGTTGGGTGTTGTGTTGGGTGTTGTGTTGAGTGTTGTGTTGGGTGTTGTGTTGGGTGTTGTTTGAGTGTTGTGTTGGGTGTTGTGTTGGGTGTGTTGTGTTGGGTGTTGTGTTGAGTGTTGTGTTGAGTGTTGTGTTGGGTGTTGTGTTGGGTGTTGTGTTGGGTGTTGTGTTGAGTGTTGTGTTGAGTGTTGTGTTGGGTGTGTGTGTTGGGTGTTGTGTTGAGTGTTGTGTTGGGTGTTGTGTTGGGTGTTGTGTTGGGTGTTGTGTTGAGTGTTGTGTTGGGTGTTGTGTTGGGTGTTGTGTTGGGTGTTGTGTTGAGTGTTGTGTTGGGTGTTGTGTTGGGTGTTGTGTTGGGTGTTGTGTTGGGTGTTGTGTTGGGTGTTGTGTTGGGTGTTGTGTTGAGTGTTGTGTTGAGTGTTGTGTTGGGTGTTGTGTTGGGTGTTGTGTTGAGTGTTGTGTTGGGTGTTGTGTTGGGTGTTGTGTTGGGTGTTGTGTTGGGTGTTGTGTTGAGTGTTGTGTTGAGTGTTGTGTTGGGTGTTGTGTTGGGTGTTGTGTTGAGTGTTGTGTTGGGTGTTGTGTTGGGTGTTGTGTTGGGTGTTGTGTTGAGTGTTGTTGGGTGTTGTGTTGGGTGTTGTGTTGGGTGTTGTCTTGGATGTTGTGTTGGGTGTTGTGTTGAGTGTTGTGTTGGGTGTTGTGTTGGGTGTTGTGTTGGGTGTTGTGTTGAGTGTTGTGTTGGGTGTTGTGTTGGGTGTTGTGTTGGGTGTTGTCTTGGATGTTGTCTTAGGTTTTGTAATGGACTCTTTCTTGAGTGTTGTCTTAGGTGTTGTCTTGAGTGTTGTCTTGAATGCTGTCTTGGGTGTTGTTTTAGGTGTTGTCTTGGATGCTGTCTTGGGTGTTGTCTTGGATGTTGTCTTGGATGCTGTCTTGGGTGTTGTCTTGGATGTTGATTTGGGTGCTGTCCTGGGTGTTGGCTTAGGTGTTGTCTTGGGTGTTGTCTTGGGTGTTGTCTTGGGTGTTGTCTTGGGTGTTGTCTTTGGTGTTGTCTTGGGTGTTGTTTTCGGCGTTGTCTTGGATGTTGTCTTGGATGATGTCTTGAGTGTTGTGTTGGGTGTTGTGTTGGGTGTTGTGTTGGGTGTTGTGTTGGGTGTTGTGTTGGGTGTTGTCTTGGATGTTGTCTTAGGTTTTGTAATGGACTCTTTCTTGAGTGTTGTCTTAGGTGTTGTCTTGAGTGTTGTCTTGAATGCTGACTTGGGTGTTGTTTTAGGTGTTTGTCTTGGATGCTGTCTTGGGTGTTGTCTTGGATGCTGTCTTGGTGTTGTCTTGAATGTTGATTTGGGTGCTGTCCTGGGTGTTGGCTTGGATGTTGTTTCGATGTTATCTTTGGGTGTTGTCAAGGGTGTTTTCTTGGATGTTGTCTTGGGAGTTGCCGTAGGTGTTGTGCTTAATGTTGTCTTAGGTGTTGTCTTGGTGTTATATTGGATGTTATCTTTGCTGTTGTCTTGGACGTTGCCTTGGGGTGTTGTCTTGGGACTTATCTTGGGTGTTTTCTTACGGTGTTGCCTTGGGTGCTGTCTTGGATGTTGTCTTTGGGTGTTGTCTTGGAAGTTGTGTTAGGTGTTGTTTAGGGGTGTTGTCTTGAGAGTTGTCTTACATGTTGTCTTGGGGTGTTGTCTTGGGTGTTGTCTTGGGGTGTTGTCTTGGGAGTTGTCTTAGGTGTTGTTTTGGGTGTTGCCTTGGGGTGCTGTCTTGGGAGTTGTCTTAGGTGTTGTTTTGGGTGTTGTGTTAGGTGTTGTTTTGGATGTTGTCTTGGATGTTTTTAAATTAATCACCGTTCCCACTAGTGTTTACAAGCAAGATATTTATCACGCGTTCATTCTAAACTTTAGTAATTTGTATTCCCATCTGAATTTTGTTTAATATTAAATTCCATATGTTCCTCTTTCTTTGTAAGTTATGTCTCCCGTGGGAGGGAAGGGGAAAAGGAAGGTAGAAAGGGGATGGAAAGAGAGCGAAAGGAAATGAGGGGGAAAATTGGATGGTGGAAAAGTGAAGGATGGAGGAATGTAAGAACAATGGCTAGTGGTAGGGAGAATGTGGGAAAGGCTGTCTGCTGAGAAAATGTAGCTACAGTAACTACCTGTACTCGTGTCTACATAGATGAGGTTAAAATAATAAAGCAGAAGGCTCATTTCTCACTATGCATCTCTTGTCACCATGCCGGCTTGAAAAAGTACAGAATATAGTTTCAAAGATAGAGGTTTAACTGAACATACTACTACTACTACTACCCCTACCATTACTATTACTACTTATTCTACTACTACTACGACTACTACTACTACGACTACTACTACTACTACTACTATTACTACTATTACTATTAGTACTACTACTACTACTACTACTACTACTAAGATTACTACTACCACTACCACCACCACCACAACCACTACTAAAACGTTCCTCTGGGTGGTACATGGTCAAAAAGTTATCCTGGTTCCAGTGTACAGCTAGACGATGTGCAGGTCGTTGCTAATGACGACTACAAGGTCCTTTTCGTACCTAGATTAGGTAGCGACTACAAGGTGATTCTCTTGTATGTAGATTAGGCCGCAGACTTGCATTGATCCATACTGAGAAAGAGACGCGGTAAGTCGAGGGAGAGATGGATGGACAGAAGGTGCAGAAGTATACAATGAGAAGTAGAGGGATGACATGCATAGAGAGTGGCACACAGACAGTAATAAACACGGAAAATGTAACAGAAACCGACATACTACCTTTCAAGCAGAGAAATACGTGAACAGATTGTCTGTTGTCCGAGACAGACCGAGTAACAGTAACTGCTAAATTAACAGACAGTGAAATTTATTTTTTTTAATCCTTCGTTCCGAAAACAAAATTTTCTTATTCCCCTTCGACACGTTTTTTTTTTCTTTTTATGTGTTCGTGTTATTTCCCCAGCAGAATATATTTTATTGCAGCCTCCTGGCAATAAATCTACTTGTAGACTTGATGGACAAACATAAAAATTAGAAGCGTGGTCCACCGAGCCTCGATTAATTGCTCCATATGTTCAAAATGAAAAATCGTGAGTGTGAGATATTTGCGCGCTCGCTCGCGCGCGCGCTCGCATGTGTGTGTGTGTGTGTGTGTGTGTGTTGTGTGTGTGTGTACTCACCTAGTTGAGGTTGCAGGGGTCGATTCCAAGCTCCTGGCCCCTGTGTGTGTGTGTACTCACCTATTTGTACTCACCTATTTGTGGTTGCAGGGGTCGAGTCTTAGCTCCTGGCCCCGCCTCTTCACCGGTTGCTACTGGGCCCTCTCTCTCCCCGCTCCATGAGCTTTATCAAACCTCGTCTTAAAACTGTGTATGGTTCCTGCCTCCATTAATCGTCAATTTTCTAGGCTATTCCACTGCCTGACAACTCTATGACTGAAGAAATACTTCCTAATATCTCTCGACTACATTTGTATCTTCAACTTCCAATTGTGGCCTCTTGTTTCTGTGTCCCCTCCCTGGAACATCCTGTCTTTGTCCACCTTGTCTATTCCACGCAGTATTTATATGTCGTTATCATGTCTCCCCTGACCTTCTGTCCTCCAGTGTCGTCAGGCCGATTTCCCTTAATCTTTCTTCAAAGGACATTCCCCTTAGCTCTGGAACTAACCTTGTCGCAAACCTTTGTACTTTCTCTAGTTTCTTGACGTGCTTTATCAAGTGTGGTTCCAACAGGTGCTGCATACTCCAGTATGGGCCTGACATACACGGTGTAGAGTGTCTTGAACGATTCCTTACTAAGGTATCGGAATGCTGTTCTCAGGTTTGCCAGGCGCCCATATGCTGCAGCAGTTATCTGATTGATGTGTGCTTCCGGAGACATGCTCGGTGTTATACTCACCCCAAGATCTTTCTCCTTGAGTGAGGTTTGCAGTCGTTGGCCACCTAGCCTATACTCTGTCTGTGGTCTTCTGTGCCCTTCCCCTATCTTCATGACTTTGAATTTGGCAGGATAAATTCGAGAAGCCATTTCCTGGACCAGGTGTCCAGTGTGTCCAGGTCTCTTTGAACTCCTGCCTGGTCTTCATCTGATTTAATTCTCCTCATTAACTTCACATCATCTGCAAACAGGGACACTTCTGAGTTTAACCCTTCCATCATGTCGTTCACATATAGCAAAAATACACTGGTCCTAGGACCGACCCCTGTGGGACCCCGCTCGTCACAGGTGCCCACTGTGATACATCATTACGTACCATGACTCATTGTTGCCTCCCTGTCAGGTATTCTGTGATCCATTGCAGTGTCCTTCCTGTTATATGCGCCTGATGCTCTAGCTTCTGCACTAATCTCTTGTGAGGAACTGTGTCAAAGGCCTTCTTGCAGTCCAAGAAGATGCAATCAACCCACCCCTCTCTCTCGTGTCTTACTTCTGTTACTTTATCATAAAACTCCAGAAGGTTTGTGACACAGGATTTGCCTTCAATGAATCCGTGCTGGTTGGCATTTATACTCTTGTTCCGTTCCAGGTGCTCCATTACTCTCCTCCTGATAATCTTCTCCATAACTTTGCATACTATACACGTCAATGACACAGGTCTATAGTTTAGTGCCTCTTTTCTGACTCCTTTTTTAAAAATGGGAACTACATTTGCCGTCTTCCATACCTCAGGTAGTTGCCCAGTTACCAGGGACGTGTTGAAGATTGTGGTAAGTGGCACGCACAACATAACTGCTCCCTCTCTAAGGGCCCACGGGGAGATGTTGTCCGGTCCCATTGCCTTGGAGGTATCGATGTCCCTTAGCAGTTTCTTCACCTCCTCCTCATCTGTATGTATGTCGTCCAACACTTGTTGGTGTATTCCTTGCTGGTGTCCCCATCTGGTCTGTCCCCCCAGAGTCCTTCCTGTCTCTACTGTAAATACTTCCTTAAATCTCGTGCTGAGCTCCTCACATACCTCTTGATCGTTTCTTGTGAGTTCTCCACCTTCTTTCCTCAGCCTTAGCACCTGGTCCTTGACTGTTGTCTTCCTCCTAATGTGGCTATACAGCAGTTTCGGGTCTGATTTGACTTTCGATGCTATGTCGTTTTCATACTGTCGCTGGGCCTCCCTCCTTATCTGTGCATACTCGTTTCTGGCTCTTCTACTAATCTCCTTGTTTTCCTGGGTCCTATGCCTCCTGTACCTTTTTTTCATTCTCTGTTGCACTTAGTTTTTGCCTCCCTACACCTTCGAGTAAACCAAGGACTCGTTTTGGTCTTCCTATTATTTCTGTTTCCCTTGGGAACAAACCTTTCCTCTGCCTCCTTGCACCTTGTTGCCACATATTCCATCATCTCGTTTACTGATTTTCATGCAATTTCTCTGTCCCACTGAACCTCCTGCAGGAAGTTTCTCATACTTGTGTAGTCCCCTCTTTTATAGTTTGGCCTGTCCCCTTCAGTTCCTGTTACCTTCTCCACTTGTAACTCTACTATATAATCAAAACTCAGAACCACGTGATCGCTAGCTCCAAGGGGCCTCTCGTAAGTGATGTCCTCAATGTCTGAACTGCTCAGGGTGAACACAAGATCCAGTTTTGCTGGCTCATCCTCCCCTCTCTCTCTGGTTGTGTCCCTGACATGTTGATGCATGAGGTTTTCAAGTACCACATCCATCATCTTGGCTCTCCATGTTTCGGGACCCCCATGTGGCTCCAGGTTTTCCCAGTCGATCTCCCTGTGGTTGAAATCGCCCATTACCAGTAACTTTGCTCTGCTCGAGTGAGCTCTTCTTGCCACCTCAGCCAGTGTGTCCACCATCACCCTGTTGTTTTCTTCGTACTCCTCTCTTGGCCTCTTGCAGTTCTGTGGTGGGTTATACAACACTCCAATGACTACTTTATGTTCTCCGGACTGAATTGTACCTACAATGTAGTCTCTTTCTCCAATCATGTCCATGCCTTCCATTTCCTCAAATCCCCATAGGTGTTTTATGAGCAGTGCAACCCCTCCTCCCCCTCTACTCCTTCTATCTTTCCTCAGGATCTGATATCCCGTTGGGAAGATTGTGTCTGTTATTGTCTCAGCGAGTTTTGTTTCTGTGACTGCTATGATGTCTGAGGATTTTTCACTGATTCTTTCGTTCCACTCCTCATGTTTATTCGTTATTCCATCCGCGTTTGTGTACCAAACTTTCAGTTTCTTTTCTGTCACTGTGGTCATGCAAGAATATTGGGGTTGGGGGAGCGAGAGCCTTGGTGGGGGCCTATATGGGGCTGTGGTGTGATGTGTGTTGTGTGTGTGTGTGTGTGTGTGTGTGTGTGTGTGTGTGTGTGTGTGTGTGTGTTGTGTTCTGCGTGTGTCTGCGTGTGGTGTGTGTGTGTGTGTGTATTGTGTGTGTGTGTGTGTGTGTGTGTGTGTGTGTGTGTGGTGTGTGTACTCACCTAGTTAAGGTTGCAGGGGTCGAGTCCAAGTTTCTGGCCCCTGTGTGTGTGTGTGTGTGTGTGTGTGTGTGTGTGTGTGTGTGTGTGTGTGTGTGTGTACTCACCTAACCCACCTAACTGTAGTCGAGACTCAGCGCCTGTGTGTGTGTGTGTGTGTGTGGTGTCACTAAAGTGTTGATGCATAAGGTTTTCCAGTACCTCCTCCGTCATCTTAGTCCTCCATGTTTCTGGGCCCCCATGTGGCTCCAGGTTTTCCCAGTCAATTTCCTTGTGATTGAAGTTACCAACAACTAGTAGCTTTTCGCTGCCCGCATGGGCCCTTCTGGCCACTTCAGCCAGCGAGTCAACCATTACTCTGTTACTCTCATCAAATTCTTGTCTTGGCTTCCTTCTATTCTGTGGTGGGTTATGCATCACTGCAATCACCAACTTGGAACCTCTAGTCCGAAGTGTTTCTAATGTCTAGTCCCTTGCTTCTCCTCTGTCTCCTCTTTCCAGCTTCTCAACATTCCACTGATTTTTAAAGAGCAGTGTAAATCCTGCCCCCCCCCTCTCCATTCCCTCCGTGTTTTCGCAGGATCTGATATCCAGTTGGAAAGATGGCATCTGTTATCATTCATGTGTGCTTGGTTTCCGTGAAAGTTATGATGTCTGGTGATGCCTGTGTTATTCTTTACAGAAACTCCTCCCATTTATTCATTATACCATCAGCATTGGTTTACCATACCTTCAATTTCCTCTCCAACACTGCATTCCGGGGGATTTGTGGGGGCTGGGGGAAATGGGAGACCGGGCAGGGTACTATGGGAGTCTACCTCGTAGCATGGGGAGAAGAGCTGTGAGTGTGGAGTGAGGCTTGTTTTGGGATATGTTCGGTTCCCGGGTTCTGTGGGTGTCTCTGTGGGTGTCTCTGTGGGTGTCTCTGTGGGTGTCTGTGTCTCTGTGGGTGTTTGTGCTTGCTGCTCCACTCGACTCTCGTTGTCTCCTGCTGACTCTAGGCTTGTCTCTCTTTCTTGCCCCTTTCATCTTTGTGTCCTCTCTCTGAGTTTCTGTCGTACTGTTCTCCTTCTGTCACAGTCTAGTACATCCTCTGGTATGCTGCTGATACCTTTAGCCACGGTTTCTGATGCAGGATCCTGTTCCGCACCATTCCTGTCTTGAAAATCAATTTGACTGGCCGATTTCTTCCTCTCGAGTATTCCACTATTCTCTGAATATTTATCACTTCATTCATGTCTTCCTCTCCTGATTGTTTGATAATATTTTCAATCTCTTCTTTCTCTCTCTGCACTCTCATCGTATGTCCTCCCTACCCTCTCCTGAAGCTCATGGATAAAGACTGACCTCTCCCTCTCCTCCTCCCATTGCCTCTCCTCTGTGCCTCTGGGTCCCATTTAAACATAACCATTACCTCCCTCATCATTTCCTGGATCTCCTGGTGGCTGAATCACGCTTCTACCCTGCGTGTGTGTGTGTGTGTGTGTGTACTCACCTAGTTGTACTCACCTAGTTGAGGTTCCGGGGGTTGAGTCCGAGCTCCTGGCCCCGCCTCTTCACTGATCGCTACTAGGTCACTCTCCCTGAACCGTGAGCTTTATCATATCTCTGCTTAAAGCTATGTATGGATCCTGCCTCCACTACATCGCTTCCCAAACTATTCCACTTACTGACTACTCTGTGGCTGAAGAAATACTTCCTAACATCCCTGTGATTCATCTGTGTCTTCAACTTCCAACTGTGTCCCCTTGTTACTGTGTCCAATCTATGGAACATCCTGTCATTGTCCACCTTGTCAATTCCTCTCAGTATTTTGCATGTCGTTATCATATCCCCCCATCTCTCCTGTCCTCCAGTGTCGTCAGGTTGATTTCCCTTAACCTCTCCTCGTAGGACATACCTCTTAGCTCTGGGACTAGTCTTGTTGCAAACCTTTGCACTTTCTCTAGTTTCTTTACGTGCTTGGCTAGGTGTGGGTTCCAAACTGGTGCCGCATACTCCAATATGGGCCTAACGTACACGGTGTACAGGGTCCTGAACGATTCCTTATTAAGATGTCGGAATGCTGTTCTGAGGATTGCTAGGCGCCCATATGCTGCAGCAGTTATTTGGTTGATGTGCGCTTCAGGAGATGTGCCTGGTGTTATACTCACCACCAGATCTTTTTCCTTGAGTGAGGTTTGTAGTCTCTGGCCCCCTAGACTGTACTCCGTCTGCGGTCTTCTTTGCCCTTCCCCAATCTTCATGACTTTGCACTTGGTGGGATTGAACTCCAGGAGCCAATTGCTGGACCAGGTCTGCAGCCTGTCCAGATCCCTTTGTAGTTCTGCCTGGTCTTCGATCGAGTGAATTCTTCTCGTCAACTTCACGTCATCTGCAAACAGGGACACCTCAGAGTCTACTCCTTCCGTCATGTCGTTCACAAATACCAGAAACAGCACTGGTCCTAGGACTGCCCCCTGTGGGACCCCGCTGGTCACAGGTTCCCACTCTGACACCTCGCCACGTACCATGACTCGCTGCTGTCTTCCTGACAAGTATTCCCTGATCCATTGTAGCGCCTTCCCTGTTATTCCCGCTTGGTCCTCCAGTTTTTGCACCAATCTCTTGTGTGGAACTGTGTCAAACGCCTTCTTGCAGTCCAAGAATATGCAATCCACCCACTCCGCTCTCTTTTGTCTTACTGCTGTCACCATGTCATAGAACTCCAGTAGGTTTGTGACACAGGATTTCCCGTCCCTGAAGCCATGTTGGCTGCTCTTGATGAGATCATTCCTTTCTAGGTGTTCCACCACTCTTCTCCTGATAATCTTCTCCATGATTTTGCATACTGTACATGTCAGTGACACTGGTCTGTAGTTTAATGCTTCATGTCTGTCTCCTTTTTTAAAGATTGGGACTACATTTGCTGTCTTCCATGCCTCAGGCAATCTCCCTGTTTCGATAGATGTATTGAATATTGTTGTTAGGGGTACACATAGCGCCTCTGCTCCCTCTCTCAATACCCATGGGGAGATGTTATCTGGTCCCATTGCCTTTGAGGTATCTAGCTCACTCAGAAGCCTCTTCACTTCTCATCGGTTGTGTGCACTGTGTCCAGCACATGGTGGTGTGCCCCACCTCTCCGTCTTTCTGGAGCCCCTTCTGTCCCCTCTGTGAACACTTCTTTGAATCTCTTGTTGAGTTCCTCACATACTTCACAGTCATTTCTTGTTGTCTATCCTCCTTCCTTCCTTAGCCTGATTACCTGGTCTTTGACTGTTGTTTTCCTCCTTATGTGGCTGTACAACAGTTTCGGGTCAGATTTGGCTTTCGCTGCTATGTCATTTTCATATTGTCTTTGGGCCTCCCTCTTATCTGTGCATATTCGTTTCTGGCTCTACGACTGCTCTCCTTATTCTACTGGGTCCGTTGCCTTCTATATTTCTTCTATTCCCTAGCACACTTGGTTTTTGCCTCCCTGCACCTTTGGGTAAACCATGGGCTCATCCTGGCTTTTCCATTATTCCTGTTATCCTTGGGTACAAACCTCTCCTCAGCCTCCTTGCATTTTGTCGCTACATATTCCATCATCTCATTAACTGGCTTCCCTGCCAGTTCTCTGTCCCACTGAACCCCGTTCAGGAAGTTCCTCATTCCTGTGTAGTCCCCTTTCTTGTAGTTTGGCTTCATTCGTCCTGGCCTTCCTGCTTCTACCTCCACTTGTAGCTCTACTGTGTATTCGAAGCTTAAAACCACATGGTCACTGGCCCCAAGGGGTCTTTCATATGTGATGTCCTCGATATCTGCACTACTCAAGGTGAATACTAAGTCCAGCCTTGCTGGTTCATCCTCTCCTCTCTCTCTTGTAGTGTCCCTTACGTGATGGTACATGAAGTTTTCCAGTACCACCTCCATCATCTTAGCCCTCCATGTATCTTGGCCTCCATGCGGGTCCAAGTTCTCCCAATCGATCTCCTTGTGGTTAAAGTCACCCATGATCAGGAGCTTTGCCCTGCATACATGAGCTCTTCTGGCCACTGTAGCCAGTGTGTCAACCATCGCTCTATTGCTTTCGTCGTACTCTTGCCTTGGCCTCCTGCTGTTCTGTGGTGGGTTATACATCACTGCTATTACCACCTTGGGACCTCCAGAGTGAAGCATTCCCGCTATGTAATCACTTTCTTCTCCGCTGTCTCCTCTCTCCAGCTCATCAAAACTCCAGCGATTTTTGATCAGCAATGAAAATGTGTGTACTCACCTAGTTGAGGTTGCGGGGGTCGAGTCCGAGCTCCTGTGTGTGTGTGTGTGTGTGTGTGTGTGTGTGTGTGTGTGTGTGTGTGTGTGTATGTGTGTGTGTGTGTGTGTGTCTGTGTGTGTGTGTGTGTCTGTGTGTCTGCACTCAGTTGTACTCACCTAGTTTTGGTTGCAGGGGTCGATTCACAGCCCTTGGCTCCACCTTGGCCATACCTCTTCTTAAAGCTATGTATGGATCCTGCCTCCTCTACATCATTTCCCAGACTCTTCCACTTCCTGACACCTCTGTGACTGAAGAAATAATTCCTAACATCCTTGTGATTCATATGAGTCTTCAACTTCCAATTGTGATCCCTCATTGCTGTGTCCCATCTCTGGAACATCCTGTCTCAGTCCACCTTGTCGATTCCTCTCATTATTTTATATGACGTTTTCATGTCACCCCCAATCCTTCCTGTCCTCCAGTGTCGACACGTCGAGTTTCCTTAATCTCTTCTAGTAGGATATGCCCCTTAGCTTCGGGACGAGTCTCGTTGCAAACTTTTGCACTTACTCTAATTTTCTTACGTGTTTGGCTAGGTGTGGGTTCCAAACTGGTGCTGCATACTCCAGTATAGGCTTAACATATACGGTGTACAGAGTCCTGAACGGGGTTCAGGCTTGCTAGGCGCCCATATGCAGCAGCAGTTATTTGGTTGATGTACACCTCAAGGGATGTGCCCGGTGTTAAACTCACCCCAAGATTCTTTTCCTTAAAAGAAGTTTCTAATCTCTTGCCCCCTAGACTGCACTCCATCTGCGGTCTTCTTTGCCCTTCCCCAATCCTCATGACTTTGTACTTGGTGGTGTTGAACTCCAGGAGCCACTTTCTGGACAAGGCCTGCAGCCTGTCCAGATTCCTATGTAGTTCTGTTTGGTCCTCGTTCGATTGAATTCTTCTCATCAACGTATACCAGAAACAGCACTGGTCCTAGGACTGATCCCTATGGAACCCTGCTCGTCAGAGGCGCCCAATTCTGACACCTTGTCACGGACCATGACTAGCTGATGTTTTTCTGACAGGTATTCCCTGATCCATTGCAGTGCCTTCCCTTTTATCCCTGCCTGGTCCTCTAGCTTATGCACTAATCTCTTGTGTGGAACTGTGTCAAAAGCCTTCTTACAGCCCAAGAAATGCAATAGACTTACCCTTCTCTGTCTCGTCTTAATGCTGTCACCATGTCATAGAACTCCAGCAGGTTTGTGACACAGGATTTCCCATCCCTGAACCCGTGTGGATTGTCGTTGTTAAGCTCATTTCTTTCTAGATGTTCCACCACTCTTCTCCTGATAATCTTCTACATGATTTTGCATACTATACATGTCAGTGTCACTGGTCTGTTGTTGAATTCTTCGTGTCTGCCTTTTTTTTAAATGTGTGTGTGTGTGTGTGTGTACTCACCTATTTGTACTCACCTATTTGTGGTTGCAGGGGTCGAGTCATAGCTCCTGGCCCTGCCTCTTCAATGATTACCACTAGGCCCTCTCTCTCCCTGCTCCATGATCTTTATCAAACCTCGTCTTAAAACTATGTATGGTTCCTGCCTCCACTACATCACTTTCTAGGCTATTCCACTTCCTGACAACTCTATGATTGAAGATATACTTCCTAACATCCCTTTGACTCATCTGAGTCTTCAACTTCCAATTGTGACCTCTTGTTTCTGTGTCCCATCTCTAGAACATCCTGTCTTTGTCCACCTTGTCTATTCCGCGCAGAATTTTAAATGCCGTTATCATGTCTTTCCTGACCCTCTTGTCCTCCAGTGTCGTCAGATCAATTTCAGTAACATTTCTTCGTAGGACAATCCCCTCATCTCTGGGACTAGTCTTGTTGCAATCCTTTGTTCTTTCTCTGATTTCATGACGTGCTTAACTAGGAGAGGATTCCAAACTGGTGCTGCATACTCCAGCATGGGCCTGACGTATATGGTGTACAGAGACTTGAACGATTCCTTATTGAGGTACTGGAATGCTATCCTTAGGTTTGCCAGACGCCCGTATGCTGCAGCAGTTATCTGATTGATATGTGCCTCGAGAGATGTGCTCGATTTTATACTCTCCCCAAGATCTTTTTCCTTGAGTGTGGTTTGCAGTCTTTGGCCACCTAGACTATACTTTGTCTGCGGTCTTCTTTGCCCTTCCCCGATCTTCATGACTTTGCATTTGGCAAAGTTAAATTCCAGGAGCCAGTTGCTAGAATAGGCTTGTAGCCTGTCCAGGTTTCTTTGTAGTCCTGCCTGATCCTCGACCGATTTGATTCTCTTCATTAACTTCACATTATCTGTAAACAATGGCACTTCTGAGTCTATCCCTTCCATTATGTCATTCACACATAACAAAAACAGCACAGGTCCTAGGACTGACCCCTGTGGAACTCCACTTGTCACAACCGCCATATCTGAGACCTCGTCACGTACCATGACTCATTCTTGCCTCTCTGTCATATATTCTCTGATCCATTGTAGTGCCTTTCCTGTTATGTGTGCGTGATCCTCTTGCTTTTGCACTAACCTTTTGTAAGGAACTGTGTCGAAGGCCTTCTTGCAGTCCAAGAAACTGCAGTCTATCCACCCCTCTCTCTCTTTTCTTACTTCTGTCACCTTGTCATAAAACTCCAGTAGGTTTGTGACACAGGATTTTCCTTCTCTGAAACCGTGCTGGTTGTCGATGATACACTTTTTTCTTTCAAGGTGCTCCACCACTCACCTCCTGATGATCTTCTCCATGACTCTGCATACTATGCACGCTAGTGAAACAGGTCTGTAGATTAATGCCTCGTAGCTGTCTCCTTTTTTAAAAATTGGGACTACATTTTCCATCTTCCATACCTCAGGGAGTTGCCCAGTTTCAATGGATGTGTTGAAGATCTTTGCTAGTGGCACACACAGCATCTCTGCTCCCTCTCTAAGAACCCACAGAGAGATGTTGCCTGGTCCCAACACCTTTGAGGTATCAAATTCACATAGCAACTTCTTCATCTCCTCCTTGGTTACGTGTACCTCATCCAACACTTGTTGGTGTACCTCCCTGTTCTGAATTCCTGGAGTCCTACCTGTTTAGACTATAAATAATTCTTTAAATCGCATGTTGAGCTCTTTACATACCTCTTGGTCGTTTCTTGTGATCTCCCCACAATCCTTCCCAGCCTGATTACCTTGTGCTTGACTGTTGTTTTCCTCCTGATGTGGCTATACAACAGCTTCAGGTCAGACTTGACTTTCGATGCTATGTCATTTTCGTATTGACACTGAGCCTCCCTTCTTATTTGTGCATTTTTGTTTCTGGCTCTTCGGCTGATCTCTTTATTTTCCTGGGTCCTTTGTTTTCTGTACCCTTTCCATTCTCTAGTGCACCTAGTTTTTGCCTCCCTACATCTTTGGGTGATCCAAGGACTCGTTCTGGTCTTCCCTTGGGAACAAACCTCTCCTTTGCCTCCTTGCATTTTGTTTTCACATAGTCCATCATTTATTTTACTGGTTTTCCTGCCAGTTCTCTCTCCCACTGAATGTCTTACAAGAAGTTCCTTGTGACTGTGTAGTCTCCCCTTTTGGAGTTTGTTTTTTTCTGTCCTAGTCTTGCTGCTCTCACCACTTGTAGTTCAACTACGTAATCAGAGCACAGAACCGCATGATCATTAGTTCCAAAGGGCCTTTCATACATGATATCATTGATGTTCGAACTACTCAAGGTGAATACAAGGTCTAGTCTTGCTGGATCATCCTCACCTCTCTGGTAGAATCTCAAACATGTTGACGCATTAGGTTTTCCAGTACCACATCCATCATCTTGGCTCTCCATGTATCGGGACCCCCATTGGGCACCAGGTTTTCCCAGTTAATCTCCTTGTGATTGAAATCACCCATAACTAGTAACTTTGCTCCCCCCATGTGTGCTCTTCTGGCCACCTCGGCTAGTGTTTCTACCATTGCTCTATTGCTCTCGTCTTATCCTTCTCTTGGCCTCCTGCACTTCTCTGGTGGGTTGTACATTACTGCAATTATCACCTTATGGTTCTCAGACTGGATTGTTCCTACTAAGTAGTCCATTTCGCACATTCCATCCATTCCATCAATTTCCTCAGATCCCCACCGGTTTTTGATGAGCAGTGCAACACCTCCTCCCCCTCTCCTCCCTCTATCTTTCCTGAGGGTTTGATATCCGGGTGGAAAGATTGCATCTGTTATCCTGGTGAGTTTCATTTCTGTGAGTGCTTTTATGTCTGGGGATGTCTCCTTGATTCTTTCATGCCAATCCTCGCACTTATTTGTTATTCCGTCTGCATTTGTATACCAAACCTTCAACTTCTTTTCTAAAACTCTGGTCTGGAGGGGGTGTTGGGATTGGAGAAATGGATGACCTGATAAGGAACTATGGGAGGTTGCTATGAGGGTGGAGTTTCTAATGAGGTGGGCAGGAGCACTGGATATGGCATGTGTGTTTTGGGTTAGAATGTTTGGCTGCACTCGGGTTGTCCTCATGGGGGCTTCTGTACGTGGTTGTGAGGGAGGCTGTATTTGATCTTCCTTCCTGAGTCTGGGTTCTCCTGTCCATCTTCACCTCTCTTTCCTCCTTTCGTCTTTGTACCATCTCTTTCAATTTCTGACTTTCTTCTCGTGTTCTCTCGCGACGGAGATACACTTTCTGATATACGGGCATATCCCTTAGTCTTGCTTTCTCTTGCCTTGAAAGTCAGTTTGACTGGCCGAGTTCTCTTTCTTGCAAACCACACTATTCTCCGAAAATTTGCCAGCTGGGTCATGTCATCTTCTCCTACTGTTTTTATGATGCTTTCGATCGCATTTTTTTTTCCTTCTCTTCTTGCTTCATAAGTTTCCCCTTCAACTTCGTATAGCCCATAAACACAGACTGACCTCTCCCTATCATTCTCCCACTGCATATCCCTATGTATCCCCTGATTCGATTTAGTTGCCTCCATTGCAGCTTTCCTTTCTTCAGCTTCTTAACTAACTGTTGTCCTTCAGCCCAGTGACATGTCATTTCCCTTCTCAGTTTTCAATGGGCTCTGCTGTGGTCTGTTATGGCTTACACATATAGCTTAGCTCTTTCATTTTCTGCAGTCCCCTCGATTGCTCCTGATGTGTTATTGTGTGTGTGTGTGTGTGTGTGTGTGTGTGTGTGTGTGTGTGTGTGTGTGTGTGTGTGTGTGTGTGTGTGTGTGTGTGTGTACTCAACTAATTGTACTCTCCTAATTGTGGTTGCAGGGGTTGAGACTCAGCTCCTGGCTCTGCCTCTTCACTGAATGCTTGTAGGTCCTCTCTCTCCCTGCTCCATGAGCTTTATCATACCTCATCTTAAAGCTATGTATGGTTCCTGCCTCCACTACCTCGCTAGGCTATTCCACTTCCTGACTACTCTATGTCTGAAGAAATACTTCCTAACATCCCTTTGACTATTCTGTGTCCCCTCTCTGGAACATCCTGTCTCTGTCCACCTTGTCTATTCCATGCAGTATTTTGTATTTTCTCTAATTTCTTGACATGCTTGATCAAATGTGAATTCCAAACACTTGCTGCATACTCCAGCATGGGCCTGACGTAGCTGTTCTCAGGTTTGCCAGGAGCTCATGTGCTGCAGTAGTTATCTGGTTGATGTGTGCTTCGGCAGAAGTGCTCGGTGTTATACTCACCCCAAGATCTTTCTCCTTGAGCGAGGTTTGCAGTCTTTGGCCACCTAGCCTATACTCCGTCTGCGGTCTTCTTTGCCCTTACCCGACTTCCATGACTTTGCATTTGACGGGGTTAAATTCGAGAAGCCGGTTGTTGAACCAGGTGTCCAGCCTGTCCAGGGCTCTATGAAGTCCTGCCTGATCCTCATCTGATTTATTTCTCCTCATTAACTTCACATTATCTGTGAACTGAGACACTTCTGAGTCTAACCCTTCCATTATGTCATACACATATACCAGAAATAGCACTGGTCCTATGACCGACCTCTGTAGGACCCCGCTCATCACAGGTGCCCACTGTGTGTGTGTGTGTGTGTGTGTGTGTGTGTGTGTGTGTGTGTGTGTGTGTGTGTGTGTGTGTGTGTGTGTGTGTGTGTGTGTGTGTGTGTGTGTATGTGTTTGTGTGTGTGTGCGTGTGCGTGTGCGTGTGTGTGTGTGTGTGTACTCACCTAATTGTGGTTGCAGGGGTCGAAACTCAGCTCCTGGCCCCGCCTCTTCACCGACCGTTACTAGGTCCTCTCTCCCCCTGCTCAATGAGCTTTATCATACCTCGTCTTAAACCTATGTATAGTTCCTGCCTCCACTACATCACTTGCCAGACTATTCCACTTCCTAACTACTCTATGACTAAAGAAATACTTCCTAATATCGCTTTGACTCATCTGGGTCTTCAGCTTCCAATTGTAACCCCTTGTTTCTGTGTCCCATCACGGGAACATCCTGTCTCTGTCAACCTTGTCTATTCCACGCAGTATTTTGTATGTCGTTATCATGTCTCCCCTGACCCTCCTGTCCTCCAGTGTTGTCAGACCGATTTCCCTTAACCTTTCTTCATAGGACATTCCCCTTAGTTCTGGAACTAGCCTTGTTGCAAACCTTTGCACTTTCTCTAATTTCTTGACGTGTTTGACCAGATGTGGGTTCCAAACTGGTGCTGCGTACTCCAGTATGGGCCTGACGTACACAGTGTGTAAAGTCTTGAACGATTCCTTACTGAGGCACCGGAACGCTATTCTCAGGTTTGCCAGGCGCCCATATGCCGCAGCAGTTATCTGGTTAATAACAAATAACAAAAAAAGGCACAATACCGTGACTGGAACGATACACAAATAACCCGCACATAGAAGAGAGGAGCTTACGACGACGTTTCGGTCCGACTTGGACCATTTACAAAGTCACACTAACGTACATCTGGCGATGTACTCGGTATTATACTCACTCCTAGGTCTTTCTCCTTGAGTGAGGTTTGCAGCCTTTGGCCTCCTAGCCTATACTCTGTCTGCGGTCTTCTTTGCCCTCCTCCGATCTTCACGACTTTGCATTTGGCGGGGTTAAATTCTAGGAGCCAGTTTCGGGACCACGCATCCAGCCTGTCCAGGTCTCTTTGTAGACCTGTCTGGTCCGCATCTGATTTAATTCTCCTCATTAACTTCACGTCATCTGCAAACAGGGACACTTCTGAGTCTATCCCTTCCGTCATGTCGTTCACATATACAAAGAATAGTACTTGTCCCAGGACTGACCCCTGTGGGACCCCGCTCGTCACTGGCGCCCACTGTGATACCTAATCACGGACCATGACTCGCTGTTGCCTCCCTCTTAGGTATTCTCTGATCCATTGCAGTGCCCTTCCTGCTATACGTGCCTGTTCCTCAAGCTTTTGTACTAATCTCTTGTGAGGAACTGTGTCGAAGGCCTTCTTGCAGTCCAAGAAAATGCAATCAACCCACCCCTCCCTCTCATTTCTTACTTCAGTTACCTTGTAATAAAACTATAGTAGGTTTGTGACACAGGATGTGCCTTCCATGAATCCGTGCTGGCTGTTGTTTATAATATTGTTCCACTCCAGGTGCTCCACCACTCTCCACCTGATAATCTTTTCCAAGACTTTGCATACTATACATGTCAGTGACACTGGTCTATAATTTAGTGCTTCATTTCTGTCTCCCTTCTTAAAGATGGGGACTACATTTGCCTTCTTCAATACTTCAGGTAGTTGCCCAATTTCAAGGGAAGTGTTGAAGATTTTGGTTAGTGGCACATGTAGTGTCCCTGCTCCCTCCCTAAGGACCCATGGAGAGATGTTGTCCGGTCCCACCGCCTTTGAGATCTCAAGGTCACTTCTGAGCTTCTCCACCTCCTCCTAAGTTGTGTGTAATTCATCCAACACTTGTTGGTATATCCCTTGTTGCTGTACCCCACTGTTTTGTCTTCCCGTTGTCCCTTCAGCATCCACTGTAAATACTTCCTGAAATCTTATGTTGAGCTCCTCACATACCTCCTGGTCATTTCTTGTGAGCTCCCCACCTTCCTTCCTCCGGCTGATTACCTGGTCCTTGACTGTTGTCTTCCTCCTAATGTGACTGTAGAGTAGTTTCGGAAAAGACTTGACTTTCGATGCTATGTCATTTTCATACTGCCGCTGCGCCTCCCTCCTTATCTATGCATACTCGTTTCTGGTTCGTAGAGTAATCTCTTTATTCTCCTACGTCCATTGACTTCTGTACTTTTTCCATTCTCTAGTGCACTTAGTTTTTGCCTCCCTGCACCTTCTATCAAATCAAGGACTTGTTCTGTCCTTCCCATTATTTCTGTTACCCTTGGGAACAAACCTTTCCTCTGCCTCCTTGCATTTTGTTGTTACGAAGTCCATCATTTCGTTTACTGATTTTCCTACCAATTCCTGTTCCCACTGAACCTCCTGCAGGAAGACCCTCATTCCTGTGTAGTCCCCCCTTTTATAGTTTAGCTTTTTCCTTTCTACTCCTGTTACCCTCTCCACTTTTAGCTCCTCGATGTATTCAAAGCTCATATCTACGTGGTCACTAGTTCTATGGGGCCTTTCATATGTGATGTGCTCAATGTCTGAGCTGCTCAGGGTGAACACGAGGTCCAGTCTTGCTGGTTCATCCTCCCCTCTCTCTCTCTGGTAGTATCCCTAACATGTTGGTGCATGAGATTTGCCAGCACCACATCCATCATCTTGGCTCTCCATGTTTCGGGACCCTCACGTGGCTCCAGGTTTTCCCAATCAATCTCCCTGTGATTGAAGTCTCCCATGACCAGTAGCTTCGCTCTACTTGAGTGAGCCCTTCTTGCCACCTCAATTAGAGTGTCCACCATTGCTCTGTTGTACTCATCATATTCCTTTCTTGGCCTCCTGCAGTTCTGTGGTGGGTTATACATCACTGCAATGACTACCTTGTGCTCCCCTGACTGAACTGTACCTACTATGTAATCCATTTCTCAAATCTCTTCCATACCTTTCATTTCTTGATAACCCCACCAGTTTTTTATTAGTAGTACAACCCCTCCTCCCCCCCTGCTCCTTCTATCCTTCCTCAGGATCCGATATCTGGGTGGAAAGATTGCATCTGTTATTATCCCAGTGAGTTTTGTTTCTGTAACTGCTACGATGTCTGGGGACATCTCCTTGATTCTTTCGTGCCACTCCTCACATTTATTCGTGTGCGTATGTGTGTGTGTGTGTATGTGTGTGTGTGTGTGTGTGTGTGTGTGTATGTGTGTGTGTGTACTCACTTAATTGTACTCACCTAATTTTGGTTGCAGGGGTCGAGACTCAGCTCCTGGCCCCGCCTCTTCACTGATCGCTACTAGATCCTCTCCCTCTGTGCTCCCTGAGCGTTGTCATTCCTCTTCTTAAAGCTATGTATAGTTCCTGCCTCCACTACATCACTTGCTAGGCTATTCCACTTCCTGACGACTCTATGGCTGAAGAAATACTTCCTAACGTCCCTGTGACTCGTCTGAGTCTTCAGCTTCCAATTGTGACCCCTTGTTTCTGTGTCCCCTCTCTTGAACATCCTGTCTCTGTCCACCATGTCTATTCCCCGCAGTATCTTGCATGCCGTTATCATGTCTCCCCAGACCCTTCTGTCCTCCAGTGTCGTCAGTCCGATTTCCCTCAACCTTCCCACGTACGACATTCCCCTGATCTCTGGAACTAGCCTTTTTGCAAACCTTTGTACTTTATCTAACTTCTTGACGTGCTTGACCAGGTGTGGGTTCCAGACTTGTGCTGCATACTCCAGTATGGGCCTAACATACACAGTGTACAGTGTCTTGAGCGATTCCTTATTAAGGTATCGGAACGCTATTCTCAGGTTTGCCAGGCGCCCGTATGCTGCTGCAGTTATTTGGGTGATGTGTGCCTCCGGTGACGTGCTCGGTGTTATGGTCACCCCAAGATCTTTCTCCCTGAGTGAGGTCTGTAGCCTTTGTCCACCTAGCCTATACTCTGTCTGCGGTCTTCTTTGCCCCTCCCCAATCTTCATGACTTTGCATTTGGCAGGGTTGAATTCGAGAAGCCAGTTTCTGGACCACGTGTCCAGCCTGTCCAGGTCTCTTTGCAGTCCTGCCTCATCCTCATCCGATTTAATTCTTCTCATCAACTTCACATCATCTGCGAATAGGGACACTTCAGAGTCTATTCCTTTCACCATGCAAAGTGGCCACGATTCTGCACCGGCAGCAAGGTACCCCACTAAGGAGACGGATATTAACAACCATGTCACAAGATCCCACACTCTTCACGGACTACTCCTGGATTCGTTCGTTTTGTGCTGCTGGGCGGAAGCTGCTGCCTGTACAGCTGCTCTGTGAGAAGAGTTGTGACCTTCCTGTTGCTGGGTACCATCCACCCTGGCGCCCAGATCCAGCTGATGTTTTCATCATGCAGCTACCCATCTCTAAGTGTCTCTGCAGTCAAGACACCCTCAGCAATCATGCTGAGACAAGCATGGCACTGGCAGAGGGAGGCACATGTGCAGTATATTTCACAGATGGTTCTGTCGACCCTGACAGGAAGAGAGCAGCAGCTGGACTGTACCACAATGGTCACACAGAAGGCTGGCGACTCCCTGACCACTGCACGATCCTTCAAGCTGAGCTGGTGGCGATTCGGCAGGCATTGTCACATGCCCTACGACATCGACTCCGACCTGTCATACATGTTGATTCCACCTCTGCAATCAATGCCCTCTCCCATCCTCAACCACAGGATAATGTTCACCTCATCACATCGATCCTGAGCATAATGACAGCCTTAGAAGTTCAGGGTAATAGATCGACATTGAACTGGATCCCCAGCCATGCTGGCATCCGGGGAAATGAGGCGGCAGATGATGCTGCCAAGGCAGCAACAGACTATCCACATGTTGGGATTACTGTCCCAATCAGCCTACGACAGACCAAACTGGTGGCTGCCAGAGCCACGAAACTTATGGGGGAGGTCTTAGGTGATACCCCCATCTCAACAGTGGTACTGAGCAGCGACTCAGGGAGAACCCCCTCCATATGATAGAAGCTGGTCCAGAGCGCAGTGTACCACCATCCATCGGCTTCGTTTGGGCTTTCCCACAGCCAAGATGATGGTAGACAAGGCTGAGGAGGAGATGTGCCAGTACTGTCAGCACGTTGTCCAGCGGCCCCTAACACACTATCTTCTAGAGTGCGAAGCTACTGAGACACTCCGCAGGCAACTAGGGGTGATGTTCCCTCCCGAAGGGGACCCAGAGATGGCTGCGGCCACACTAGTGTACCATGGGGTCAACGAACCAGAAAAGCTGTTACCTGTGATAATGACATATCCTCCTCCTCGCTAGTGTCCATAGTTACATATGGTGTCGCTTATGAGATGCACCAGTTGAACTGACCAGAGGGGCGCTTGAGCGGCATGCGTCGCATGCCGCTCAAGCGTGGAAACCTTTCTCCATCGGGAGCCAGAGACGGGTCATCGCAAGATTGGGACCCGTGCCAGGACTATGGTCTTGTCGAACATTATACGTACATACATGTATTGTTTGTAATGGCTTGATAAAGCTCCTGGAGAGCGAAACGTTGCCACAGTAAAATGTCACATTAGTTGCACTTGTGTCCTATTACTTTACAGTCTTCAGAATGCTGAGGTCAGGTGGAGAATGCTGCATCTGATGATGTACCGAGTGGGGTTATAGAGTCTAAAATCTTGGGTAGCTTGGAAAGGAGATTGGATAAGTTTGTGAGCAGACCTTCTACAGTGTACTTCCATTCCTGTGTTCTTATGTGGGATAGCGATGAAGAAGTTTCTTGGCAAGTGGTTCAGCTATGTTATAGTAGCCACTATTCTGGTTGAAGTTGTCGGATATAGAAATAAGTGATGATTCCAAGATTCTTCGGTATTGAGTGTTGTCTTCTGTGGCGATAAGTCTTGAGTTTCTGTAGTTTATCAAGTGGTTGTGTGAATTACGGTGTTGTACACAGGCATTCCTTGTGTCGTCAGACCTGCTTGCGTATTGGTGTTCTGAAATACGTGTTTGGAGGTCCCTTGATGTTTCGCCCACGTATAATTTGTTGCAGTCAATACAAGGGATTATGGTAGGTAAGACACATAGGCAACAGTTAGGCAACTTTATTCCGCACTGTCGCTTGATCTTCAGATAGTTCCTGACTATGGAACTGAACTTCTCCAGGCCGAGGGACTGACAACCTCAAATTCTAAGACTTCAAGGGTGATGGACTGATTACATCGTCTTCACATCTCTACTGTTCCTGCCTACTTTCTGTATTCGACTGAAGAAGCCTACTGTGTAGGCGAAACGTTTCGGAATAAAGTTGCCTAACTGTTGCCTATGTGTCTTACCTACCAACCTGTCGATATTGTATACCATTTTGATATTCACAAGGGATTATGTTGAAGATTGAGACACTTATGCAGCATATGGGAATCTTTATTCAGGAAACGTTTCGGTGGCGAAACGTTTCCTGAATAAAGATTCCCATATGCTGCATAAGTGTCTCAATCTTCAACTTGTCGGTTTTTCAAATCATTCATCACAAGGGATTATGCATACCCCTGCAGAGGGTGGAAGCTTGTCCTGTCTATCACTGGTAATGTCCTTGATGGTCGTGGTTGTGGAGGTAGATACTTGGAATGAGGTATTGGAAAAGATGTTGGAAACGTGTTTGGCAATGGAGTTGGTGGGGAGGACTATGTATCTCTTCTCGGCAGTGTCTTCTCTGGGTGTGTTGAAGATGTTTATGCCCGTCGTCTGCAGTCTCTGATGAAGTGACGAGGATAGTGGAGTTTAGAAATACTTGTTCAATTATCGTGCATTCTTCTTCAAGAAACTCATTGCTGCAGATTCTGAGTGCACGCAGGAAGAAGCCTATAATTACACCACGTTTAGTTTTGGTGTCGTGGTGAGAGTAGAAGTGGAGAAGATCGTTTTGGTTGGTGGGTTTTCGATAGACTTTAAAACGAAGTTCGTGGTCAGCTTTGCAGAGCAGAACATCAAGGAAAGGAAGAGTGTTGTCGACTTCTTCTTCAAGTGTGAACTGGATTGAAGGCTCGACCTGGTTGAGCTTGTCTTGGAGAGCTTGAACGTTGAAGCGTTTAGGAGTTATGAGGAGAATGTCGTCAACATAACGGAGCCAGGTGACAGACGAAGGAATAATGGTGGAGAAACGTTCGGCTTCTAGATGTTCCATGTATAGGTTCGCCAGGACCGCAACTGAGTGGCGAACCCATGGGTAGTCCAAAAGTCTGCTGAAAGAGGTGATTTTCGAAGAGAAACACGTAAAGCCAATACATAGTTCAACAAGGTCGATGAAATCGCTTGCTGGAATGGGAAGATCAAGTGAATCGTCAATTTTCCTGCGCAAGAGATCGATGGCTTGTGTAGTAGGTTACTTTGGTGAATAGGGAAGTCACGTCAAGGCTGGAAAGTTTCTTGTTCCTGATGTTGATGTTGCGAATGCGATTGAGAAGATCACCCGAGTGTTTGAGATGTGCTGGACTGATAGTGCCCAAGAGTTTAGAGAGGTGTTTTGCGAGAATTCCTGAGAGCTGGTGGGGTGCACTGCCTATTCCCGAGGATATGGGCCTCAGTGGGATACCAGGCTTGTGAGTTTTTGGCAGGCCGTACATTCTGGCAGGTCTGGGGTTGCTGGGCATGGTGTGCAAAAGTTTCTTCCCTTGTTCTGAGCCCCTCAGAATGCGGCGAGTCCTTTGAAGAAAAGTTTTAGTAAGGTTGTCCACTTGGTTAGTTGTGAGAGGTTTGTAGGTATCTGGGTCATTAAGTAGATTGAGCATTTTGTTCCTGTAATCGTCAGTGTTCATGAAAACAACACCACCTCCTTTATCAGCGGTGGTGACCCTGATGGTCGTGTCTTCTGCTAAACCTTTGAGAGCATTGATGTAACGTCGAGGTATGACTGAGGAGCTGCGTGTTGAGATGGCTGCTGAGATGATGCCTTGAAGATAGCCTTTTTGGAAGTCGGAGTCATTGTGTCTGTAGTTTTTGGCGATGAAATTGAGGTCTTGTTTTGGTTTCGTAATTCCTGTTGCGAATTTGAGGCCTAAGCTGAGGGCTTCAGTTTCTGTGGTTGACAGTGGACGAGATGAAAGATTTTGAATAATTTCAGGTCTTCCTAAACTTTTCCAATTACTATTATCGCAGAGTGTTTGTAGTTTCCTACAATCCTGTCAGACACTGCAACTTCTTGGGATCTTAATACTTGGGAATTCTTCACTTGCCTAACCCTTGGGCACGACGTACTTCCACACTGGACAAATGTGACACGACCTACGTCTGCTGCCCATCACCTGTCTACGGTTTATAAGCTGCTTCTCCGCTCTTATACCGTATTCTATTCAAGATTGATGGACTGACCACATCGACTCAAGGCTGAGGGACTGATTACCTCATTCTCCTCCTGTTCTTCAATTTCTCCTTTGTATGGACTGATGAAGCCACTGTGTGGCGAAACGTTTCCTCAATAAAGATACCCAAGAGTTGCACATGTGTCTAATTCAACAACATGTCGGTTCTCTGAATCATTCATCTACAATATATATTATAAACAACAACGGGCCCAAGACTGATCCCTGTGGAACGCCACTTGTTACAGATCCCCACTCGGATTTAACCATATTTATGGACACTCTCTGCATCCTGTCTGTGAGCCATGATTCGATCCACGAGAGCACCCTTTCCCCATTGCCATGAGCTGCCACTTTCTTTATCAGTCTTTGGTGCGGAACTCTATCAAAAGCCTTACTAAAATCGAAGTAAACAATATCAAATTCTTTATCGTGGTCAACAGCCTCAAAAGCTTTACTGAAGAAAGTTAATAAATTAGTTAGACAAGACCGGCCTCTTGTGAATCCATGCTGAGTATCATTAATCAAGCTATGCTTATCTAGATGGCTTCTTATAATCTTAGCTATAAATGACTAGTAATTTGCCTACAATTGAGGTCAGGCTTATTGTGCGGTAATTTGACGGTAACGACTTGTCCCCTGTTTTAAAAATAGGAATTACATTAGCCATCTTCCACATATCAGACACTACACCTGTTTGAAGAGATAAATTAAAAATATTAGTTAATGGTTCACAGAGTTCCATTTTGCATTCCTTAAGAACCCTTGAAAAAACCTCATCAGGACCGGTGACTTATTTTGCTTCAGTCGGTCTATCTGCTTCACAACCATTTCACTAGTGACTGTGATGCTACATAATTTATCTTCTTCTAGCCCACTATAAAAATTAATTACTGGAACATTGTTAGTGTCTTCCTGTGTAAAAACCGAGAGAAAATAATTATTTAAAATCGAGCACATTTCATTCTCTTTGTCAGTAAGATGCCCATAGTTATTTTTAAGGGGACCTATCTTATCTCTGACTTTTGTTCTATAGACCTGGAAAAAACTAATATGCATGACAGACACTGCAAGTCTCCATGCGGATATCAACCAAATCTTTAAATGGGCCGCAGAAGTCAATTTGAAGTTCAATGATGAGAAATTTAAATTAATACGATATGGAAAACGTGAGGAAATTAAAACTATATCGTAATATAAAACAAATTCCAACCACACAATAGAGCAAAAAACTAATGTAAAAGACCTGGGAGTGATAATGTCAGAGGATCTCACCTTCAAGGACCATAACATTGTCTCAATCGCATTTGCTAGAAAAATGACAGGATGGATAATGAGAACCTTCAAAACTAGGGATGCCAAGCCCATGATGACACTCTTCAGGTCGATTCTTCTATCTAAGTTGGAATATTGCTGCAGACTAACAGCACCTTTCAAGACAGGTGAAATTGCTAACTTAGAAAATGTACATGAGAACCTTCACGGCAAACATAAGTGCGATAAAACACCTCTGTTACTGGGAACGCTTGAAGTTCCTCAACGTGTACTCCCTAGAACGCAGGTGGGAGAGATACATGATTATATACTTACAAAATCCTATAAGGATATGTACCAAATCTGCACACGAAAATCACTCCCTATGAAAGCAAAAGACTCGGCAGACGATGCAACATTCCCTCAATGAAAAGAAAGTGCGCCACTAGCTCGATAAGAGACAACACAATAAGTGTCAGGTGCCCAAGACTGTTCAACTGCCTCCCAGCATACATAATGCGGATTACCAATAGACCCCCGGATGTCTTCATGAAGGAGCTGGACAGGCACCTAAAGTCAGTACCTGATCAGCCGGGTACGTCGGGTTGCGCGCAACCAACAGTAACATCCTGGTTGCTCAGGCCGGTCCACCATGAGACCTGGTCACAGACCGGGTCGCGGGGGCATTGCCCCCTGAAACCATCTCCAGGTATACTACAGATATCCAGAAAATAGTTTTTTCCTATTTTCATTTAGTCAGATTTAATTTTCATGGTCCTTTCAGTAATTTTTAGAACACTTGTTGATGGTACTGCCTTATAAAGTTAACGACCACCATCCTCTGAGTTGTTGTTAAACATCTTCTGGAAGTGCTTAGTATTATTGTTCCTCACACTGGTTGAATGAACCGAGGTGCTATCCCATCTACTCCTTTTTCTTTTGCACTTTTCTCATCTGTTTTCAGTAATAACTGTTTCACTTATTCTTCAGGTATTTTAAGATCCATTATTTCAGCTGCCTGTTTGGGATTAACATTAAAACTCTCGTGAAATATCTTTGGAAACACTTCCAGATTTTTTTTTATTTGATCTCTGTCTTCATTTGTGTTTCGTCTCTAATATTTACTTTCTGAACTTGAATTAAAAGATTTCTTACTTCTTATTTCGTCGGAGAAGTTTCTTTCTCTCTCTCCCTACATATGTATATTCCTTGCTGGTGTGTGTCCCGTAGCTCGGTTAGTAGCGACCTCAGCTCACGGATCGATCTCTGGTACGGGTGCAAGCATTGAGTCGTGTTTCTTTAAGACAACTGCTGTCCCTGTTCACCTAGTAGTAAATAGGTACCTAGGTGTCAGCCGATTGGTGTGGGTCGCATCCTGGGGGACAAAATTAACCAAATTTGCCTAAAATACTGTGCATAACAAGGGACTTTCTAAAAAGTATGTCAGTGATGCCTGTATATGTTGTATAATGTATTGATAGAAATAAATATTATTATTATTATTATTATTATTATTAATTATTATTATTATATTATTATTATTATTATTATTATTATTATTATTATTATTATTATTATTATTATTATTATTATATTATTATTATATATTATTATGTTTGAGTGGCTACTTTTCCCATTCATTCTAAGTTTGTTCACAACTCTCCATCACCAGCCAGTATTTCTCATTTTGGAATAAAACTGGTTTAAGTTTCATTATCACCCCGTACAAAACCAGTATTCCATTTAGTTTTCTACAAACAACTGAATACACGATGTTTTTTATAATTACGTGTCCTTGTTCATGCAGTAAGTTCCCCAGGTCATGTTGAAAAAGCGTTGTTATTTCACAATAGACAATGATCTCTAATTTCAAAATTTAAATTATGTTGAAATTTATTCCATTTGTTTCTAAAACAACTATTAAACATTGTGCTCACTATTTGTGCTTCTGTTCATCCATGTTTTGTATAACCAAGTCATAACATGTGTCTGTTATTTCTGACTTCCTCTGTTTTATAACAACTAATAAACATTTGCTGTTGAATTCTTCTTCCACTGTTGTTGCTCATAAACCAACTAATAAACATTGTGCTCCCTGCTTGTGCTTCTGTTAGTTCCTTCATTTACTGATACATAAAATCCATTATACCATTAATCATTTATTTACAGCTCCAAGCTAAGTTATGAACAACCTTTAGTGAATAAACAGAACAGAAGGAGACTCGAACCGTGATACATGTATGTGGCATATCCAGCACAGTCACCACTCTTTCCATTCTTCAGTTTATTAATTTCTCTATACCTTAAATCTATAAGTGTGTGCGTGTGTGTGTGTGTGTGTGTGTGTGTGTGTGTGTGTGTGTGTGTGTGTGTGTGTGTGTGTGTGTGTGTGTGTGTGTGTGACGGGAATTTATCGGGCGTGAGGAACCTCACCGCAGGTGTACGTCTGGCAGCCTCACCGTGGGTGTACGTCTGGCAGCGACGGCCCCCCGCGGCGCCGGGGGACGCTACAAACAGGTTTCCGTAAGCTTTTTTTTCCAACACGTTAACCCTTGCTCAACTGTATTGCTGCCTCACCATGAGCTACGTTTCCCGGACTTCCCGACTGACCCAAACAAAACTTTTATAAGAAAAACATCAAACTGAGAAAGGAATAATGTAGGTACAGTAGCATACATGCCGAGAGGTATATAATTGTGCACATACTATATCGTGAGGTTTATGTGCCCTTATGGTACTTGTATCTCTGTATATACACCAATAAGCATGTATCTCTGTGTATTTACCTCATAAGCTATGTCTCTGTGTAAATGCAAAGAATCTTTTGTAACTGTGTATATATACATTGGCAGTTTACTTTTCACCCTCTTTTAGCTTTCAGATATGGCTTAGAATTTTCACAGAACCTGGTTAACTATTACTAGGTGAAGGTTTGTGCAACACTGAGTCTGGTTAACTATTACTAGGTGAAGGTTAGTGCAACACTGAGTCTGGTTAAATTTACTAGGTGAAGGTTAGTGCACACTGAGTCTGGTAACTATTACTAGGTGAAGGTTTGTGCAACCTGAGTCTGGTTAACTATTCTAGTGAAGGTTTGTGCAACACTGAGTCTGGTTAACTATTACTAGGTGAAGGTTTGTGCAACACTGAGTCTGGTTAACTATTACTAGGTGAAGGTTTGTGCAACACTGAGTCTGGTTAACTATTACTAGGTGAAGGTTTGTGCAACACTGAGTCTGGTTAACTATTACTAGGTGAAGGTTTGTGCAACACTGAGTCTGGTTAACTATTACTAGGTGAAGGTTTGTGCAACAGTTGACGATTGAAGGTGCCCTCTACTCTGTTTTATGTAAATCATTCCCAAAATTGGTTTCTATGAGATAGCTTTAGGAAGCGTCTTCTCTCCTACTTCAGTATTTGGACACTGGTATATCCTGAGTAGAAGAAGGTTGACATTGTTAATGGGGTGTGTAGAATGCCACTGTACCTTTCTTTCGAAATGGTACACTATTATTTTTAATTATTGCATTATTTTTCCTTGATGCTGGTGAAGTTTCTTGATCCAAGGAACTAGACGTATCCTCCCATATATCGTACTGATGCATCGTATGAAATGATGAAAAGTTGCAAAGTTTTATGCTGTGAAGGAGCTGATTTTGTTGGATTTTGTGCAAAAATTGAGAATGTCTCTTCTGGTCGTCTTGAAACTTTTATTGTTGATGTATTTTCATTAACAGAACCGTCGTCTTGATTTTAGGTTGAGTAAATTTTACAGAGTTAGTTTTATTAATTAAACTTGTTTCTGTGATATAACCAGAGAATGTTTTTTTTTTGTTTTTTCTAATGAGAAATAAATCGACCTTTAAGACGTTACCTGATTCTTTTTTATTTTTATTTTCTGCATCTAATTTATCGATTATATTTCGCTCGTAACTCGAGAACGCTTCATTCAATCGGTTTCAAATTTTCAGCACTTGTGTATGGTAGAGAGGACCAAATTCTTGGAACAACTGGCATGGTCTCAAGCCTAGTGACCAAAGCTGTTGAACCCATTCCCAGCATCCTGTACTGGCTGGGATAATTTCCAAAATCCTTAGCGGCGAAGCCTCATACTTTCAAATAATGTGACTCCTCACTTGGCGACGGCGCTATATGAAATGGATGAAATGTTTCATAGGTTAAGGCTATGTTGGCACAAATTTTCTTTGATTCTGTGCAATAACTGGAAAATGCAACTTCAGGTCAGCTCTAACTTTTAGTGCTGATGTGTTTTCTTCAAAGGGAATATTCTCTTGATGTTACATTGTGTGAAACTCTAGGTCAGGGCTACTCAACTACTATCAGCAAAGGTCCACTTGGACAAGTACCAATGTATGCAATGATCCGGATACATTTTTTACACACAGTCATGAAAAGCAACAAATCCGAGTATAGGCCAGTGTGCTCATCATTTTCTATGAACTTCATTTTCAGTTCTCATTTTAAAAAAAATACAAAATATAAAGATAAATAGTGAGAAAAATTTAATTTTGTTATTATATCGAACAAGTTTTGGATTTTTTTACTCAGATTGGTTTAAGTGGAATTTTCAAACTGAAAAATTAATATATATACTGATTAACAGAATGGTATATATGCTACAACATGATTTGAAGTTTTATTTAAAAAAAATCCGAATTTGTAACATATACAGATGAACAAGACTGGTGTAATGTGTGTATGACTGTAGGAAAGTTGTCGTTGTATGGTGTATGTCTGTGTACTGTTTGTCTGTTGTGCTAGTTTAGTGAGAGAAATGGCACTTCTTGCTTCGTGTTAATTCCCGAAATCTTGGTACTAATGGAGTAATAGCTAGTCGAGGACAGTGTTGGAGGTGTTGACTGGTCATACAGAAGCGGAACTTGTTCTTCACGAAGTTCATAGTTGAGAACGCAGACTGGCAGCAGTAGGTGGACCCAAACATTGTAAGAATCTGGACTGCTAATCTGTGAAGCCTGGGAAAATTCGCAGGGGACCCTTCCTTTGACCAAAATGTTTCTGGTGTACAATCACAGAGTACTTGTCTCAGCATCATATTTTCTTTGAAGTCAATGAGTTCCAGTTGAATTTTTGTAGCATCTACCCATCTGAAGACTTCTTTTGTTTCCACTGAGAATTCTGTGATATCCGCCACTAGAAAGGGGTTTTGAACAAACACCAGCAACTGTTTTCCAATATCAAATTCTTGATCAGCTTCTCAATGAAATAGACATATTTCGTATCTGTTTCATCATTACGTTGCTCCAAAAGTCTGGGAAAATGTAAAATTTTGCTCAGAACATCGTTAGCGAAATTTTTCAATTTCTACTGGAAAGCTCGAATTGTTGAGATCATGCTGAAGATCGTGTGTTTTTTCCCTTGCAGTTTAACGTTAAGATTGTTCAGATGTGACATTATGTCTGCCAAAAATCCAACACTCTCCATTTTCTTGTCATCTTCCAAAAAATCAGATAATATCTTTGCTTTCACACTGTTTTGATCCTTGAGGAAAGTCTGTAACTCCTGATTGCCCAAAATCGCTCCAAAATCCTTCCCTTATTCAACCATCTCACATTGTTGTGCACGAGTAAATCGTCATAGCATGCAACGAACAACCAGAATGAGGAAAATTTTTAACCAATTTGATTAAACAGTGATGAAAGGAATTTGATCACAACATGATGATTCAATGCTAATGACTCCACCAACGTACTTATTTATAAAAGAGGTGGACACTGCAAATTATAATCAAACTTGCTAAAAAGAAAATGAGAAAACCCGAAATCATACCTTGCACAAACGCAAATGGACAACCTTTCCCGAAATTCAAAGTTGCACCCGGGTCGTTAGACTTCCCAGCCCATACGCGGCCAAACTCTTTTTTCCAGTATGCCAAAAATAAGTCACCTTCATTGTACAAGTGATAATTACTAATATGAATTACAACTGAATGGAAGAAATTATCACTATTTAGCTATGCTAGAATACTGTATTCCATTCAGTGTATGCATTCCAGTCAGACAGAATAATGTATTAATCCCGCTCTTGTGTACCACCTGATCCTGAATGTGGCAACAGATGATATTTAACTAAGCTTTCTCCTGAAGCCTGCGGTCCAACTACAACACACAGAAGGTTCGGATTCGGACCGCGGGCCTGCAATTGAGTAGCCCGGCTCTAAGTGATGACCTGTACATACCTGGTGTAGATTAGAGGGTGTGTATGTGGCTTCACTACTGGTCCCATGTTCAATCATAAATCCAGCTAAATACCTATACCCACCCTATATTAACTGAAATAATTGTGTACGTACCTCTATTAAGACATAGGAAAGAAGGAGCACTGCAGCAGCTTACTGGCCCATGCGAGGCAGGTCCAAGTCGCCTACCGGCATCAGACGGCATCAGACCTAGTAGCATAGGCTAGTCGGGTCTAACTTATTTTTCAAACTACACAACGTTTCATCTTCTATGACGGTACTCAGGAGTTTGTTCCACTCATCCACAACTCTGTTACCAAACCTGTGCTTTTCTATATCCTTCCTGAATCTGAATTTTTCCAACTTAAAACCATTGCTGCCAGTCCTGCCTTGGCTAGATATTTTTAGCACGCTATTTACATTCCTTTTATTTATTCCTGTTTTCCATTTATACACCTCAGTCATATCCTCCCTAATTCTACGCCTTTCTAGAGAGTGCAGATTCAGGGTTTTCAGTCTATCCTCATAGGGAAGATTTTTGATACATGGGATCAACTTTGTCATCCTCCTCTGTACGTTATCCAGTGCATTTATATCCATTCTGTAATACGGTGACCAGAACTGTGCAGCATAATCTAAATGAGGCCTAACCAAGGATATATAGAGTTGAAGAACAACCTGAGGACGAATTATGCAACTGCCTGGTCCCGCTAGCGAGAGTTGATAGCATTACTGTATTTGAGTCGCATACGGTAATGACTAATTCACTACGATGGGGCTGCGAGGTAAGTAGCTCGCACTCTCACTGCTGAAGTGTGACTAAGGCCGCTAGGCACACCTAAGGCCGGTGTGGATCTTCTTGGCAGGAAAAGGAGCACCTATGTCTATTAATGTACTGGGAATGTAATTACCACGTTAATTAAGCTAAACGACTAACTCTAATTTAGCCTAAATAAGGATAAATGGTAGCGTGTAATATAGTTGCCTGTAGAGGCACAGTGACTAGGCTAAATCCCCCATCAAGGGGGGCTGCATGACTCCCTTCTCCCCACAACTGGGTGATGGCTTGTAATGGTTCTGGGAAATCGCCTATTACCCGCATATGTCTTCCCATTAGTTTCAGTTCTATATAACTAATGTTTAACTTGATGAGAAACATTAACCGCATCCTGCACAGTTCCTATTGCCTGAGTTAAGGTAGAGGAGGCTGAGGTTATGCAATACAGGGATAACTTTTTTTTAATTTGCGCAGCGGCTGAATTGCACCTGGGTATTATTTTACTTTCCATTTATATCTTTTTTTTTCTTTGTTATTCTAACTCCATTAACGGGATATTCAGGTAGTAATTATGGAGTGGAGGGAAGGGGGCAGAGTTAAGGCCCGGCATGTGCATCCTATGAGGGATTAACGAAACCTTTTCAATCGGAATTGAATGCTTTATTACTTGTGTTGACGTGTGGTAGTGATCGTACTTCAGTATTTGGTGGGTATGTATCACCCCAAAACCCACCATCACTACCACTCCTCCATATACCACAACCACAAAAGTCATAAGCAGCTGGCTAGTGAGAAAGACCATTGGTGAGAAACATCGTCAATATGAAGGTGTGCGCGCTCGTTTTCACTCCTTATCCAGACATATAAGAGTTGACCTCCCATAACCCCACCTCGTACTGGGTGAATCATCAATGCTTCAGTTATTATCATTGCACTGATCTCAGGTCAGAGCTGCTGACACACATTTCTCGTGTCCTGTGTCTCCTCACCGTCACCTGGCCCACCCTAGCCACTACCACCAGACACAAGGAGGTAGAGAAACGGGGAGACAGACAATGAGATATAAAGAAACTGAGATGTACAGACACTGGGATATACAGACACTGGCGAATACACTGGGAGATACAGCCACTGAGAGAAACAGAAACTGGGAGATACAGACACTGGGGGATACAGACACTAGGAGATAAAGACACTGAAAAATACACTAGGAGATACAGACTCTGAGAGAAACAGACACTGGAAGACAGACAATGGGGGATACAAACACTAGAAGATAAAGACACTGAGAAATGCACTGGAGATTCAGCCACTGAGAGAAGCAGACACTTGGAGATTCAGGAACTGAGAGATACAGACACTTGGAGATAAAGAACCTGGGAGATACAGACACTGGGAGATTCAGTGACCGGGAGATACAGACAGTGGGAGATACAGACAATGGGAGATACAGACCCTGGGAAATACAGACCCTGGGAGATACAGGCCTTGGGAGAAACAAACACTGGGAGCTACAGACACTGGGAGATGCAGACACTGGGTGATACAGAAAATTAGAGATAAAGACCCTGGGAGATACAGATTTTGAGAGATACAGGCACTGGGAGATACAGACACTGGAATATGCAGAAACTGGGAGATAGAGACACTGAGAGCTACAGACCTGGGAGATACAATCCATGGGAGATACAGACACTGGGACACACTGAAACTGGGAGATACAAACTCTCAGGAGATACAAACACTGATTTACAGACACAGGGAGATACAGACCCTGGGAGATACAGACACTGTCAGATACAGACACTGGGAGATACAGACAATGTCAGATACAGACATTGTCATACAGACACTGTCAGATACAGAAACTGAGAGATAAAGACACTTGGAGATACAAACACTGGGAGATGCAGACACAAGGAGAAACAGACACTGGGAGATACAGACAATGGGAGATGCAGCCACTGGGAGATACAGCATTGGGATATACAGACACCGGGAGATACAGTCACATAGATACAGATACTGCGAGGTACAGACACTGGAAGATACAGACCATGGAAGAAACAAAAACTGGGAGATACAGGCTCTGGGAGACACTGTCCCCGGGAGACAGAGACACTGGAAGATACATACGCTGGGAGATGCTGACCCTGAGAAATACAGACACTGGGAGATACAGACACTGGGAGATACAGACCCTAGGAGATACAGACTTTGAGAGATAGAGGCACTGGGAGATGCAGACACTGGGAGATAAAAACACTGGGAGATACAGACACTATCAGATACAGACACTGGGAGATACAGACACTGTGACATTCAGCATTTGGAGATACAGAAACATAGGTACAGACACTGGGAGATACAGACACTGGGAGATACATACACTGTGAGATGCTGACCCTGAGAAATACAGACACTGGGTAATACAGACACTTGGAGGTACAGACCCTGGGAGATACACACTTTGAGAGATACAGCCACTGGGAGATACAGACACTGTAATATGCAGACAATGGGAGACAGAGACACTGAGAGCTACAGACCCTAGGAGATACATACTTTGGGAGATACAGTCAATGGGAGATACAGAATGGAAATAAATGGTATAAAATACCGACACAATGGAAATATAAACACAAATGCAGTATAATGTGATCCTTTATTGACTACGTTTCGCCCACACAGTGGGCTTTTTCAAGTCACAAACCACAAGTCGCCCACTGTGTGGGCGAAACGTAGTCAATAAAGGATCACATTATACTGCATTTGTGGAGATACAGAAACTGGGAGATTCAAACAGTGGGAGATAGAGACACTGGGAGATACAAGCCCTGGGAGATACAGGCACTGGGAGATACAGCATTGGGAGATACAGACACTAGGAGATACAGACACGTATATACAGACACTGGGAGATACAGACTCTGGGAGATACAGACGCTGGGAGATACATGCCCTGGGAGATACAGTCACTGGGAGATAAGGCCCTGAGAGATGCTGTCCCTGGGAGATAGACACAGGGAGATACACTGTCAGACTGAGAAACTGGGAGATACAGACACTGAGATATACGAACAATGGGAGGTACACACACTCGGAGATACACACACTCGGAGATAAACACACTGTCAGATACAGACACTGGTAGACGCAGACACTGGGAGATTCAGACACTCTCAGATACAGACACTGTCACTTACAGACACTGGGAGAGACAGACAATGGGAGATACAGACGCTGGGAGATACAGACGGTATCAGTTTCAGACACTGGGAGATACAGACAGTATCAGATTCAGACACTGGGAGATGCAGAAACTGGGCGATACGACATAGGGAGATACAGACACTAGGAGATACAGACACATAGATACAGACACTGGGAGTACAGACACTATGTGATACAGACCCTGGGAGATACAAACAGAGTGAGATACAGGCCCTGGGATATACTGCCCCCGGGAGATACAGACACTTGGAGTTACATAGAATGGGAGATGTTGACACTGAGAAATGCAGGCACTTGGAGATACAAGCAATGGGAGGTACAGACACTATGAGAAACGGAACCTGGGAGATACGGACCCTGGGAGATACAGGCCTAGGGAGAAACAAACACTGGGAGATACAGACATTGGGAGATACAGACACTGGGAGATAGAAAAACTGGGTTATACAGAAACTTGGAGATACAGACCTTGGGAGATACAGACTTTGAGAGATACAGGCAGTGGGAGATACAGACACTGGAATAAGTAGACACTGGGAGACAGAGACAGTGAGAGCCACAGACCCTGGGAGATACAGACCAAGGGAGATACAGACACTAGAAGATACAGACACTGTCAGCTACAGACACTGAGAGAGACAGACATGAGAGATACAGACATTGAGTTACAGCCGCTGGGAGATTCAGGCCCTGGGAGATACAGACCAAGGGAGATACAGACACTAGAAGATACAGACACTGAGAGATACAGACAATGAGTTACATACACAGGAGATTCAGGCCCTGGGAGATACAGACACTGGAGATACAGACACTGGGAGATACAGATACTGTCAGATACAGACACTGAGAGATACAGACACTATCAGATACAGGCACTGGAAGATACAGACACTGGGAGATACAGACACTGGGAGATACAGACACTGGGAGATACAGATACTATCAGATACAGACACAGGGATATGCAGACACTGGGAGATACAAACACTGGGAGATACAGACACTAGGAGATACAGACACTGAGAGATACAGACACTATCAGATACAGACACTGGAAGATACAGACACTGGGAGATACAGACACTGGGAGATACAGATACTATCAGATACAGACACAGGGAGATGCAGACACTGGGAGATACAGACACTGGGAGATACAGACACTGGAAGATACAGACACTGGACGATACAGACACTGGGAGATACAGACACTGGGAGATACAGACACTATCAGATACAAATACAGGGAGATGCAGACACTTGGGAGATACAGACACTGGAAGATACAGACACTGGGAGATACAGATACTATCAGATACAGACACAGGGAGATGCAGACACTTGGGAGATACAGACACTGGAAGATACAGACACTGGGAGATACAGATACTATCAGATACAGACACAGGGAGATGCAGACACTGGGAGATACAGACGCTGGAAGATACAAAAACTGGGAGAAAGAGACACTGGGAGATACAGACACTGGGAGATATAGACACTGGGAGATGCAGACACTGGGAGATACCGCATTGGGAGATACATACACTGGGAGATACAGAAACAGACACAGACACTGGGAGGTACAGACACCGGGAGATACAGACAGTGGGAGAAACAAAAAATGGAAGATATAGGCCCTATGAGCTACTGTCCCTGGGAGATACAGACCCTGGGAGATACTGTCCCTGGGAGATACAGACCCTGGGAGATACTGTCCCTGGGAGATACAGGCCCTGGGAGGTACTGTCCCTGGGAGATTCTGTCCCAGTGATATTGAGACAATAGGAGATGCTGACTATGAGAAACACAGACATTGGGAGGTACAGACAATTGGAGGTACAGACACTTGTTGATACAGAAACTTGGAGATACAGACCCTGGGAGATACAGACTTGAGATATACAGGCACTGGGAGATACCGACACGGTAATGCAGACACTTGGAGAAAGAGACACTGAGAGCTACAGACCCTGGGAGACACAGACTTTGGGAGATACAGATACTGAGAGACACAGAAACTGGGAGATTCAGACACTGGGAGATACAGTCACTGGGAGATACAGAAACTGGGATATACAGACAATGAGTTACAGACACTTGAAGATACAGACACTGGAAGACACAGACACTGAGAGATGCAGATGCTGTCAGATACAGACACTGGGAGATAGAGACCCTGGGACATACAGACACTGGGAGATAGAAACCCTGGGACATACAGACACTGAGATATGCAGGAAACAGGAGATACAAACCTGGGAAAATACAGACACCGGGAGATACAGATACTGTCACATACAGACTCTCGGAAAATACAGACACCGGGAGATACAGATACTGTCACATACAGACACTGGGAGACACATACACTGTCTGACTGAGACACTGTCAGATACAGACACTAAGAGATACAGTCACTGGTAGATACAGACACTGGCAAACACAGACACTGAAAGATACAGATACTGGGAGATACAGACACTATCATATACAGACACTGTCACATACAGACAGTGGGAGAGACAGACACTGGGAGATACAGATACTGGAAGATACAAACACTGAGGGATTCAGTGTTGGGAGATACAGACACTGGTAGATACAGACACATAGATACAGACACGGGGAGGTACAAACACTGGGAGATACAGACCCCGGAAGATACAGGCACTGGTAGATACAGGCCATGGGAGATACAGACACTGGGAGATACATACACTGTCAGATTGAGACACTGGGAGATACAGACATTGGGTTATACGAAGAATGGGAGATACACACACTGTCAGATACAGAAACTGGGAGACACAGACAGTATCAGATACATACACTGGGAGATGCAGACACTGGGAGTTACAACATTGGAATATACAGATGCTGGGAGGTACAGACACCTAGATACAGACACTGGAAGATGAAGACCCTGGGAGATGCAGACACTGGCAAACGCAGACACTGAGAGATGCAGACACTGGGAGATTCAGACACTGTCAGATACAGACACTGGGAGACACAGACAGTATCAGATACATACACTGGGAGATGCAGACACTGGGAGTTACAACATTGGAATATACAGATGCTGGGAGGTACAGACACCTAGATACAGACACTGGAAGATGAAGACCCTGGGAGATACAGACACTGGAAGATACAGACACTGGGAGATACAGACACTGGGATATACAGACACTGGAAGATACAGACACTGGAAGATACAGACACTGGAAGATACAGACCCTGGACGATACAGACACTGGGAGATACAGACACTGGTAGATACAGACACTGGTAGATACAGACACTATCAGATACAGACACAGGGAGATGCAGACACTTGGGAGATACAGACACTGGAAGATACAGACACTGGGAGATACAGATACTATAAGATGCAGACACAGGGAGATGCAGACACTGGGAGATACAGACACTGGAAGATACAAAAACTGGGAGAAAGAGACACTTGGAGATACACACACTGGAAGATAAAGACACTGGGAGATATAGATACTGAGAGATGCAGACACTGGGAGGTACCGCATTGGGAGATACAGACACTGGGAGATACAGAAACAGACACAGACACTGGGAGGTACAGACACCGGGAGATACAGACAGTGGGAGAAACAAAAAAAAATGGAAGATTCAGGCCCTATGAGCTACTGTCCCTGGGAGATACAGGCCCTGGGAGATACTGTCCCTGGGAGATACTGTCCCAGTGATATTCAGACACTAGGAGATGCTGACGATGAGAAACACAGACATTGAGAGATACAGACAATTGGAGGTACAGACACTTGTTGATACAGAAACTTGGAGATACAGACCCTGGGAGATACAGACTTGAGATACACAGGCATTGGGAGATACCGACACGGTAATGCAGACACTGGGAGAAAGAGACACTGAGAGCTACAGACCCTGGGAGACACAGACCTTCGGAGATACAGACACTGAGAGACACAGAAACTGGGAGATTCAGACACTGGGAGATATAGTCACTGGGAGATACAAAAACTGGGAGTTTCAGACACTATGAGATACAGACACTTGGATATACAGACAATGAGTTACAGACACTTGAAGATTCAGACACTGGAAGACAGACACTGAGAGATGCAGATGCTGTCAGATACAAACACTGGGAGATAGAGACCCTGGGACATGCAGACACTGGGAGATAGAAACCCTGGGACATACAGACACTGAGATATGCAGGAAATAGGAGATACAAACCTGGGAAAATACAGACACCGGGAGATACAGATACTGTCACATACAGACACTGGTAAAATACAGACACCGGGAGATACAGTTACTGTCACATACAGACACTGGGAAAATACAGACACCGGGAGATACAGATACTGTCACATACAGACACTGGGAGATACATACACTGTCTGACTGAGACACTGTCAGATACAGACACTGGGAGATATAGTCACTGGTAGATACAGACACTATCATATACAGACACTGTCACATGCAGACAGTGGGAGAGACAGACACTGAGAGATACAGCTTTGGGAGATACAGACACTGGGAGATACAGACACATAGATACAGACACGGGAAGGTACAAACACTGGGAGATACAGATCCCGGGAGATACAGGCACTGGTAGATACAGGCCTTGGGAGATACAGACACTGGGAGATAGAGACCCTTGGAGATACAGTCGATGGGAGATACAGACACTGGGAGATACATACACTGTCAGATTGAGACACTGGGAGATACAGACATTGGGTTATACGAAGAATGGGAGATACACACACTGTCAGATACAGAAACTGGGAGATGCAGACACTGGCAAACGCAGACACTGAGAGATGCAGACACTGGGAGATTCAGACACTGTCAGATACAGACACTGTCACATACAGACACTGGGAGAGACAGACACTGGGAGATACAGACACTGGGAGACACAGTATCAGATACATACACTGGGAGATGCAGACACTGAGAGTTACAACATTGGAAAATACAGACGCTGGGAGGTACAGACACCTAGATACAGACACTGGAAGATAAAGACCCTGGGAGATACAGACACTGGGAGATACATACAGTGGGAGATGCTGACCCTGAGAAATACAGACTCTGGGAGATACAGACAATAGGAGGTACAGACACTATGAGAAAGAGGCCCTGGGCGATGCAGTCCTAAGGAGAATCAAACAATGGGAGATGCAGACACTGGGAGGTACAGACACTGAGAGAAGCAGGAAATGGGAGATACAAACACTGGGAGATACAGGCCCTGGGAGAAACATACACTGGGAGATACATACGCAATCTGACTGAGAAACTGGGAAAACAGACTCTGGGATATACAAACATTGGGAGATACACACACTCGGAGACAAACACACTGTCAGATACAGACACTGGGAGATGCAGACACTAGGAGATACAGGCACTGTCAGATACTGACACTCACATACAGACACTGAGGGATAGAGACACTGGGAGATACAGACACTGGGAGATACAGATACTGTAAGATACAGACAATATCAGATACAGACACTGGGGGATGAAGACACTGGGAGATACAGACACTGAGAGATACAGACACAGAGTTACAAACATAAGGAGATTCAGGCCATGGGAGATACAGACACTGGAAGATACAGACACCGTGAGATGCAGACACTATCAGATGTAGACACGGTCAGATACAGACACTGGGAGAGACAACCACTAGGGGATACAGACACTGGAAGATGCAGGCACTGCGAGATACAGACACTGGGAGGTAGAGACACTATCAGATACAGACATTGTGAGATTCAGGCACTGGGAGATACAGACACAGTCAAATACAGACACTGCCAGATACAAACACTTATAGAGACACACATTGGGAGATACAGACACTGGAGGATACAGACACTGAGATATACAGACACTAGGAGATGCAGACACTAGGAGATGCAGACACTGGGAGATACAGACATTCTCAGTTACAGACACTGTCAGATACAGACACTGGGAGAGACAGACACTGAGAGATACAGACACTGAGAGATACAGACACTATCAGATACAGACACTGGAAGATACAGACACTGGGAGATACAGATACTATCAGATACCGACGCAGGGAGATGCAGACAATGGGAGATACAGATACTGAGAGATACAGAAACTGGGAGAAAGAGACACTAGGAGATACAGACACTGGGAGATACAGACACTGGGAGATATAGTCACTTTGAGATGCCGCATTGGGAGATACAGACACTGAGAGATACAGAAACAGACACAGACACAGGGAGGTACAGACACCGGGAGATACAGACCGTGGGAGAAACAAAAAATGGAAGATACCGGCCCTGGGAGATACTGTCCCTGGGAGATACAGGCCCTGGGAGATACTGTCCCTGGGAGATACTGTCCCTGGGAGATACAGGCCCTGGGAGATACTGTCCCTGGGAGATACTGTCCCAGTGATATTCCGACACTAGGAGATGCTGACGATGAGAAATTCAGGCATTGGGAGATTCAGACAATTGGAAGTATAGACACTTGTTGATACAGAAACATGGAGATACAGACCCTGGGAGATACAGACTTTGAGATACACAGGCACTGGGAGAAACCGACACGGTAATACAGACACTGGGAGATAGAGACACTGAGAGCTACAGACCCTGGGAGACACAGACCTTGGGAGATACAGACACTGAGAGACACTGAAACTGGGAGATACAGAAACTGGGAGATTCGGACACTATGAGATACAGACACTGGGAGATACAGACAATGAGTTACAGACACTGGAAGATACAGACACTGAGAGATGCAGGTAATAGGAGGTACAAACCTTGGAAAATACAGGCACTGGGAGATACAGGTACTGTCTGACTGATACACTGGGAGATACAGATACTGGGATATACAAACATTGGGAGATACACACACTGTCAGATACAGACACTGTCACATACAGACACTGAGGGATAGAGACACTGGGAGATACAGACACTGGGAGATACAGACACTAGGAGATACAGACACTATCAGATACAGATACTGGGGGATGCAGACACCTGGAGATACGGCATTGGGAGATACAGACACATAGATGCAGACACTGAGAGGTACAGACACTTGAAGATACAGACCCTGGGAGATACAAATACTGAGAGATACAGGCCCTGGGAGATACTGTCCCTGGGAGATACAGACACTGGGAGATGCATACAATGGGAGATGCTGACCCTCAAGATTACAGAAACTGGGAGATATAAGCAATTGGAGGTACAGACACTATGAATTACAGACTTTGGGAGATGCAGACCCTGGGATATACAGGCCTAGGGAGAAACAAACACTGTGAGATGCAGACACTGGGAGATGCAGACACTGGGTGATACAGAAACTTGCAGGTACAGACCCTGGGAGATACAGACTTTGAGAGATACAGGCATTGTGAGATACGGACACTGGAATATGCAGACGTTGGGAGATAGAGACACTGAGAGCTACATACCCTTGGAGATACAGACCATGGGAGATGCAGACACTGGGAGATACAGAAACTGGGAGAGTCAGACACTGGGAGATACAGACACTGACAGATACAGACACTGACAGATACAGACACTGAGTTACAGACATAGGGAGATACAGACACTAGAAGATACAGACATTGGGAGATACAGACACTATCAGATGTAGACACGGTCAGATACAGACACTGGGAGAGATAACCACTAGGAGATACAGACACTGAAAGATACAGACACTGCGAGATACAGACACTGGGAGGTACAGACACAGTCAAATACAGACACTGCCAGATACAAACACTGGGAGAGACAGGCACTGAGAGATACAGACACTGGGAGATGCAGACACTGGGAGATACATACACTGTGAGATGCTGACCCTGAGAAATACAGACACTGGGAGATGCAGACACTGGGAGATACAGGCACTGGGTGACACAGAAACTTGGAAATACAGACCCTAGGAGATACAGACTTTGAAAGATACAGGCACTGGGAGATACAGACACTGGGAGACACAGTTCTTGGGAGATACAGATACTGCGAGATACAGAAACTGGGAGATGCAGACACTGGGAAATACAGACCGTAGACGGAGTACAGTCTAGGGGGCCAGAGACTACTAACCTCACTCAAGAAAACAGATCTAGGAATTAGTATAACACCAAGCACATCTCCTGAGGCGCACAACAACCAAATAACTGCTACAGCATATGGGCGCTTGGCAAACCTCTGAACAGCATTCCGACATCTTAATAAGGAATCGTTCAGGACACCGTACATTGTGTACGTTAGGCCCATATTGGAGTATGTGACACCAGTTTGGAACCCACACCTAGCCAAGCACATAGAGAAACTAGAGAAAGTGCAAAAGTTTGCAGCAAGACTAGTCCCCGAGCTAAGGAGTATGTCCCACGATGAGAGGTTAAAGGAAATCGACCAGACAACACTGGTGGACAGGAGAGATATAAAATACTGAGGGGAATTGACAAGGTAGACAGAGACAGAATGTTCCAGAGATGGGACACTAGAACAAGGGGACACAGTTGGAAGTTGAAGACTCAGATGAATCACAGGGATGTTAGGAAGCATTTCCTCAGTCACAGAGTAGTCACGAAGTAGAATAGTTTGGGAAGCGATATAGTGGATGGAGGATCCATGCACAGCTTTAAGCAGAAGCATGATAAACCTCATGTCTCAGGGAGAGTGACTCAGTAGGGACCAGTGAAGAGGCGGGGCGAGGAGCTATGACTCGAGCCCTGCAACCACAACTAGGTGAGTACAACTAGGTGGGTACCCTGAGTTACAGACTCTGGGAAATACAGACCCTGGGAGATACAGACACTGGAAGATACAGACGCTGGGAGATACAAACACTGGGAGATACGGACACTGAGAAGTATGGACCCTGGGAGATACGTACCCTGGGCGATACAGACGCTGGGAGATACAGTCACTGGGAGATACAGACATGGGAGATACAGACGCAGAGATACAGTCACTATGAGATACAGACTCTAATAGTAACAAACACCGGGAGATACAGAACCTGGCAGATAAAGACACTGTGAGATACAGAATCTGGGAGATGCAAACACTGGCAGATACAGACAGTGGCAGATACAGACACTGGTAGATATAGATATTGGCGGATATCGACACTGGGAGATACAGACTGTCAGATACAGACACTGTCAGCTACAGACACTGTCAGATACAGACACTTGGAGATACAGACAATGGGAGATACAAACACTGGGAGATACAGACACTGGGGAGATACAGACACTGGAAGATACATACACTGGCCGAAAAACACACGGGGAGTTACAGACACTGGATGATTCAGGCACTGGGAAATACAGACACTGGGAGATATAGACCATGGGAAATACAGACACTGGGAGTTACAGACCCTGGAAAATACGGACACTGGGAGATACAGACCCCGCGAGATAAAGACACTGGGAGATTCAGAAACTGGGGCATACAGACACTGGCAGATACAGACTCTGGCAGATACGGACACTTGGAGACACAGAACATGGGAGATAAAGACCCTGTGAGATAGAGACACTGAGAGATACAGACCCAGGGAGATACAGGCCCTGACGGACACAGGCTCTAGGAGATTCTAACCCAGAGATACAGGCCGTGGGAGATACAGATACTGGGAGTTACAAACACTGGGAGATACAGATCCTAGGAGATACACACAGACATACAGAGAGTGGAAGATTCAGACACTGGGAGAAAGGGACTCTGGGAGACAGAAACAGGGGAAGATACAGACACTGTCAGATTGAGACACTTGGAGATACAGACACTAGGAGGTACAGACACTGTCAGATATAGACAATGGGATATACAAACAACGGGAGATACAGACAATCAGAGATACAGACACTGGGAGATGAAGGCACAGAGATACAGACACTCAGAGTTACAGATCCTCGGAGACAGACACTGGAATATGCAGCCATTGAGAGATAGAGACACTGAGAGCTACAGACCCTGGGAGATACATACCCTTACAGATATAGACACTGGGAGATACAGAAACTGGGAGATACAGACACTGGGAGAAACAGACACTGAGAGATACAGACACTGAGTTACAGACACTAGGAGATACAGACACTAGAAGATACAGACACTGAGAGATACAGACACTGGGAGATACAGACACTGGGAGATACAGACACTGGGAGATACAGACACTGGGAGATACAGACACAGAGATGCAGACACTGTGAGATAGAGTCCCCGGGAGATACAAACACTGGGAAATACTTACACTGAGAGATACAGACACTGGGTTATACAGGCTTTGGGAGATTCAAACGCTGGGAGATACAAAGACTAAGACATACAGACACAGGGACGCAGAACCTGGCAGATACACACATTGGGAGATGCAGACCCAGTTAGATAGAGACCATGGGAGAAAAAGACCCTGGGAGATAGAGACAATGGGAAATACAGACCCTGGGACATAGAGACACTAGGAGATGAAGACACTGGGAGATACAGACACGGTCAGATACAGGCATTGTCAGATGCAGACACTGGGAGATACAGACACTGGGAGATGCAGACTCTGGGGGATACAGACACTGGCAGGTACAGAGACTGGGAGGTACAGCATTGGGAGATACAGACACTGTGAGATAGAGGCCCTGGGAGATACTGTCCCTGTGAGATGCAGGAACTGGGAGATACACTGGGAGGTGCTGACACTGGGAAATACATACAATAGGAAATACAGAAAATGGGTGGTACAGACACTATGAGATACAGACACTGGGAGATACAGGCCTTGGGAGAAACAAACGCTGGGAGACACAAACATTGGTAGATACAGTCACGAGGAGATAGAGAAACCAGGGGATACAGACCCTCTGAGATACAAACACTGGGACATACAGGCACCGGATGGGACAGACCCCGGGAGATACAGAGACTGGGAGATACAGATACTGAGAGATTCAGGCACAGAAACTCGGGGATACAGGTCTTCGGAGACAGACACTGGAAAATGCAGACACTGGGAGACAGAGACACTGAGAGCTATAGACCCTGGGAGATACAGACCTTGACAGATACAGACACTGGGTGATACAGAAACTGGGAGATACAGACACTGGGAGATGCAGATCCTGGGAGATACAGACACTTGAAGATACAGACACTGAGAGATACAGACACTAGGAGATATAGACACTGGGAGATACTGACACTGAGATACAGACACTTTGAGATAGAGTCCCCGGGAGACACAGACACTTGGAAATGCTGACACTGAGAGATACAGACACTGGGAGATACAGACTCTGGGAAACAGAAACACTGGGAGATACATACCCTTTGAGATACAGACCCTGGGAGATACAGACACTGGGAGATTCAAACGCTGGGAGATACAAAGACTAAGAGAAACAGGCACTGGGAGATACAGACACAGAGATGGAGACCCTGGCAGATACACACATTGGGAGATACAGACTAAGTTAGATAGAGACGATGGCAGATGCAGATACAGGGAGAGACAGATACTGGGAGATACAAACCCTGCGAGATAAAGACTCTGGGAGACACAAACCCTGGGAAATACAGTTGCTGGGAGGTACAGACCCTGGGAGATACAGACACTTGCAGATACAGACCTTGGGGGATACATACCCTGAGAGACACAGCCAATAGGAGATACAGACACTGTGGGATACAGTCACGGGGACACAGAGGCCCTGGAAAATACAGACACTGGGAGATACAGACGCTAGTAGATATAGACACTCGGAGATACAAACCCTGAGAGATACAGCCTCTAGAAGATACAAACCCAGGGAGATACAGACAATGGGAGATACAGATACTGGGAGTTACAGACACTGGACGATGGAGATCAGGGGAGATATAGACACTGGGAAATACAGACAATGGAAGATACAGAACTGGGAGATACAGACATTGGAAGATGCAGACATTGGAAGATACAGACACTGGGAGATACAGAAACAGACATACAGAGACTGGAAGATTCAGACACTGGGAGATAGAGACATTGGGAGATACAGACACCGTCAGATACAGACACTGCGATATACAAACAATGGGTGATACAGACACTCGGAGATACAGACACTGGGAGATGCTGACAATGAGAAGTTCGGGCCCTGGGAGATACATACCCTGGGAAATACAGACACTTGTAGATAGAAACATGAAAAATACAGACACTGGGAGATACAGACAGAGGGAGATACAGACACCGGGAGATGCAGACACTGGAAGATTCAGACACTGGCTGATGCAGATCCTTGGAGATACAGACACTGGAAGATACAGAATGTGGGAGATAAAGACCCTGTGAGATACAGAAACTGGGAGATACAGACACTGGCAGATACATACAATGGCAGATACAGACTCTGGGATATACAGACACTTGGTGATACAGACACCGGGAGATGCAGACACTAGAAGATACAGACACTGGCAGATACAAACACTGGCAGAAAGACACTGGCAGATACAGACACTGGCTGATGCAGATCCTTGGAGATACAGACACTGGGAGATACAGATCTATGGAAGCAAAGGCACTAGGAGATACAGACACAGGGAGAAACAGAACCTTGGAGATACAGACAATGGGAGATGCAGACATTGGGTGATAAACTGGTAGATACAGACACTGGAAGATATAGAGACTGGGAGATACAGACTCTGGGAGATACGGATACTGGTTGATACAGACACTCGGAGATACAGACACTGGGAGATGCTGACAATGAGAAGTTCGGGCCCTGGGAGATACATACCCTGGGAAATACAGACACTTGTAGATAGAAACATGAAAAATACAGACACTGGGAGATACAGACAGAGGGAGATACAGACACCGGGAGATGCAGACACTGGAAGATTCAGACACTGGCTGATGCAGATCCTTGGAGATACAGACACTGGAAGATACAGAATGTGGGAGATAAAGACCCTGTGAGATACAGAAACTGGGAGATACAGACACTGGCAGATACAGACAATGGCAGATACAGACTCTGGGATATACAGACACTTGGTGATACAGACACCGGGAGATGCAGACACTAGAAGATACAGACACTGGCAGATACAAACACTGGCAGAAACAGACACTGGCAGATACAGACACTGGCTGATGCAGATCCTTGGAGATACAGACACTGGGAGATACAGATCTATGGAAGCAAAGGCACTAGGAGATACAGACACAGGGAGAAACAGAACCTTGGAGATACAGACAATGGGAGATGCAGACATTGGGTGATAAACTGGTAGATACAGACACTGGAAGATATAGAGACTGGGAGATACAGACTCTGGGAGATACGGATACTGGTTGATACAGACACTCGGAGATACATACGCTGGGAGATACAGACGTTGGGAGAGACAGATACTGGGAGATACAGGCAAAGAGATACAGACACTTGAAGATTCAGACACTGGGAGATGCTGACCCTGGGAAATACAGACATTGGGAGATACAGACAATGGGAGGTACAGACACTATGAGATACAGACCATGGGATGTAGAGACCCGGGGAGATACAGAAACCTGAGGATATAGACACTGGGAGATAAAGAGACTGGGAGATACAGACACTGGGAGATACGGACACTGATAGATACAGGCACAGAGATACAGACACTGGGAGATACAGATCCTCGGAGACAGAAAGTGGAACATGCAGAGACTGGGAGATACAGACACAAAGATACAGACCCTGGGAGATACAGACATACAGATGCTGGGAGATATAGACACAGGGAAATATAAGCCCTGGGATATGCATACACTGGGAGATACAGACACTCGGAGATACAGATTCTGGGAGATACGCACACTGGGAGATACAGACGTTGGGAGAGACAGATACTGGGAGATACAGGTAAAGAAATTCAGACACTTGAAGATACAGAAACTAGGAGATACACACAAAGAGATGCGGATACTGTGACATACAGACATTGAGAGATTGAAACACTGGGAGTACCTACACTTGGAGATAAAGAAACTGGGAGATACAGACACTGGGAGATACAGACACTGGGAGATGCAGACACTCTCAGATACAGGCACTGGGTGATACAGACACTGGGAGATTCGGACACAGGGTGATACAGACACCGTGAGATGCAGACACTGGGAGACACAGACCCTGGTAAATACACACACTGTGAGATACAGACCGTGGGAGATACAGACACTGATAGACACAGGCACAGAGATACAGACACTCTGAGATACAGATCCTCCGAGACAGACAGTGGAACATGCAGAGACTGAGATAAACAGACACAAAGATACAGACCCTGGGAGATACAGACATTTCGAGATAGAGACCTAGGGAGATACAGACACTGGGAGATACAGATACTGGGACATACAGACACTGGGATATACAGATCTTGATAGATACAGATACTGGGAGATACAGACACAGGGAAATATAAACCCTGGGAGATGCAGACACTGGGAGATACAGACAATGAGAGATTGAGAGACTGGGAGTACAGACAATGGGAGATATAGAAACTGGGAGATACAGACACTAGGAGATGCAGACACTCTCAGATACAGGCACTTGGAAATGAAGGCACTGGGAGAAACAGACACAGATATACAAACACGTGGAGATGCAGACACCAGGAGATACAGACCACGTGAGTCACAGACACTTGTAAATACAGACTCTGGGAGATCCAGACCCTGGCAGATACAGACGCTGGGAGATACAAAACCTGTGAGATACAAACACTGGGAGATACATACAACTGGAGTACAAACACTGCGAGATACAGAACCTGGGAGATACAGACCATGGGAGATACTGACCTTAGGAGTCAGAAACACTGGTAGATGCAGACATTGGCAGATACAGACACTGGGAGATACAGACATATATACAGACACTGGGAGATACAGACACCAGGAGATGAAGACCCCATGAGTTACAGACAATGGAAAATACAGTTTCTGGGAGATCCAGACCCTGGAAATAGAGACGCTGGGAGATACAGACCTTGTGAGATACAAACACTGGGAGATACAGACAATGGGAGATACAGAGAACTGGAGATACAGACGCTGGGAGATATTGACACTGGGAGACAGACTATGGGAGATACAGACACAGAGATACATACACTGGGAAATACACACCCTGGAATATACAGACACTTGGGGATATAGTCACTGGGAGATGCAGACACTGAGAGGTACAGACACTCGGAGATAAAGACTCTGGGAGATATAGATAGTGGAAGATATAGACACTGGGAGATAGAGACATAGGGAAATACAGACAATGGGAGATGCAAACACTGGGAGATACAGACACTGGGGGATACAGACACCGTGAGATGCAGACACTGGGAGTCCCAGGCCCTGGGAAATACACACACTGTGAGATACAGACCATGGGAGATACAGACATTGGGAGATACAGATATTTGGAGATACAGACTTTGGCAGATACTGACACTGGTAGATACACATAGTGGTAGATTCTGAACGTAGAAGTTACAGTCACTGGGAAATGCAGAACCTGGGAGATAGAGACCCTGGGAGATACAGGCACTAGGAGATACAGACACTGGGAGACACAGAGACTGGGAGATACAGACACTCGGAGAAACAGACACTGGGTGATACAGACACTGGGAGACACACCCTGGGAATTACACACACTGGGAGATACACACCCAGCGATATACAGACACTTCGAAATACAGACACTTGGAGATACAGACACTGAGAGGTACAGACACTCGGAGATAGAGACTCTGGGAGATACAGACACTGGGAGATATAGACACTTGGAGATAGAGAGCTTGGGAGATACAGACACTGGGAGACAGACACAGGGAGGTACAAACACAGAGATTCAGACACTGGGAGATAGAGACGATGGGAGATACAGACTGGGAAACACAGACACTGGGAGATACAGACAGTGAGAGATACAGATTCTTGGAGATACAGACTGGGAAACACAGACACTGGGAGATACAGACAGTGGGAGATACAGATTCTTGGAGATACAGACCCTGCGAGATACGGACACCTTTAGATACAGACACGGGGTGATACAGACACCGGGAGATGCAGACACTGGGAAATACAAACTCTGGGAAATACAGACACTGGGAGATACAGACACAAGCACTTACAGACACTGGCAAATACAGACACTGGGACATACAGACACTAGGTGGTACAGACACCGGAAGATACAGACCCTGGGAGATACAGACTCTGGGAGATACAGACCCTGGGATATACAGACACTGGGAGATACAGACACAGGGATACAGTCACAGAGCTATAAACATTGAGAGACGCATTTATCGTAGGGGTTCTTAAATGGAGATATCGAGGGTTGAAGGTAGACACACTTGGAAATATAAACACAAATGCAGTATAATGTGATTCTTTATTGACAACGTTTCACCCACACAGTGGGCTTTTTCAAGTCACACACGGATCTACCTGAGGTTGGAAGGTACGAGAGTATTTATAGTCATGTTCAGAATGTTGAGGTCAGGTGGAGAATGCTGCATCTGATGATCTACCGGGTGGGGTTATAGAGTCTTGGGTAGCTTGGCAGGGGTATTGGACAAGTTGTGAGTAGACCTTCTGCAGTGTTCTATGTTCTTATGTGGGATAGCGATGAAGAAGTTTCTTGGCGAGTGGTTCAGCTATGTTATAGAAGCCATTGTTCTGGTTGAAATTGTTGGTTGTAGAGATGAGCGATGATTCCAGGATTCTTCTGTATTGAGTGTTGTCTTCTGTGGCTATAAGTCTTGAGTTTCTGTAGTTAATTAAATGGTTGTGTGAATTGCGATGTTGTACACAGGCATTCCTTGTATCGTCAGTCCTGCTTGCATATTGGTGTTCTGAAATACGTGTTTGGAGGTCCCTTGATGTTTCGCCCACGTATAACTTGTTGCAGTCATTACAAGGGATTATGTATACCCCTGCAGAGGATGGAGGCTTGTCCTGTCTACTACTGGTGATGTCCTTGATGGTCGTGGTTGTGGAGGTAGATACTTGGAATGATGTTTTGGCAAAGATGTTGGAAACATGTTTGGCAATGGAGTTGGTTGGGAGGACTATGTATCTCTTCTCGGCCGAGAAGAGATCCCCAAACTGTAGCAATATTGCAAATGACAATTGCTAACTAAAAAGTATTGCACAACACTGCATAAAATCTCTGCAAGAAACACTTTAATGGCAACACAATCTTTGCACAAGAATTATTGCAAAATGAGTCAATGTGCAATAATAAAAAAATATTACACACACAAGAAAAGAAATATTTCAAGGAATGAACTGGGGGAACACTTTGGCTCTTAACTGCACTCAAACAACACTTAACAAGCAAAAGAACAATCTACTTTAAAAGAAGAACTTAAAAATTGCACTAAGAGTGAATTTGTTCAATGAAACATGAAAAATAATAGGTGATAAAACACAACAAAAAAGTTTGAACACTTACAGTGATGCAGAACACAACACATCAACATAAACACAATACTAGAATTTTCTTGCAATGAAACTTGATGTGTGAAAAATTTTGTAAAAAATTATTTCTTGCACAAAATAATGGCACTATTGTCTGTGGAAATAAGACAAATTAGACACTGGCTAAATGAAAAGAATATGAACACAAACAAAAAAAAAAAACATGTTCAACACACAGAGAACAAAAACAAAAGAATACACAAATGCTGGGATGAAAAAAAATTATATATAACTGAGACAACGCTGAGTTGTGATGCAGAATATAACTAAATAAATTACTGAATTACTCCACTGAATCACTGAGAGCACTAGGTGATTCTGAAGTGTAACCACAAGTTCTATACTGCTCATATGTTGCACACACAACAAGGAAAAACACTAAGCTACTTACTTCAAGTGTATAAAAAGACACACAACACAACAGACATAAGATAATGCATGAAAATTAACACTGAATTAAGAAGATTATCAAATTATTGCAATCAGTATATGATAAACACTGAGTCTGATCAAGAGACACTGAATGTCACTAAGAAAATCACTGGAACACAAAAGAAATGTCTCAACACTCGCAAATGTCTCTATGAAAAAAAATATTAATTATCGCTGTAATGACTTGGTGTAGAATGAGGTAGATGGTAGTGGAGAGTAGAGGATTGTTTATTTCGTCTTGATGCTGTCCTCTGCACACGTGATCGTACAATTGCGCTTACATCGACGATAGACACACACAGGAGGCTTTCAACGGTGGCACAAAACACACTCTAGCTCTTAACCCCCTATGTGGTCCTTAAAATATGGTGATACAACCCTTAGTAGTGCGCCAAAACACTGGAAGAGGTTGGGTGAGTACCACAACACAGTGATAGTGGTTGGGTTTGTGGGTAAACAGGGCTAAGACCGGGCAATGGTGAGACACACGTGGTGAGTGGGTGGTTGGGCCTATGGGTTGAATGGCGTAAGCCTCACTGAGGACAGCCACACTGCCGCGAAGATATTTTAAGCTGGCTAGCTTAAAATACACCCACGAAATACCACAACACCACAAGGATGAAAAAGAGCACTCAGAATTGCTTGGAGCTTGAATCACAAGCGATGAAGACTACTCACGTGGCTTGCTTGAGTACTGGGGTAAGACACCTGGGTTAGTTGCTAGCTGGCTTATCTTAACCCTTCACACAGAATAGCTTGATAACTTCACACAATGAGCACAGCAGGGGTGGAAGCTGGCTTGGCAGGCAAAAGAATTGGATGGAGTAAACTAGGCTAGACTGGACTCCCTCACCACAGACTGGAAACTGGCTTATTTTGCAAACTCGGGTCAACCCCTCGGGAGTAATGCAAATAAGCAGATAAACACTAATACAAAGAGACTGACCAGTGAATGGTGTAGAAGCTGGTAGGAGCTTGAGAGAGTAGCTGACTTGAGGTAGCTGGCTGGCGTTAACCTTCTCGGTAGGCCTACTCACAAGATGGCAGGCTCGGTCGAAATTTATCTCCAGAATTCGCTGTAATCGTCAGAATTACAAGCCCTCCGTTGCCACCATTTATCGTAGGGGTTCTTAAATGGAGATATCGAGGGTTGAAGGTAGACACACTTGTTGGATGGTTACGATATATTGTCAGACTGAGATGATGAGAAATGGAGCCCAGCCTCTGCCTGTCCCAGCCTGTGTCAAAACGCCGACTGAGAGGGAGGCAGAGGTACGAACGTACACATGCATATCCCGTGACGTCACACAAAGTCACAGGCCTAGGGATCTCCTATCTAAAGCACATGGATGATACTGATATGCTATACAACACAGGGATCAGCAACTATGCTGACACATACACTGGTATATACAGACCCTGGGAGATGCAGACACTGGGAAATAAAGATCATGGGAGATACAGACACTTTGAGATACAGATATTTGGAGATACAGACCTAGGGAGTTACAAACTCTGGGAGATACAGACACTGGGAGGTACAGACCTTGGGAGATAAAGACACCGGGAAATACAGGCACATGACGATAGAGTCCCTTGGAGATACAGACCCTGGGAGATACAGACACCTGGAGATACAAACACTGCAGATACAGACACTCGGAGATACAGACCCTGGGAGATACAGACACTGAGTGATATAGACACTGGGATATACAGACCCTGGGAAATACAGACACTGGGAGATACGGACCCTGGGAGATACAAACACTGGGTGATATAGACACCGATAGATATAGACACTGGGATATACAGATCCTGGGAAATACAGACACTGGGAGATACAGACCCTTTGAGATACAGACACTGGGAGATACAGGCACTGGGAGATACAGGCACTGGCAGATACAGACACTGGCATATATAGAACCTGTGATATATTGACAGTGGGAGATACAGACCCTGGGAGATACAGACACATGTCAATACAGACCCTTGGAGACACAAACCTTTGTAGATACAGACACTAGGAGATTCAGACACTCGGAAATACAGACCCTGGAAGATACAGACGCTGGGAGATGCAGACACTGGGAGATACAGACACCTGGAGATGCAGACACCGGGAGATACAGACACTAGGAGATACAGATCCTGCTAAATACACAAACTGGAAATACACACCCTGGGAGATACAGACACTGGGAGATACAGACACTTGGAAATGCAGACACAGGAAAATACAGACACTAGGAGATACAGACCCTACTAAATGCAGAAACTGGAGATACACTCCCTGGGAGATTCAGACAATGGGAGATACAGACCTTGGTAGATACAGACCCTGGAAGATAGAAACACTGGTAGATACAGACACTGGGAGATACAGACACTTTGAGATACAGTCTCTTGGAGAAACACACTATGGGAGATACAGTCACTGGGATATACAGACACTGGGATATACAGACACTGGGAGATACAGACAATGGGAGAGAGACTCTGGGACGTACAGACACTGAGAGGTAAACAATTGATCCACCCCCCTACCTTTCCTAAAGCCTCCTTGTTCATCTGCTATCCTATTCTCCGTCTTACTCTTAATTCTTTCAATAATAACTCTACCATACACTTTACCAGGTATACTCAACAGACTTATCTCCCTATAATATTTGCACTCTCTTCTCTCCCCTTTGCCTTTATACAAAGGAACTATGCATGCTCTCTGCCAATCCCTACGTGCCTTACCCTCTTCCTTACATTTATTAAACAATAGCACCAACCACTCCAAAACTATATCCCTACCTGCTTTTAACATTTCAATATTTATCCCATCAATCCCAACTGCTTTACCCCCTTTCATTCTACCCACTGCCTCACGAAGTTCCCCCACACTCACAACTGGCTCTTCCTCACTCCTACAAGATGTTATTCCTCCTTGCCCTATACATGAAATCACACCTTCCCTATCTTCATCAACATTTAACAA
>NC_069401.1:66957562-66967562 GCF_026875155.1 Cherax quadricarinatus | reverse complement strand
TCAGGAGGAAAACAACAGTCAAGGAACAGGTAATCAGGCTAAGGAAGGAAGGAGGAGAGATCACAAGAAACGACAGAGAAGTATGTGAGGAACTCAACATGAGATTCAAAGAAGTGTTCACAGAGCAGACAGAAAGGACTCCAGAAAGACCGGTGGTGGGGTACACCTTGTGTTGGACACAATATATACAACCGAGGAAGAAGTGAAGAGGCTGCTGAGCGAGCTAGACACCTCAAAGACGATGGACCCGGATAACATCTTTCTATTGGTCCAGAGAGAGGGTGCAGAGGCGCTATGTATACCCCTAACAACAAAATTAAACACATCTATCGAAATAGGGAGATTACCTGAGGGATTAAAGACAACAAATGTAGTTCTAATTTTTAAAAAAGGAGACAGACAAGAAGCACTAACCTATAGACCAGTGTCACTAACATGTATAGTATGCAAAGTTATGGAGACGATTATCAGGAGAAGAGTGGTGGAACACCTAGAAAGAAATGAGCTATCAACAACAGCCAACACGGTTTCAGGGACGGGAAATTCTGTGTCACAAACCCAGTGGAGTTCTATGAGCGGGTAACAGCAGTAACACAAGAGAGAGAAGGGTGGGTAGATTGCATTTTTTGGACTGTAAGAAGACGTTTGACACAGCTCTATACAACAGATTAGTGAAAAAACTGGAATACCAGGCAGGGATAACAGGGAAGGCACTTCAATGAATCAGGGAATACCTGTCCGGAAAACAGCAACGATTCATAGGACGAGGTGAGGTGTCCGAGTGGGCACCTGAGACGTGTGGGGTTCCACAAGGGGCAGTCCTAGGACCGGTACTGTTTCTGGTACTTGTGGACGACATGACAGAAGGAACAGACTCCGAAGTGTCCTTGTTTGCAGGTGATGTGAAGTTGATGAGAAGAATTCAACCGGACGAGGACCAGGCAGAGCTACAAAGGGATCTGGACAGGCTGCAGGCCTGGTCCAGCAATTGGCTTCTGGAGTTCAACCCCACCAAGTGCAAATTCATAAAGATTGGAAAAGGACAACGAAGATCGCAGACGGAGTACAGTCTAGGGGGCCAGAGACTACAAACCGCACTCAAGGAAAAAGATCTTGGGGTGAGTTTAACACCAGGCACATCTCCTGAGGCGCACATCAACCAAATAACTGCTGCACCATATGGGCGCCTATAAAAACCAAACAACAGCATTCTGACATCTTAATAAGGAATCGTTCAGAACCCTATACACTGTGTACGTTACGCCCATATTGGAGTATGCGGCACCAGTTTGGAACCCACACCTAGCCAAGCACGTAATGAAACTAGAGAAGGTGCGAAGGTTTGCAACAAGACTAGTCCCAGAGCTAAGGGGGGTATGTCCCACGAGGAGAGGTTAAGGGAAACCGAGCTGGCGACACTGGAGGACAGGAGAGATAGGAGAGATAAGATAACGACATGTAAAATACTGAGAGGAACTGACAAGGTGGATAGAGACAGAATGTTCCAGAGATGGGACACAGCAACCAGGGGACAGAGTTGGAAGTTAAAGACACAGATGAATCACAAGGATGTTAGGAAGTATTTCTTCAGTCACAGAGTAGTCATGACGTTGAATAGTTCGGGAAGCGATGTAGTGGAGGAGGGATCCACTAATAGCTTTAAGCAGAGGTATGATAAGGCTCACGGTTCAGGAAGAGTGACCTCGTAGCGGCCAGTGAAGAGCCGGGGCCAGGAGCTATGACTCGAGCCCTGCAACCACAACTAGGTGTGTACAACTAGATGAGAACACAAACGCACACATATGCACAAACACACACACACACAAGAACATAAGAAAGAAGGAACACTGCAACGGGCCTACTGACCCATGCGGAGCAGGTCCATGCCTTCCCCACCAAATTAGCCAAATGAACCACCCCCTCGGATTAGCCCAATGACCCACCCAGTCTGGTCACCTCCACTCAAGGATTGAGCACGGCACCAGACCCAGCAGCACAAGCTAATCAGGTCCAACTCACACTCACCCACACCTACTCATGTATTTATCTAACCTATTTTTAAAACTACACAACGTTTTAGCCTGAATAACTGTACTCGGGAGTTTGTTCCACTCATCCAAGACTCTATTACCAAACCAGTGTTTTCCTATATCCTTTCTGAATCTGATTTTTTCCAACTTGAAACCGTTGCTGCGAGTCCTGTCGTGGCTAGAAATTTTCAGCACGCTATTTACATCCCCTTTATTTATTCCTGTTTACCATTTATACACCTCGATCATATCCCCCCTAATTCTACGCCTTTCGAGAGAGTGCAGATTCAGGGCCCTTAGTCTATCCTCATATGGAAGATTTCTGATACATGGGATCAACCTTGTCATCCTCCTCTGTACGTTTTCCAGAGCATTTATATCCATTCTGTAATACGGTGACCAGAACTGAGCAGCATAGTTTAAATGAGGCCTAACCAAGAATATATAGAGTTGAAGAACAACCTGAGGACTTCTATTATTTATACCTCTAGATATGAAGCCAAGAATTCTGTTAGCTTTATTGCGAAACACTAATGCACTGTTGTCTTGGTTTTAGATTACTGCTAACCAAAACCCCTAAATCCTTTTCGCAATCAGTAGTATTAAGATCTACATTATTTAGTTTATATGTGGCATGGTTATTTAACTGTCCAACATTTAGAACTTTGCATTTGTTAATAATAAACTGCATCTGCACTTCTCTCGACCATTGCATCAGTCTATTCAAATCATCCTGGAGTGCTCTAGTGTCCTCATTAGAATGAATTGGACGGCCAATTTTGGTGTCATCAGCAAATTTGCTTACGTCGCTATTTATTCCCTAATTTATGTCGTTTATGTAAACTGTGAACAACAACGGGTCCAACACTGACCCCTGAGGAACACCGCTTGTGACGTGCCCCCATTCTGATTTCTCCCCATTTATGCAAACTCTCTGCTGCCTATTTGCCAGCCATGCCTCTACCCAGGAAAAAATTTCTCCTCCTATTCCCTGTGCCTTAAGTTTCCTCAATATCCTCTGGTGTGGAACTCTATCGAAAGCCTTACTGAAGTCCATATACACAATATCATATTCATTACTATAATCTACCTCTTCAAACACCTTAGTGAAAAAAGTTAGTAAATTCGTAAGACAGGAACACCCCTTTGTAAAACCGTGTTGAGATTCATTAATCAATCTGTGCCTATCAAGATGGCTACGAATTGCTTCGGCAATTATTGATTTCATAAATTTTCCCACTAAGGAGGTAAGGCTTATTGGTCCATAGCTCAAAGCCAAGGAACTGTCACCTGCCTTGTAAATAGGTATAACATTTGCCATTTTCCACTTATCAGGCACTATGCCAGTTTGTAGTGATATGTTAAAAAAATTATCCAAAGGTATGCTAAGTTCCTCTTTACATTCCTTTAACACCCTTGCAAACAGTTCATCAGGGCCTGGGGATTTGTTAGGTTTTAGTTTCTCTATTTGTCTGAGGACCATGTCACTAGTTATCGCAATCATACATAATTTATTATCCTGTTCTACATAATCTATTATTTCAGGAATATTGCTAGTATTTTCCTGGAAGAAAACTGAAAGGAAGTAGGTATTGAGAATTTCGAACATATCCTTATCACTGTCAGTGATCTGACCAGAGTTACTCTTAAGTGGGCTAATCATGTCCCTAACCTTACTTCAGTATACCTGAAAGAATCCTTTTGGGTTAGTCTTTCAATCCCCTGTGACCTTAGCCTCATAATCCCTTTTTGCTTTTCTTATTCCATTTTTTATTTCTCTCTTTAACTGAATATATTGATTTCTTAACTGCCCATCCCCTCTTTTGATACGCCTATATATGCCTCTCTTTTGACCAATGAGATGTTTTAATCTATTGTTCATCCATTTGGGATCATTTTTGTTAGATCTAATTTCCCTACTCGGAACAAAAGTTGTCTGGGCAGCTAGAACTATGCTCTGGAAAACGTCATATTGGCAACCAAGATCACCTACTTGACCCATAGTCAGGACATCCCAATTTAGCCCACCCAGGTAATTTCTCAGTCCCATGAAGTCGGCCAAGCGAAAATCTGGGACAGAAATTTGATTGCAGTTATCTGAGTGATTCCATGATATATTGAAACTAAGTGATTTGTGATCACTTTCCCCAAGCTAATCATTAACCTCAAGATTGTAGATGAATGGCTCAAAGAACCGACATGTTGTTAAATTAGACACATGTGCAACTCTTGGGTACCTTTATTGAGGAAACGTTTCTCCACACAGTTGCTTCATCAGTCCATTCAAAGGATAAACTTGAAGAACAGGAAGAGAATGAGGTAATCAGTCCCTCAGCCTTGATTCGATGTGGTTAGTCCATCAATCTTGAATCAAGGCTGAGGGACTGATTACCTCATTCTCCTCCTGTTCTTCAAGTTTATCCTTTGTATGGACTGATGAAGCCACTGTGTGGCGAAACGTTTCCTCAATTAAGATACACAAGAGTTGCACATGTGTCTAATTTAATAACCTCAAGATTATTAATTACTGACTCTTTGTTGGCAAGAACCAAGTCAAGCAGATTGTTTCCTCTAGTTGGTTCTGTCACAACCTGTTCTAAAAAGCAACCCTGAACTGTATCAAGAAAGTCACTAGACTCAAGATTTCCTGTCATATTGTTCCAATCAATTTGTCTAAAGTTAAAATCTCCCATTATAACAACATTTTCATGTCTAGAAGCCTTATGAATTTCGTCCCATAACAGCTTACTGCCCTCCCTATCAAGGTTTGGGGGCCTATAAATCACACCCAAAATTAATCTGTCACGTCCCTCGAGAAACTGTAGCCAAACAGATTCTGTGTTCGATGTTTCTAATCTTATATCATGTCTAAGACAACATTTAAATTTTCTCTGACATACATCGCCACTCCACCACCCTTCGTGTTGACCCTATCAATGTGGAATAGTTTATAACCCTGTATGTTGCATTCAGAAGGCATTTCTCTATCTTTCAGCTTGAACCAGGTCTCTGTTATACCAATATCTATATTACCTACACTTGCAAGTAATCTTAGCTCATCTATCTTATTTCTTAGACTCCTACTATTTGTACAGTAAACCTTAAGGGAGCTAGTCACTTGTTGCCCTCTACTATCTTTGTTTGTTTGTTGATCAATTGATTTCCCATTACTAGCAACTTTATTTTGAATATTGTCTTTTAAACATATCCGTGAGGTATCCCGGTAATAACTACTGTGTAAGCCCTAATACTGCAGCCTGATTGTTTCCCACAAACACCCATACCTCTATAATAAGTAAGTAAGTAAGTAAATTTATTCAGGTATACACAATACAGTTACATAGAATTATCATACATAGCAGCATATGTGTAGAGAACCTGGGATAACCCAAAAAAGTCAGACAGAGTGACTTATTTCCATTGGGGTCCTTTTACCTTATTATTATAATATAATGGTTATAATATTTTCTTATTATAATCTATCAGTTTAAATTCCTAGACAAGTCATCAATTACCCTCTCAATTGAATTGGCTAATGCAACCACTCCATCCCCAGAGAGGATAAAACCCCATCCCTTTGCATACATATCATGTTTGCCAAAGAATAGTCCACAGTTATCAATGAATGGGATTGCAAGTTCATTGCAGTACCTGTCTAGCCAGCAATTTATACCATTTGCCCTAGACATCCTTTCATTGCCCACTCCCTTTCAGGCAAGATGCTACATATGGACTGGGATTCCCTCCCTTAGACCTAACTACTTCTATGGCTGACCTGTACTTATCCAGCAGCTCCTCTCTCTGCCCTTCCCAGTGTCATTACCCCCAGTACTAAGACAGATAATGGGCTTGTTCCCATTACCTGCCATAATATTATCCAACCTGCTGACTATGTCACCAACCACCAGCTCCAGGAAGAACCACTCCTGTCTGGCATTCCTCTGTCTCTGTTACAAAATGCACGACCATATATCTTACCTGAGAATGCCTCACTATTAAAATTATTCTTACCTTGATTAGCAGGGGAACAGTGTACCATTCAACCTCACTAACCACTGAAGTACACTCGTCTTGAGAACACAGAATCGATTCCTACCTTCATAACTCTCTATTAACTCTCCTCATCTTCCTATCTACCTGAACTGTGACACTTGCCACTTAAAAGCGGCTGCCACTATCACTGTGGCGACCATTCCTTCCTTGCCAGCTAAAATCCTTCTCACACTCGCTCCAACTCACATCTATGCGAAGCTTCAGCTTCTATTTTCATCCTGAAAATAGAATCTCTCTTCCACACTTGAATCTGAGATTCTAAAACACTACACAAGCCATTGGTGCTTGGAAACAGCCACGCTAAACCCCAAGAGCTTAGGCAGGTATGACGCATGGAACACACACCACAACACACAACACCCACACACACACACACACAACACACACTCACACAACAGCATATGGCGCCTACAAACCTCAGACTAAACATTTCCGAAATCTTAATAAGGAATCGTTCAGGACCTGTACACCTTGTACGTTAGGCATATTAGAGTATGGCGGCACCAGTTGGAAACCACACCTAGCAACTGTAAGAAACTAGAGAAGTGACAAGGTTTGCAACAAGACTAGTCCCAGAGCTTAAGAGTATGTCCTACGAGGAGAGGTAGGGGAACATCAACCTGACGACACTGAGGACAGGCAGGATAGGGGGACAAAACGACATACAACAATACTGAGAGGAATTGACCTAAGGCGGACAAAGACAGGATGTTCCAGAGATTGGACACTAGTAAAAGGGGACACAGTTGAAGCTGAACACAGATGAGATCACCAGGATGTAGGATATTTCTCAGCCACGAGTAGTCAGTAATGGATAGTTTGGGAGCCGTGTAGTGGATGCAGGATCCATACATAGCTTTAAGCAGTATGATAAAGCTCACGGCTCAGGGAGAGTGACCTAGTAGCGATCAGTGAAGAGGCGGGGCCAGGAGCTCGAACTCGACCCCCGCAACCTCAACTAGGTGAGTACAACTAGGTGAGTACACACACACACACACACACACACACACACACTCGTCTATATTGACTCAACTTCAGAGAGAAAAAATGTGTAAGAAATTTCATTGTTAACAGCTGAGAGAATTTCAATATGGCGTCCACATGCTGCCATTGGGAGAGGGAGGAGGGAAGGGAATTGTTATAGAAGGTGGAAAGGGAGGCAAAAGAGTGGGATGGGAGATAAGAGGGAATGAAAAGGAAGGAAGTGGGGTGGGGAGGAGGGGAAAGGAAAATGGGAGAGGAGAATAGTGGACTAACGTTTGGGGAGGTGAAAGAAATGATGGAGGATGTTAGAGGCGGAAATGATAAATTTTAGAAATGTAGAGGGTAAAGGAATGGAAGGGTGGAATAGTGATGAGTATAATAGATATTCGTTAAGAAAAGTGATTAAAATATAGGAAGGAAACGAAAAGATAGGAAGGAAATTTCAGTCACACACACACACATATGTGTATATATATGCAAGGAATTCGCGAGAGCAGGCGAAATATACACAAACACTGATCTCTGGCTGAAGGAGACTCGAACCTACGAACCTTAGGACAAGGTACGCAGTGCTTTACCAATCTACCCACACTGGACAATACCTTGGCGTGAAGATTGCGCTACACGTTTGATCCAAGGCAGCCAGCTTTCAGGGAGAAGGCTTACAGCTTTTTATTTCATCCCCTGCATGCATCAGCCTTACTAGAGATTTTAGCAATGCAAGGAATTCGCGAGAGCAGGCGAAATATACACAAACACTGATCTCTGGCTGAAGGAGACTCGAACCTACGAACCTTAGGGTAGATTGGTAAAGCACTGCGTACCTTGTCTTAAGGTTCGTAGGATCGAGTCTCCTTCAGCCAGAGATCCAGTGTGGGTAAATTGGTAAAGCACTGCATACCTCGTCCTAAGGTTCGTAGGTTCGAGTCTCCTTCAGCCAGAGATCAGTGTTTATGTGTATATATAATATATATATATATATATATATATATATATATATATATATATATATATATATATATATATATAATATATATAATATATTTTATTATGAGAGTGTATGAATTTCACTCAACCTTTAGCACTTTCACACTCTTTACATAGATGTTTTTTGGCTGGATATCAGTTGATGCTATTGCCCAAAGCAGCTATATTTTTCCCCCTTTTCTCAGACTGTTTATAAAAATATCCTCAGGTCTGGCTGATTCAAGACTCCGTGGCTCGGTGAGCGGCCTTAATGCTCGAGTTACTATTGGCACGTCACACGCCACGGAATATTCACAGTGTTCACGTATGTTGGGACGAGTTCTCTAGCTCATGACCGGATCCGAATGACTCACTGCTACAATACTAAACTAAAAGACTTTCCTTGACGCAGCGTTTCGCTCTGTACAGTGCTTTATCAAGTCTCTACTTGATATATATCTCTACGAAAATAGCGAAATTTTGTCCCAATGAGAGCCTCTTATGTAGCTTGCGGCTTCACAGCTCCAGGCTGGATGCGGGGTACACGTTTCGCCTTTTGTGCCTTGGAGGGCGCCAGTTTCAGTGTTGCATTTCTTTAATTACGAAAATTGCGTACATCTGCAATTTGATACTGTCCTGCTTAGAATAATAATTACATAGTGGGAATAAGAGCTAGCAGTGTTTTCCTCTCTCATCCCCACACACTGGATGAGTTCATAAATTATTCTGAGCTGGGAGGTACAACAAGGCACAAATTCGGTATACTGAGATCCTTTACTGACAACGTTTCACCCATGCAGTGGACTTCTGCAAGTCTCAAATTAAGTTTGATAGTGGCGGTATTTAATATTATTTCCTTTGAACTGGTAGACCTCAATATGGCAATAAGGATACCGTCAGGTACCTTTATTGCTATATTGATGTTTTTATTGACGTCAGTGAAGACACAAGTGTTACATACGTGGCTCACTCATCAAAATGTTGATGATACCATGGTTTCAGCGGCCACAACAGCTGGAAAAAAAGTGATTTAAAATACCGACATGTTGGGTTTAATGAAGTCCACTGAGGGCGAAACATAGTCAATAAAAGGTCGCAATATGCAGTTGTGTTTATTTTCCAGCTGCAGAGGTTTCGTTCCAGAAGAGCTGGAGTAACTATCACTTGGGGAAATACTAGCAGAGCTACTTAAACTGGAGAACGTAACTAAGGATGGCCGGGGGACTGGCAGGTGGGGACCTACACAGTGAGAGGAATTCTCATTTCGTTCTGTCGGCTCTGGGATTCCCGAAATGTCAAGCGGGCGCCAGTGGAACCCTCTTTGGCTGTGGCCTTGCTGAACCACTGGACCGCTGGACCAATTGGGCCTCTGGGCCACTCGCTCTCTCTCACTAATTCGGGAATCTACCAAATGAGCTTTTGTGGAAGGATCACAGCAGCTAGGTTATTTGTATATACTTTCTCTCTCTCTCTTTCTCTCTCTCTCTCTCTCTCTCTCTCTCTCTCTCTCTCTCTCTCTCTCTCTCTCTCTCCTCTCTCTCTCTCTCTCTCTCTCTCCTCCCTCTCTCTCTCTCTCTCTCTCTCTCTCTCATCTCTCTCTCTCTCTCTCTCTCTCCTCTCTCTCTCTCTCTCTCTCTCTCTCTCTCTCTCTTCTGAACAAATCACAACGCATACTCACACTCAAACAATATAAACAACGCAGAAATGGAACGCACTGAAACTCTGAACCAAGATCACCTGACACATTCTAAGAACAACTAAACTCATCAGAACATCTGAACACACTCAAGAACTAACACATCAAGAACTAGAACAACTCAAGAACTGAAGCCACTCAAGAATAACAATAAATGTCACTCAAGAAACTGAAACATACTCAAGAATCTGAACACACTCAAGAACTGAACACACTCAAGAATAACTAATCACAGAACTGAACACACTCAGAATAACTAAATGCACTCAAG
>NC_069401.1:66939680-66957062 GCF_026875155.1 Cherax quadricarinatus | reverse complement strand
TTCTAAGCGGGCAAAATCAAATTGCAGATGTACGCAATTTTCGTAATTAAAGAAATTTGCAACACTGAAACTGGCGCCCTCCAAGGCACAAAAGGCGAAACGTGTACCCCGCATCCAGCCTGGAGCTGTGAAGCCGCAAGCTACATAAGAGGCTCTCATTGGGACAAAATTTCGCTATTTTCGTAAGTATATATCAAGTAGAGACTTGATAAAGCACTGTACAAAGCGAAACGCTGCGTCAAGGAAAGTCTTTTAGTTTAGTATTTTTAGCAGTGAGTCATTCGGACCCGGGTCTGAGCTAGAGAACTCGCCCCCAACATACGTGAACACTGTGAATATCCGTGGCGTGTGACGTGCCAATAGTAATCGAGCATTAAGGCCGCTCACCGACCACGGAGTCTTGAATCAGCCAACCTGGAGGATATTTTTATAAACGTCCTGAGAAAAGGGGGAAAAATATAGCTGTTTTGGGCAATAGCATCAACTGATATCCACCCCAAAAAACATCTATGTAAAGAGTGTGAAAGTGCTAAAGGTTGAGTGAAATTCATACACTCTCATATATATATATATATATATATATAATTTTATATATATATATATATATATATATATATATATATATATAAAAATATAATATATATATATATATATACACATAAACACTGATCTCTGGCTGAAGGAGACTCGAACCTACGAACCTAGGACGAGGTATGCAGTGCTTTAACCAGTTTACCCACACTGGAATCTTTTGGCTGAAGGAGACTCGATCCTACGACCTTAAGAACAAGGTACGCAAGGGGCTTTACCAATCTACCCTAAGGTTCGTAGTTCGAGTCTCCTTCAGCCAGAGATCAGTGTTTTGTGTATATTTCGCCTGCTCTCGCGAATTCCTTGCATTGCTAAAATCTCAAAGTAAGGCTGATGCATGCAGGGGATGAAATAAAAAGCTGTAAGCCTTCTCCCTGAAAGCTGGCTGCCTTGGATCAAACGTGTAGCGCAATCTTCACGCCAGGTATTGCCCCAGGGGTGGGTAGATTGGTAAAGCACTGCGTACCTTGTCCTAAGGTTTCGTAGGTTTCGAGTCCCCCCTTAGCCAGAGATCAGTGTTTGTGTATATTTTCGCCTGCTCTCGCGAATTCCTTGCATATTATAACACATATGTGTGTGGTGTGACTGAAATTTCCTTCCTATTTTTTTCGTTTCCTTCCTATATTTTAATCACTTTTTTTTAACGAATATCTATTATACTCATCACTATTCCACCCTTCCATTCCTTTAACCCTCTACATTTCTAAAATTTATCATTTCCGCCTCTAACATCCCAATCATTTTTTTTCACCTCCCCAAACGTTATTTCCCCACTATTCTCCTCCCAAATTTTTCCTTTCCCCCTCCCCCACCCCACTTCCTTCCTTTTCATTCCCCTTATCCCCCATCCCACTCTTTTGCCTCCCTTTCCACCTTCTATAACAATTCCCTTCCCTCCTCCCTCTCCCAATGGCAGCATGTGGACGCCATATTGAAATTCTCTCAGCTGTTAACAATGAAATTTCTTACACATTTTTTCTCTCTGAAGTTGAGTCAATATAGACGAGTGTTGTGTGGGGTTTTGTGTGTTGTGGTGTGTGTGAAACTCACCTATTGTACTCACCTAGTTGAGGTTGCGGGGGTCGAGTTCGAGCTCCTGGCCCCGCCTCTTCACTGATCGCTACTAGGTCACTCTCCCTGAGCCGTGAGCTTTATCATACCTCTGCTTAAAGCTATGTATGGAACCTGCATCCACTACATCGCTTCCCAAACAAATTCCATTTACTGACTACTCTTGTGCTGAAGAAATACTTCCTAACATCCTGTGATTCATCTGTGTCTTCAGCTTCCAAACTGTGTCCCCTTGTTACTGTGCCCAAATCTCTGGAACATCCTGTCTTTGTCCGCCTTGTCAATTCCTCTCAGTATTTGAAATGTCGTTATCATGTCCCCCCTATCTCTCCTGTCCCCAGTGTCGTCAGGTTGATTCCCTTAACCTCTCCTCGTAGGACATACCTTTTAAAGCTCTGGGACTAGTCTTGTTGCAAACCTTTGCACTTTCTCTAGTTTCTTTACATGCTTGGGTAGGTGTGGGTTCCAAACTGGTGCCCCCAAAACTCTAATATGGGGCCCAACGTACAAGGTGTACAGGGTCCTGAACGATTCCTTATTAAGATGTCGGAATGCTGTTCTGAGGTTTGGCTAGGCGCCCATATGCTGTGTGTGTGTGTGTGTGTGTTTTGTTGGTTGGGGTGTGTTGTGTGTGTGTTGTGTTTTGTGTGTGTGTCCTGCGGTCATACCTGCCTAAGCTCTTGGGAGTTAGCGTGGGCTGTTACCAAGCACCATGGCTTGTTGTAGTGTTTTGAATCTCAGATTCAAGTGTTGAAGAGGAGATTCTACTTCTTCAGGAGGAAAATAGGAAGCTGAAGCTTCGCATAGATGAGTTTGGGACGAGTGTTGGGGAAGGATTTAGCTGGCAAGGAAGGAATGGTCGCCAGCAGTGATAGTGGCAGCCGCTTTAAGGCAAGTGGGTTTACAGTTCAGGAAGAAGGAAAATGAGGAGAGTTTAATAGAGAGTTATGAAGGTAGGAAATCGATTCTCTGTTCTCCAAGACGAGTGTATTCAGTGGTTAGTGAGGTTGAAGGTACCACTGATTCCCCTGCTAATCAAAAGGGAAGAATATTTTAATAGTAGGCAATTCTCAGGTAAGATATATGGTCCGTGCATTTTGGTAACAGAGACCAGGGGAAAATGCCAGACAGAGAGTGTGTTCCTGGAGCTGGTGTGGGACATCAAGTTTTTGGGTAATATTATGGCAGGTATGGGAACAAGCCATTATCTGTTTTAGTACTGGGGGAAAAGACACGGGAAGGGCAGGAGAGAGGAGCTGTTGGAAAAAAAAGTACAGGTCAGCCATAGAAGTAAATTAGGTTCTAAGGGGGATCCCAGTCCATATGTAGCATCTTGCCTTGGAAAGGATGGGCAATGAAAGGGTGTCTAGGGGAAATGGTATAAATTGCTGGCTAGACAGGGACTGCAATGAACTTGCAATCCCATTCAATTGATAAAATGGACCTATTCTTTGGCAAACAGATATGTATGCAAGGGATGGGGTTTTATCTCTCTGGGGATGGAGTGGTTGCATTAGCCAATTCCCAAATTTAGAGGGGGAATTGATGACTTGTCTAGGAATTTTTAAACTGATAGATTATAATAAGAAATATTATAACCATTATATTATAATAATAAGGTAAAAGGACCCCAATGGAAATAAGTCACTCTGTCTGACTTTTTTTTGGGGTTTTCCCCGGTTCTCTACACAAAATTGCTGCTATGTATGATAATTCTATGTAACTGTATTGTGTAAAACCTGAATAAATTTACTTACTTACTTTACTTATTATAGAGGTTGGGTGTTTGTGGGAAACAATCAGGCTGCAGTATTAGGGGCTTACACATAGTTATTACCGGGATACCTCACGGATATGTTTTAAAAAGACAATATTCAAAATAAAGTTGCTAGTAATGGGAAATCAATTGATCAACAAACAAAAAAAAGATAGAGAGGGCAACAAGTGACTAGCTCCCTTAAGGTTTTACTGTCAAATGTATAAGTTAAAGTAAATAAAAAGGGTTTTTTTGGGTTATTTTTCCAAGGGCGGGAAATTTTAATTTTTGGGGTTAAAGGCCCCAAAAAGGATAGGGAAAGGGGGCCTTTCGGGAAGGGCAACAAAAGGGGTTTAAAATAAAATTTTTAAAGGGGAAAGGGGGGGAAAAAGGATAGGGGTGGGTGGAGGGGGGAATTTAGCAGGGGGAAAAATTTTAAATTTTTGAGAAATGAAAGAAAAAATGAAAAGGGGAGATTTGGGGGCTAATTTTTTGAGGGAGGTGAAGATTAATTTTTGGGGTGGAAAGGGGGGAAAAAAAAGGGAGGGAGTTAATTTTTTTGGGGGGAGAAATTTAAATAATTTTGGGGGGAAGGAAAATTTGGTTTTAAAAAGGGGAGTTTTTAACTTTAGAAAAAATTTTGTTTGGAAAAAAATATAAACGGGGAAAATCTTGAGTCTAGTGATTTTCTTGATACAGTTGGGGGTTTTGTTTTTTAGAACGGGTTGTGAAAAGAACCAACTAGGGGAAAACCCAATCGGGCTTGATTTGGGTTTTCTTGCCAACAAAGAGCAGAAATTAATAATCTTGAGGTTTTTAAAATTTAGACACATTTTGAAAACTCTTGTTATCTTAATTGGGGAAAACGTTTGCCAAAACAGTGGTTTTCATCTTTCCATACAAAAAAACTTGAAGAACAGGAGGAAAATGGGGTTTAATCAGTCCCCAGCCTTGATTCAAGATTGAGGGGATTAACCACATCAAAATCAAGGTAAAGGGACGGGATTACTCATTCTCTTCCTGTTTTTTCAATTTTTCCTTTGAAGGGGACTGTTTGAAGCAACTGTGTGGGGGAAACGTTTCCTCAAAAAAGGGTTTCCCCAAAGAGTTGCAAAATTGTGTCAAATTTTAAAAAACATGTCGGTTTCTTTGAGCCTTTCATCTACAATTTGGGGGAAATAAATTAGTTTGGGGGGGAAAGTGATCACAAATCACTTATTTTTCAAAAATATCAGGGGAATCACCAGAAAACTGAAATTTAAAAATTTCTTTTCCCGTTTTTCGTTTTGGCCGATTTTCTGGGACTGAAAAAATTACCTGGGTGGGCCTAAATTGGGAGGGTCCTGATATGGGTAAAGTGGGTAAACTTGGTTCCCCAAATATGACTTTTTCCAGAGCTTAGTTCTAGCTCCCCAGACAACTTTTTTTCCCGGGGTGGGGAAAATTTGATCTAACAAAAAATGACCCCAAATGGATGAACAATAGATTAAAAAATCTCATTGGTAAATAAGAGAGGCATATATAGGCGTATAAAAAGGGAGGGGAGGGGGCAGAAAAAAGAAATAAATTTATATTCATTAAAGAGAGAAATAAAAAAGGGAAAATAAGAAAAGCAAAAAGGGATTTGAGGCTAAGGTCACAGGGGTTTGAAAACAAACCCCAAAAGGGGGGTTCTTTCGGGGTATATTTAAAGGGTGGGTTTAAAGGGACATGTTTTACCCCAAATTAAGATTTAACTTTTGGGTAAAACCCCACTGCCCAGTGAAAAAAGGATATTTTAAAAATTCTCAATACCTACTTCCTTTCTTTTTCTTCCAGGAAAATACTAGCAATTTTTCCCTGAAAAAAAAATTTAAAGGTAAAAAAAAGGAATAAAAAAATTATGTATGATTCCCGAAAAACTAGTGACAGGGGTCCTAAAAATAGAGAAAACAAAAACCCTAAAAAATCCCCAGGCCCTGATGAAACTGTTTCCCGGGGTTTTAAAAGGGAAAATTTTTAAAGGGAAAATTTAGCATACCTTTGGGATAATTTTTTTAAACATATCACAAAAAAAATGGCATAGTCCCTGTTTAATGGAAAATGGCAAATGTTATACCTTTTTAAAAGGCGGGTTACATTTTCCTTGGTTTTGAGCTTTTGGACCAATAAGCCTTACCCCCTTTAAAAAAAAAAAATTTTTTGGGAAAATTTATGAAATCAATAATTGCCAAAGCAATTCGAAAGCCATCTTTAAATGGGCACGATTGATTAATGAATCTAAACCACGGTTTTAAAAAAGGGGTTTTTCCTGTTTTAACAAATTTACTAATTTTTTTCACTAAGGTGTTTGAAGGGGTAGATTATAAAATGAAAAATGATATTGGTATATGGATTTTCAGAAAGGGCTTTTCGATAGAGTTCCAACCGGGGAAATATTGAGGAAACTTAAGGAAAGGGGAAAATGGGAGGAGAAATTTTTTCCGGGGTAGAGGCATGGCTGGCAAATAGGCAGCAAGATTTTGGGCTTTTAAATGGGGAGAAATAGAATGGGGGCACGAAAAACAAGCGGTTTTCCTCAGGGGTCAGGGGTTGGCCCGTTGTTTGGTTCCCCCATTTTTACAAAAAAAACGACATAAATTAGGGAATAAATAGCACGAAAGGGCAAATTTGCTGATGACCCCAAAAAATTGGGCCCGTCCAATTCTTTTCTAATGAGGACACTAAGCACTCCAGGATGATTTAATAGACTGACAATGGTCGGAGAAGGGGCAGATGCGTTTATTTTTTAACAAATGCAAAGTTCTAAAGTTGGACAGTTAAATAACCATGCCACATATAAACAAAAATAATTAGATCTTAATACTACGGGTTTCCCGAAAAGGTTTTTGGGGGTTTTTTGGTTTTGGGCAGAAAACTAAAAACCAAGACAACGTGCTTTAGGGGTTTCCGAAATAAAGCTAAAAAGAATTCTTGGTTTTCATATCTAGATTTTTAAAAATTAATAAAATTCCCAGGTTGTTCTTAAACCTTATATTTTTGGTTAGGCCTTTTTTAAAAAACTATGCTCCCCTCATTTCTGGTCACCGTAAAGAATGGATATAAATGCTCGGGAAAAACTTTACAAGGGGGATGAAAAGGTTGATCCCATGTTTTCCAAAAAATTTCCCATATGGGGAAAATAGACTAAGGGCCCTAAATCTGCACTCTCTAAAAAAAGGGTAGAAAAAAGGGGGGTTATAAATCGAGTGAAAAAAGGGGTAAACGGGAAAAATAAAGGGGAGAAAATAGCGTGCTAAAAATTTTCAAAGCCACGACAGGATCGCAGCAACGGTTTCAAGTTGGAAAAAAAATTCAGATTCAAAAGGTTTATAGGAAAACACTGGTTTGGTAAAAGAGTTTTGGGGATAAAGGGGAACAAACCCCCGATTTCAGTTTTTCGGGTTTAAAACGTTTGTATTTTTTAAAAATGGGTTAGAAAAAATTCATATTTGGTGTGGGTGAGTGTGAGTTGGCCCGGGATTAGTTTTGTGCTGCGGGGTCTGGTGCCGTGCTAAAATCCTTGAGGGGAGGGGGACCGACTGGGGGGTTTCATTGGGCTAATCCGAGGGGGGGTTCTTTTGGGTAATTTGGTGGGGAAGGCTTTGGCCCTGCCCGCAGGGGTCAGTAGGCCCGTTTCAGTGTTCCTTTTTTCCCTTATTTCTTGTGTGTTGTGTGTTTTTTGTTTTGTGGGGCGTTTGTGTTTTCATCTAGTTGTACACACCTAGGGTTTTGGGGTTTCAGGGCTCGAGTCATAGCTCCTGGCCCCCGGGTCTTCACTGGCCGCTTCGAGGTCACTTTCCCCCGAACCGTGAGCCCCTTTTCTACCTCCCGCTTAAAACTAATTTGTGGATCCCCCTCCAAAATACATCGCTTCCCCAAAAATTCAACGTCAGACTACCTTGTGACGAAGAAAAAAAATTCCTAACATCCTTTTGATCATCTGTTTTCTTTTAAATTCCAATCTGTCCCCCTTTGGGGGCTGTGTCCCCTCCTGGGAAAATTTTGTCTCTATCCACCTTGTCAGTTCCTCTCAGGATTTTACATGTCTTATCTTTTCTCTCCCCCATCTCTCCTGCCTCCGTGTCGCCACTCGGTTTCCCTTAACCTCTCCCGTGGACCCTTCCCCCCCTTTGCCTGGGACTAGTCCCCTTTTTTGCAAACCTTCGCAATTCTTTTTAATTTTTATTACGTGCTTGGCTAGGTGGGGTTCCAAAACTGGGGCCGCCCCTACTCCAATTTTGGGCGTAACGTACACAGTGATAGGGTTTTGAAAAGATTCCTTATTAAGGGTGTCCCCGAAAGTGTTGTTTGGGTTTTTTAGGGGCCCATATGGTTTTCAAAGTTTTTTTGGTTGATTTGGGGGCCTTTAGGAGAGTGTTCCCGGTGTTAAATCACCCCAAATCTTTTTCCTTTAGTGCGGTTTTTTTGTCTCTGGCCCCCCCAGACCCGTACTCCGTCTGCGATTTTCGTTTTCCCTTTTTCCAAACTTTTTGAATTTGCACTTGGTGGGGGTTGAACTCCAGAAACCAATTGCTGGCCAGGCCCGCAGCCTGTCCAGATCCCTTTGTAGCCTGGGCCGTCCTCGTCCGGTTTAATTTTCTCATCAACCCTTACTTTACCTGCAAACAAGGACACTTCGGGTCTGTTCCTTCTGTCATGTCGTCCCCAAAATCCCCGAAACAAATAAAACCGGCCTAGGACTGCCCTTGTGGAACCCCACACTCTCAGGTGCCCACTCGGGGCACCTTTACCTCGTCCTATGAATCGTTGCTGTTTTCCGGGCCCGGGATTCCATTCATTGAAGTGCCTTCCCTGGGTTTCCCTGCCCTTTGGGATTCCAGTTTTTTTTACTAATCTGTTGTATAGAGCTGTGTCAAAGTCTTCTTTTCAGTTCCCCAAAAAAAGCAAAATTTCCCCCCTTCTTCTCCTTGTTTTTATGCTGTTACCCGCTCATAAAAATCCAATGGGTTTTTTGAACAGAAATTTCCCGTCCCTTTAAACCGTGTTGGCTGTTGTTGATACCATTTCTTTTTTAGGTGTTCCCCCCACTCTTTCCTGATAATCGTTCTCCATAACTTTTCAAAACAAAACATGTTTTGTGGAAAAATGGTTTTATAGGTTAGTGTTTTTGTCTGTCCCCCTTTTTTAAAAATTTGAACTAAATTTGTTGTCTTTAATCCCCCAGGGGAATCTCCCTATTTCGTTTGAAAGTGTTTAAATTTTTGGTTTTTTTAGGGGTATACATAGCGCCTCTGCACCCTTACTGGAACCCCAAAAGAAAGTTTTTATCCCGGGCCCTGTCCTTTTTTTGGGGGTCTAGCTCGCTCAGGGAGCCCCTTCATTTCTTCTCGGGTTGTTTATATTTATGTCCAAACCCCAAGGGGTACCCCACCCCCGGGGCTTTCTGGAGTCCTTTTCTGTTGCTCTGTGAACAATTCCTTTGAAACTCAGTTGAGTTTTCCCCAAAATAATTCTCTGCGTTTCTTGTGATCTTCCTCCTTCCTTCCTTAGCCTGATTACCTTTTCCTGGGCTTTTTTGTTTTCCTCCTGATGTTTGGGGTTCCCCCAACCGGGGGTCAGGTCAGATTTTGGGTTTCGCTGCAATGCCATTTTTACCTTTTGGGTTTTGCATATTCATTTCTGGGGTCTCGATGCTCTTCCCTTAAATTTTTCCTGGGTCCTTTGCCTTTTTATACTTTTCCATTCCCCACACACTTTGGGTTTTGGGCCTCCCGCCTCTTTGGTTTTAAAACCCTGGCTATTTCATTCTTCCTGTACCCTTTGGGACAAAAAATCTTTTTAGCTTCCTGGATATTGATGTCACATATTCAATTTATTTGTTTTTCTGACTTCCCTGCCAGTTCTTTGTTTCCCCCTGAAAAGCCGTTTCAGGAAGTTCTTTATCCCTTTCATAAATCCCCCTTTTTTTCAGTTTTTTTGGGGGGGGTTTATTGTCTGGCTCTTTACTTTTCCCCCCACTTGTAAATCTCTGTGTATTTGGATCTTAAAACCACATGATCCCCGGCCCCCGGGGGCTTTCCTATGTTTTTGTCCTCAATACCCCCACTACCAAGGTTTAGTACTAGGGCCAGTCTCGCTGGTTCATCCCTCCCCTCTCTCTGGTAGTGTCCCCTTTGTGTTGGTTTCATGAAGTTTTCCAAATACCACCCCCTCATTTTTTAGCCATCCCTTTCTTTTGGCCCCCATGTGGCTCTAATTTTTTCTCCCCAAATTTATTTCCTTGTGGATGAAGTAAAACCCCTGATCATAGCTTTTCCCGCTCCCTTTACCCTGTGGCCCCCTGCAGCCCGTGTTGGCCCGCCCTCGCTCTAATCCCTTTCCCAAACATTTTCTTGCCTTGGCCTCCCCCGCTGTTAGGTTTGGGGGGTTATACATAAATGTTTTGCGTGTGTGTGTGTGGTTGTGTGTGGGGTTTTGTGTGTGTGTGTGTGTTGTGTTTTGTGTGGTGTGTGTGTGTGTGTGTGTTTTGTTTTTTGTGTGTGGGGTGTGTGTGTGTGTGTGCTATGTGTGTGTTGTTGGGGTGTGGGGTTGTGTTTTGGGGTTGGGGGTTTTGTGTGTGTTTATCAACTTGATTTTACTCGCCTAATTTTTGGGGTTTCAGCGGTCCCAGATTCCGCTCCTGGTCCGCCCCCCTTCACTGGGCGCTTTTTAAGGGCATCTCTCTTCCTGCTCCATATCTTTTTCATACCTCATCTTAAAGCTTTTTTTATGGTTTGCTTCCCCAAAAACCCCATTTTTCTAGGCTATTTAAATTCCCTGACTAAACCCGTGACTTGGGAAAAAATTTCTTCTCAACATCCAATTTTGGACTCTTTTGGATCTTCAAAATTTTCCCAAAAATTTTGGAAACCCCCTTTTTTCTGTTCCCCCCCTCTGGAAATCCTCCCTGTCCCCCGTTGTTCCCATTCTACGCCCGTATTTTATATGTTTTTTAAACATGTCTCCCCTAACCCCCCTGTCCTCCCAAAGTCGTCAGGCCAAATTTTCCCCCTTAACCTTCCCTTTGTAGGACATTTTTCCCCTAAATCTTGAACTAAACCCTTTTCCCCAAACCTTTTTCGCTTTTTTCTAATTTTTTACGTGCTTGATCAAGTTGGGTTCCGAACAGGGGGCTGCATATCCAGTATGGGCATGAAGTATAGGTGTACAGTGTGTAACGATTCCCTTTCTAAGGGATCGGAAAAGCTATTCTCAGGTTTACAGGGGCCCCTATGCTGCAGCAGTTTTTCTGGTTGAGTGTGGGGGTTCCCGAGACGTGTCGGTGTTATTAAAACCCCCCCCAAATTTTTTCCCTTGACGAGGTTTGCAGTCCCCTTTGGGCCCCCTAGCCTATACCCGTCTGTGGGCTTCCCTTTTCTTTACCCGGGCCTTTATGGGCTTTGCATTTGGGGGAGGGTTTAAAATTTGAGGGGCCCCGTTGCTGGGCCAGGTGTCCACCTGTCCAGGGCTCTTTTTAAGACCTGCCTGAATTTCCCCTTCTGATTTATTTTCCTCATTACTTCCCCCCCATCCATCTGCGAACAGGGGGCAACCCTTTTGAAAACTATCCCTTCCATCATGTCATTCACAATTACCAGAAATAGCCCCTTTGGGCCTAGGACCCCCCCTGTGGGGGCCCCCCCCTCGTCAAAGTGTTTCGTGGCAGAAACCTGAGAACACTTGCTTCCCCCTTTAGGGAAAGTGACAGGAAAAAAAAAAAATGCTGGGGGAAAGGCAACAAGAACCCAGAAAAAGGGGGATCGGAGAGACAGTTATAAAGGATGGAAAGGAAGCGGGGAAAAAACTCTAGACAAAAAATTTAAAGAGGAGTTGAATGCGCATCAGAAGATTCAGAGGAAAAAATCGATGAAGGTTTAAAACAGTCACGAGGAAAAAAAGGAAAAACAGAGGGGGGAAAGGGCGAAAAAAAAGGGGGCGGAAAAATAGAAGAGATTATTAAAAAGTATTAAAAAAGGAAGAGAGTGGAGAGATGGGCTGTGATAGAAATAAGAGAAAAGAAAACAAAAGACTTTGCGACATTTTTAAAGTGGCATATGTTCAAAATGTTTTAGAGACGCCAATAGAATTAGAGTGACTAAAAAGCAACGTGAAGATAAAAGAAGGGGAAGAGAGGGGTTCACTAAAGATTTGTACATTGAAGAGACCGAAGGAGAGTCAAAGGGAAAAAAAAACAGCAAAACGGAGAAAAGAAATAGAGGATTATAAACAGAAAAAAAAACGAGAGGCGAAAAAAAAAACATTATTTCTTTTTAAGGGGATCGTCGATACTGCAGGAACATTGTTAATATTATAACAGGAAGCATCTTAGAAGAAAAATGGATTTAAAGGAGAACAAAAACTGATGAAAAAGGTATGTAAACGAGCCTCCCTGGGGGGTTAATCCAGGGAAAAAAGCCCTGGGGCCCCTGTCCATGATCGGGGACCCCGGTGGAAAAAGCCCCTGATCAACTAGGTGTTACTGCGGGCCGAAAATAGTACAACTACGAACCACACCCCGGTAAACGGCATTAACTTTAGTAGGTATTGTCCAGCCCCCTCTTGAAGTAAAAACGGGGGTTATTGAAAAATTCCCGCATCCCTGAGTTATGTTTGGGGGCCCCGGACAATTATTGTTATTTTTGTATTGATTAAAATCACTCGTTCTGGTTCCAATAACCACAAAAGAGTGGTATTGATCAATAACACATCGTAGTCTAGGATTCGAACCCATGTTTACGGGCCTGCCTCTGGAAAAACGAGAACCCATGAGCTTTAAACCACAAGACCCCCAACCCTGAAAGAATGGCGAGCCAGCAACAGATAGCTGTTGGGCCGCCATCCGAAGCTCCCACACCTCCGTATCCCCTCGGATGGCTGCCCAACAGCTAGCTGGTGCTGGCTGCGCCATTCTTGTAGGGTTGGGTGGTCCTGGGGTTTTAAAAGGTATTGGTTCTGCTTACCATGAGGCAGGCCAGTACAACTGGGTTCGAACCCTTGCTAGCACGTGTTTATATAATATATATATTATAATTATATATATATTATATATTTTTATATTATATTGTGTGGTGTGTGTGTGTGTGTGTGTGTGTGTATTAGGTTGGTGACAGCAACCGTCACAAGTGGAGAGAAATTTGTGGTGGGGGGGACCTGAATGTTAAATAGGAGAAACATTTAGAGAGGGTGTGGTGGGTAAGTTTGGGGGTCCCAGGTGTAAGTATAATGAGAGCCCTTTGATTGGTTTTGTATAGAAAGGGGTTTAGTTTAGGTAAACTATTTTAGGAAAAAAAGGATAAGAACAAGTATGATGTATGAGAAATGACAGTAAATTTTTTAGGACATGTTTGGTAGATAAAAGACGTTGAGTAAACTTCAGGTGTACATGTTCATGGGGGACAGTACATCAGATCAGTTTTTAGTTGTAGCTACAATGAGGTAAAAGGTAGTGGGAAAACTAGGAAAAAGAAAAATCAATTAAGAGAGAGGTGAAGGCTTTTAAATAAAAGAGGAGGAAATTGGGTAAAATATAAACAAGTATTGGGGACAGAGGGTAGTGACAGTATAGGCAAAGGGGTGGAAAATGTTGGGGAAGGTTTAAAAAGTAGTGTTTTGAGTGTTTCAGCAGAAGTTTGTGGTTCAGGAAAGGGGTGGGGGGGAAGAGAAGCGTTGGTGGAAAGTGATGTAAGAGGTAGTAAAGGGAGAAACGTTAGCATATGAAAGTTTTTACGAAGTAGAATGATGCGGAGGGAAGAGTTATGGAGAAAAAGAGAGAGGTTAAGAAAGTGGGGGAAGCAATGTAAAAAGAGAGCAAATGGAGAGTGGTGAGATGTTATCAACAAAATTTTTTTGAAAATAAGAAAAAGTTTTGGGGAGTGAGATTAAAAAGTTAAAGGGAAACCCAGAGAACAAATGGGTTTGTCAGTTAAAAAATAGGAGAGGAGAGTTATTAAATGGAGAGTTGAGGAAAGGGAAGATGGAGGGAAAATTTTGAGAATTGTAAAATGTTGATAAAGTAGGGAAGGGTGATTTCAGTAAGGGCAAGGAGGAATAACATCTTGTAGGAGTGAGGAAGAGCAGTTGTGAGTGTGGGGGAATTCGTGAGGGTGGGTAGAATTGAAAGGGGGGGAAAAGCATTTGGGGGATTGATGGGATAAATATGAAATTTTTAAAAGCAGGTAGGGATATAGTTTTGGAGTGGTTGGTGATGTTTAATAAATGTAGAAGAGGGTTTAAGGACGTAGGAATTGGCAGGAGAGCATGCATAGTTCCTTTGTATAAGGCAAAGGGGAGAAAAGAGAGTGCAAATATTATAGGGAGATAAGTCGTTGGAGTATCCCTGGTAAAGTGTATGGTAGAGTATTATTGAAAGAATTAAGAGTAAGACGGAGAATAGGTAGCAGTGAAAAAGGAGGCTTTAGGAAAAGGTAGGGGGGTGGATCAATTGTTTACCTCTAAGTGTTGGGACGTCCAGAGTCTCTTCCCATGTCTGATCCCAGTGTCTGTATTTCCAGTGTCTGTATATCCCGTGACTGTATCTCCCATAGTGTGTTTCTCCAGAGATGTATTAAAGTGTCTGTATCTCCCAGTGTCTGTAAATTCCAGTGTTTCTATCTTCCAGGGTCTGTAAACTACCAAGGTCTGATCTCCCATTGTTGAATTCCCGGGGTGTATCTCCAGTTTCTGCATTAGTAGGGGCTGTATTTAAGTGTCTGTATTTTCTGTGTTGCATTTCCAAGTGTCTGTTCTTTCCGTGTCTGTATTCCCGGGTGTGTATTTCCGTTTTTTTTATTTAGCAGGATCTGTTTTTTAGTGTTGTATCTCCCCGGTGTCTGCACTCCCCGGGGTCTGTATCTCCCAGTGTCTGCATTCCCCGCGTCTGTATCTTCCAGGTCTGTATTTCGGGTTTGAATTCCTAGTGTCTGTATCTACAAAGGTTTGTGTCTCAAGGGCTGTATTGACATTTTGTATCTCCAGGGTCTTTATCCCCACTGTCAATATATCACATTGGGTATATATGCAGTGCCCTGTTATCTGCCAGTGCCTGTATTTTCCAGGCCTGTTTCCAGGGGTCGTATCTCAAAGGGTTGTATCTCCCAGTGTCTGTATTTCCAGGATCTGTATATCCCAGTGTCTATATCTAATGGTGTCTATACACATGTTTGTATTCCCAGGGCCGTATCTCCAGTGCCCTGTATTCCCAGGGTTGAAATATCCAGTGTCTAACTCAGTGTCTGTATTCCCAGGGTCTGTATTCGAGGTTCTGTATCTGCAGTGTTTGTATCTCAGGGCTGTATCTCCCGGGGTCTGTATCTCCAAGGGACTCTATCGTCATGTGGCCTGTATTTCCCGGTGTCTTTATCTCCCAAGGGTCTGTACCTCCCAGTGTCTGTATTCCCAGAGTTTGTAACTCCCTAGGTTGTATCTCCAAATATCTGTATCTCAAAGTTTTCTGTATCTCCCATGATCTTTATTTCCCAGTGTCTGCATCTCCCAAGGGTCTGTATATTACCAGTGTATGTGTCAGCATAGTTGCTGATCCCTGTGTTGTATAGCATATCAGTATCATCCATGTGCTTTAGATAGGAGATCCCTAGGCCTGTGACTGTGTGACGTCACGGGTTATGCAGTGTACGTTCGTACCTCTGCCCCCCCTCAGTCGGGCGTTTTGGAACAGGCTGGGACAGGCAGAGGCTGGGCTCCATTTCTCATCATCTCAGTCTGACAATATACCCGTAACCACCCAAACAAGTGTGTCTACCTTCAACCTCGATATCTCCATTTAAGAACCCCTACGATAAATGGTGGCAAGGAGGGTTTTGTAATTCTGACGATTAAGCGAATTCTGGAGATAAATTTCGACCGAGCCTGCCATCTTGTGAGTAGGCCTCCCGAGAAGGTTAACGCCAGCCAGCTCCCTCAAGTCAGCTACTCTCTCAAGCCCCTACCAGCTTCTACACCATTCACTGGTCAGTCTCTTTGTATTAGTGTTTATCTGCTTATTTGCATTACTCCCGAGGGGTTGACCCGAGGTTTGCAAAATAAGCCAGTTTCCAGTCTGTGGTGAGGGAGCCCAGTCTAGCTAGTTTACTCCATCCAATTCTTTTGCCTGCCAAGCCAGCTTCCACCCCTGCTGTGCTCATTGGGGTGAAGTTATAAAGCTATTCTGTGTGAAGGGTTAAGATAAGCCAGCTAGCAACTAACCCAGGTGTCTTACCCCAGTACTCAAGCAAGCCACGGGGAGTAGTCTTCATCGCTTGTGATTCAAGCTCCAAGCAATTCTGAGTGCTCTTTTTCATCCTTGTGGTGTTGTGTATTTCGTGGGTGTATTTTAAGCTAGCCAGCTTAAAATATCTTCGCGGCAGTGTGGCTGTCCCCCAGTGAGGCTTACGAAATTCAACCCATAGGCCCAACCCCCCACTCACCACTGTGTCTCACCATTCCCCGGTCTTAGCCCTGTTTACCACAAACCCAACCACTATCACTGTGTTGTGGAAATCCACCCAACCTTTTCCCAGTGTTTTGGGGGCACTACTAAGGGTTGTTATCACCATATTTTAAGGACCACATAGGGGGTTAAGAGCTAGAGTGTGTTTTTGTGCCACCTTTGAAAGCCTCCTGTGTGTGTCTATCGTCGATGTAAGCGCAATTGTACGATCACGTGTGCAGAGGACAGCATCAAGACGAAATAAACAATCCTCTACTCTCCACTACCATCTACCTCATTCTACAACCAAGTCATTACAGCGATAATTAATATTTTTTTTATAGAGACATTTGCGAGTGTTTTAGACATTTCTTTTGTGTTCCCGTGATTTTTTAGTGACATTCAGTGTCTCTTGATCAGACTCAGTGTTATCATATCGATTTAATAATTTGATAATCTTCTTAATTCAGGTTATTTTCATGATTTTCTTATGTTGTTGGTTGGTGTTTTTTATCACTTGAAGTAAAAGGGTTTGTGTTTTTTTTGTGTGTGTGCAACATATGAAGGGATAGAAATTGGGTTACACTTTAAACACCTAGTGTCTCGTGATTTAGTGGGGGTAATTCATAATTTATTTGTTATATTTGCATCACAACTCACGTGCTCATTATATTAAATTTTTTTCATCCCAGCATTTTTGTATTCTTTTGTTTTTGTTTCTGTTGTTGAACGTTTTTTTTTTTTGTTTTTGGGTTAATTCTTTTTATTTACCCGTGTTAATTTGTCTTATTTCCACAGACAATAGTGCCATTATTTTGTGCAAGAAATAATTTTTTACAAAATTTTTTACACATCAAAATTTCATTGAAAAAAATTTAATTTTGTTTATGTTGATGTGTTGTGTTTTTCATCACTGTAAGTTTCAAAATTTTTTTTTGTGTTTTATCACCATTATTTTTCGTTTCATTTAACAAATTCCTCTTAGTGAATTTTTAAGTTCTTTTTTAAAGTAGATTTTTTCTTTTGCTTTTTAAGTGTTGTTTGAGGCAGTTAAGAGCCAAAATGTTTCCCCCAGTTCATTCCCTTTAAATATTTCTTTTTTGGTTTTGTAATATTTTTTTATTATTGCACATTGACCATTTGCAAAAATTCTTTTGCAAAAGATTGTTTGCCCTTAAAGTGTTTTTGCAGAGATTTTAGCAGTGTTGTGCAATATTTTTAGTTGCAATTGTATTTGCAAAATTGCTACGTTTGGGGATCTCTTCTCGGCCCAGAAGAGATTTTATAGTCCCCCAACCAACTCCCCTTGCCAAAAAATGTTTCCAAATCTTTTCCAAAAAATCATTTTCCCAAATATCTACCCCCAAACCACGCCATCAGGACATCACCAGTAGTAGACGGACAAACCTCCTCCTTGCAGGGGGGTACATAAACCCTTGAATTCTGAAAAGTTATACGTGGGCGAAAAATTTAAGGGACCCCCAAACAGTATTTGAACACCAATATGCAAGCGACTGAC
>NC_069401.1:66853796-66939180 GCF_026875155.1 Cherax quadricarinatus | reverse complement strand
GGGGTTGGGGAGGCGGACCCCGGTTCCTTGAACTTCGTGTGGACTTTAAACGTTATTGGTCTCAAGAATGAAGTCAAAAGGGTCTGGTAGAAGTGGTTTTTAGAAGGTATGAAGTGGACGTTTGTTTCTTGCAAGAGCTTAACCATAGGTCAGGATGTGCGTTGCAACTGAGGGGATGTAAGATGTTTGTAAGTTTGGCTTTGCATTTTAAGGGAGGAGTGGCTGTATTGGTAAAGGAGACCAGCCCATTGCGCATCATGAGGTGGGAGGAGGGGGGAGGGTTGTTTGGGTGGATGTGTATTGGGGGGAGTGTTAGGGTATGTTTTGTGGGGGTTTATATGCCAGCAATTAGTAATGTGAGGGTAAAAGCAGACTTTGTTAGGGAAGTTTTGTTCTACTATCTCAGGGGTTTACCTGCTATTTCGATAGTTGGAGGAGATTGGAATTGTGTGATTTGGCATGGAGATGTGATACCTAGGGGCGCTGGGTGTGTGTTGAGTGTTTTAGGGGATGCTTTAAGGGATGTGGGGGTGGTTGATGTGGTGGGCAGGGGGGTATCAGGTGGAACACACCTATGTGCAGGGGAGTTATGAAGCACGGTTGGATAGGATTTATGTTATGCAGGGGATGGGTATGGAGAGGGTTAGGACTATTGACGTGGGTTTGTCTGATCACAGGGCAGTGTTGCGCATATTTCCGAGCTATTGGAAGTTGAATGTGCAGCTTTTACAGGAGGAGGATCTAGGTTTGTCCTTTCAGGACTGGTGGAAAGTTTTTTGGGAGGCTAGGGATGAGGATGTGAATTTGCTAGATTGGTGGGAGTTGTATGCAAAGGTAGAGATTGCAAAATTTTTCAAGGCGCGTGGCAGGGAATGAGCACGCTGGCGGTTTGGCTTGCAGAATTACTTAGAGGGGCAGTTGAACGATTGTTATGGGGGGGGGGGGTTAGGGAAGGGGTGAGTTGTGTTATGGGGGAACTTAGAAGTCGTTTAGTGGAGATTCATTACGAACGGTTTGATGCACTCAGAGTCATGGCAGGCTTGGACGACGTCTTGAAAGGTGACAGGCCGTCCGGGTATGTACTAAGGAAATTCAAGGACAGACAGTTGAGGACTACTGTGGCACATTTGGTGATGGGGGAGGGGGGGTTATGTGCAGGGTCAGGGTCTTTCTGATACAGACAATATCAGTAGGTATGCAGATTATTGGTTTTGGGAGAAATTGGCTCATCTGGGTTTGGGGCATGGTGACAGGGAAATGTTGGAGGGCAGCATTAAGGAGGCAGAGGTGGAGGAGGTGGTGAATGGGTTGAGTCAGGGGAAGGCACCGGGAATAGATGGCTTATCTAATGATTTTTATAGAGCACATTGGGAGAGTCTGAGGGAGTGCCTAGTGGCAGTTCTGAATTATATGTTGAGCAGTGGTAGGATGGGGCGAACACAGAGATCTGGGGTTGTTGTCTTGGTGCCGAAGGGAAGGGAGGGGAAGGGTTTGGGTGATTATCGTCCGTTGTCATTAATGTGTTCGGATTATAAAATTTTTGCAAAGATATTGGGTAACAGATTAAAGAAGGTAATTGGGGCTGTCATACATAGAGGTCAGTATGGGATCCCGGGACGAAGTATGAAGAATGGGCACAGTAGGATAAGGGATTTTATAGAGAACTGCCCGGGAGGGGGCGCCCTTGGTTTGGATTGGGCTCAGGCTTATGACTGTGTGAAGAGGGATTTTTTATGGGTCTGTTTGGAGAAGTTGGGTTTTGGAGGGGGGGTAGTGAGATGGGTGCGCATTCTATATGAGGGGGTAGTCATGAAGGTGCAGGTTAATGGAAGGCTGGGGGAGCCGGTGCTGATGGAACAGGGCTTAAGGCAGGGTTGCCCGCTCTCGCAGTTGCTCTTTGCATGTGTGCAGCATCCTTTCTTTGAGGCTGTGGAAGAGGAATTGTGGGGGGTAGAGGGGGGCAGCATGGGGGGAATTGTAGGTTATGTTGATGACACAACTGTTCTGGTAATGAGTGGGGGGGCTTTAAGAAGGGTGGATGAGGTGATTAAGAGTTTTGGGGATGTTTCGGGTATGGAAGTTAATCTTGCAAAGTCGAGGTTGTTGGAGGTAGGGACTTGGGTTTGGGGGAGATTGGGGGAGGAGATGGGATAGACAGTTGGTGACAGACTTAGGGTTTGTGGGATATGGTATATGGTGCAGGTGCAGGATTGCAGAAGGATCAACTCTGAACTAGTCACGAGTAGGGTTATGGGCAAGCTTGAAGGTTTGAGGGTTAGTGAAGTGGTGTTACAGCAGAGGGTTTTGGTTATTAACTCGCTTGTGTATAGTAAGGTATGGGGTGTGGCAGAGATGTTCCCTTTGCAGACGCAGGACATTCAGGAAATAGAGAGGAGGTTTTGGGTTTGTGTGGGGGTTTGGGAGGGCCTGGTTATCTAAGGAGGTGGTTATGACGGATGAAACAGGGGGGCCTGGGATTGTTGGCTTTGGGGCCTAGGGTGATGGCCTTATAAGAACATAAGAACATAAGAAAGAAGGAACACTGCAACAGGCCTACTGACCCATGCGGAGCAGGCCCATGTCCCCCCGGATTAAACCAATGAATCCCCCCAGATTAGCCCAATGACCCACCCAGTCTGGTCATCTCCACTCAAGGAAGGAGCACGGCACCAGACCCAGCAGCACAAGCTAGTGGGGCCCAACTCACACCCACCCACACCCACTCATGTATTTATCTAACCTATTTTTAAAGCTACACAACGTTTTAGCCTGAATAACTGTACTCGGGAGTTTGTTCCACTCATCCACAACTCTATTACCAAACCAGTGCTTTCCTATATCCTTTCTGAATCTGATTTTTTCCAACTTGAAACCATTGCTGCGAGTCCTGTCTTGGCTGGAAATTTTCAGCATGCAATTTACATCCCCTTTATTTATTCCTGTTTTCAATTTATACACCTCGATCATATCCCCCCTAATTCTACGCCTTTTGAGAGAGTGCAGATTCAGTGCCCTCAGTCTATCCTCATAGGGAAGATTTCTGATACATGGGATCATCTTTGTCATCCTCCTCTGTACGTTTTCCAGAGCATTTATATCCATTCTGTAATACGGTGACCAGAACTGAGCAGCATAGTCTAAATGAGGCCTAACCAAGGATATATAGAGTTGAAGAACAACCTGAGGACTTCTATTATTTATACTTCTAGATATGAAGCCAAGAATTCTGTTAGCTTTATTGCGAACACTAACGCACTGTTGTCTTGGTTTTAAATTACTGCTAACCAGAACTCCTAAATCCTTTTCGCAATCAGTAGTATTAAGATCTACATTATTTAGTTTATATGTGGAATGGTTATTTACCTGTCCAACATTTAGAACTTTGCATTTGTCAATATTAAACTGCATCTGCCACTTCTCCGACCATTGCATCAGTCTATTCAAATCATCCTGGAGTGCTCTAGTGTTCTCATTAGAATGAATTCGACAGCCTCTTTTGGTGCCATCAGCAAATTTGCTTATGTCGCTATTTATTCCCTCATCTATGTCGTTTATGTAAATTGTGAACAACAACGGGCCCAACACTGACCCCTGAGAAACACCGCTTTTGACGTGCCCCCATTATGCAAACTCTCTGCTGTCTATTTGTCAGCCATGCCTCTACCCAGGAAAAAATTTCTCCTCCTATTCCCTGTGCCTTAAGTTTCCTCAATAGCCTCTGGTGTGGAACTCTATCGAAAGCCTTACTGAAGTCCATATACACAATATCATATTCATTACCATGATCTACCTCTAAAAACACATTAGTGAAAAAAGTTAGTAAATTCGTAAGACAGCAACGCCCCTTTGTAAAACCGTGTTGAGATTCATTAATCAATCCGTGCCTGTCAAGATAGCTACAAATTGCTTCGGCAATTATTGATTCCATAAATTTTCTCACTATGGAGGTAAGGCTTGTTGGTCTATAGTTCGAAGCCAAGAACCTGTCGCCTGCCTTGTAAATAGGTATTACATTTGCCATTTCCACTTATCAGGCACTATGCCCGTTTGTAGTGATATGTTAAAAGATTACCCAAAGGTATGCTAAGTTCCTCTTTACATTCCTTTAACACCCTTGGAAACAGCTCATCAGGGCCCGGGGATTTGTTAGGTTTTAGTTTCTCTATTTGTCTGAGACCATGTCACTAGTTACCGCAATCGTACATAGTTCATTATCATCCTGTTCTACATAATCTTTATTTCAGGAATATTGCTAGTATTTTCCTGGGTGAAAACTGAGGGGAAGTAGGTATTTAGAATTTCACACTTTATCCTATCACTGTCAGTGACTGACCAGATTTACTTTTAAAGTGGGCCAATCTTGCCCCTAATCTTACTTCTGTATCCCTGAAAGAACCCTTCGGGGTTTTAATCTTTAAAACCCCTTGCTACCTTAGCCTCTTAAATCCCTTTGTGTTTTTTTTATTCCTTTCTTTATTTCTCTCTTTAACTGAATATATTGATTTCTTAACTGCCCATCCCCTCTTTTGATACGCCTATATATGCCTCTCTTTTGACCAATGAGATGTTTTAATCTATTTTTCATCCATTTGGGATCGTTTTTGTTAGATCTAATTTCCCTACTCGGAACAAAAGTTGTCTGGGCAGCTTAAAAACTAGGCTCTAAAAAAAAGTCATATTGGCAACCAAGATCACCTACCTGACCCATAGTCAGGGCATCCCAATTTAGCCCACCCAGGTAATTTTTCAGTCCCATGAAGTCGGCCAAGCTAAAATCTGGGACAGAGATTTGATTGCAGTTATCTGGGTAATTCCATGATACATTAAAACAAGTGATTTGTAAATCACTTTCCCCAAGCTCATCATTAACCTCAAGATTATTAATTAGTGAATCTTTGTTGGCAAGAACCAAGTCAAGCAGATTGTTTCCTCTAGTTGGTTTCTGTCACAACCGTTCTAAAAAGCAATCCTAAAACCTTATCAAGAAAGTCACTAGACTCAAGATTTCCTGTCATATTGTTCCAATCAATTTGCCTAAAGTTAAAATCCCCCATTATAACAACATTTTCATATCTAGATGCCCTATGAATTTCGTCCCCTAACAGCTTACTGCCCTCCCTATCAAGGTTTGGGGCCTATAAATAATACCCAAAATTAATTTGTCATGTCCCTCGAGAAACTGTAGCCAAACAGATTCTGTGTTCGATGTCTCTAATATTATATCATGTCTAAGACAACAATTTAAATTTTCTCTGACATACATCGCCACCCTTCCTGTTGACCCTGTCAGTGTAGAATAGTTTATAACCCTGTTTGTTGCATTCAGAAGGCATTTCTCTATCTTTCTGGTTGAACCAGGTCTCTGTTATACCAATAATATCTATATTACCTACACTTGCAAGTAATCTTAGCTCATCTTATTTCTTAGACTCCTACTAATTGTATAGTAAACTTTAAGGGAGCTAGTCACTCGTTGCCCTTTACTATCCCTCTTTGTTTGTTGATCAATTGATTTGCCATTTCTAGTAACTTTATTTTGAATATTGTCTTTTAAACATGTCCCTGAGGTATCCCGGTAATAACTGCTGTTTTTAACCCTAATACTGCAGCCTGATTGTTTCCCACAAACACCCATACCTCTATAATCTATCAGTTTAAATTCCTAGACAAGTCATCAATTACCCTCTCAATTGAATTGGCTAATGCAACCACTCCATCCCCAGAGATGAACTCCATCCCTTGCATACATATCACGTTTGTCAAAGAATAGGTCTCAGTTATAAATGAATGGGATTGCAAGTTCCTTGCAGTACCTGTCTAGCCAGCAATTTATACCATTTGCCCTAGACATCCATTCATTGCCCTCTCCCTTTCTAGGCAAGATGCTACATATGACTGGCATCCCTCCCTTAGACCTATTTCTATGGCTGACCTGTACTTACCCAGCAGCTCCTCTCTCCTGCCCATCCCAATGTCATTACCCCCAGCACTAAGACAGATAATGGGCCTGATCCCATTATCTGCCATAATATTATCCAACCTGCTGACTATGTCACCAACACCAGCTCCAGGAAGACACACTCTCTGTCTGACCTTTCTGTCTCTGTTACAAAATGCATGGTCCATATATCTTACCTGAGAATAGCCTACTATTAAAATATTCTTACCTTGATTAGCAGGGGAATCAGTGGTACCTTCAACCTCACTCACCACCGAAGCACACTCGCCTTGGAGAACAGAGAATCTATTTCCTACCTTCACATCTTCTCTATTAACTCTCCTCATCTTCCTTCTTCCTGAACTGTGAACCACTTGCCACTTAGAGCGGCTGCCACTATCACTGCTGGCGACCATTTCTTCCTTACCAGCTCCCAAACTCATCTATGCGAAGCTTCAGCTTCCTATTTTCCTCCTGAAGAAGTAGAATCTCCTTCTTCAACACTTGAACCTGAGATTCTAAAACACTACAACAAGCCATGGTGCTTGGTAACAGCCCACGCTAACTCCCAAGAGCTTAGGCAGGGTGGATAGGATGATGAGGGATGCTAGAAACTGGCTGGCGAACTTGAGGAATTGCGAGGATTTACTGAGGTTCTTGTTGACAGTGCGACAGGTTTCAATATTGAGGGTTAAAACGTTGGTGGGTGTGGTGTGGGGAAGGGGTGTCTTACAGGGGGTTGCCGTGTACCCCATGTATAACTGGCAGGTGATATGGAGGGAGTTCAGGCTGCTTAGGATACCAGCAAGGGTCAGGGAGTTGGTATACCGTTTCCTCATGGGGGTAGTAGCATCCAAGCATGTGTTGCATAAAATGGGGTTGTTGAGGGAGGCGACATGCTTGTTCTGTGGGGAGGAGGAAACCGCCTATCATGTGGTATGTTTTTGCTCGTCTTTGGGGGGGTGAGGGTCTGGATGGCTGGTGTTATCAGGCTGTTGGGGGGCGGCGAGTTGGCCGTTTCTTAGGACCATGTCGATGGATGTCAGTGGGGTATCACGAGAAGTGGGAAGGGCTTTGATGTATGTTATGGCGATTATTTGCATGTTTCTTGGGAATGAGGGAGATTAAAGGGCAGTTAATGATAAAAGCGTAAGCAGCTAGGTTCTATAGAACAATGTGTAGGAATAGAGTAATCTATGGGGGGCGTTGGGAGTCCAGTTTCTCGGAGGGTTATCGTAACCTCTCTGTGGCGAAACTCCTCCGGGATTATGGGGGCGGGCAAGGGGCAGGTCTCCTTTAGTGAATGGTGGGCATAGTAAGGTTGTGGAGTTTGTGTTGTATGTGATGTGTGAGTGGAGTATGTGAGGGCATCAATTTGAGACCTGGTTGTGTTCCTTGCGGGTTAATTCATCTTTTAATTCGGTCAAAATCACCCTGATTTCAGTTTAGTTCCACATGTAAGTCATATATATATTTTTTGGTAATTGGATAATTATTACACTCGCTGTCAGGGATTCGTGGCTTAGGCATCTGTTCTGGTGGTTTATATAATGTCATGGGCCTTGTGATGATTTATACTTTATGTGAATTTGCTCCATTGTGTTAACAAGCATGTCCAAGGTTGTTTCATTTTGAATTACTTTGGAATAGGTGTTTGGACATTGTACCCTGTACTAGAGGGTAGGTCCGATTTGTGTTTTTATAATTGTTATGGTAACTCTTGTTAGGGGCATTTTATTTTAATGTCATAGTTTGTGTATTATATATTTGTGCGCGACAAATGTAGCTATGGCTATAATCATGTTTTACTACGGTAACTATAGTGCCCATGTGATGTGCAATTTTGTTGTTTTGTTTTTGTTGTAATAGTTTATTTTTTTTATTATTTTTATTTAAAACATAGAACAAATACAATAATGTATAAGAGTATAAAATTAAAAACCGTACTAGATATTACAAAACCTCTAGTACACAATCCAAGTACATTTAAAGAACACCATAGATAGTGGCCATATTACAACCATATACATAACCCAACATATACTAACCAACCATATACATAACTTACTACCACAACACATACTACCCCCCCTACAAACCCTCCTTTTACAATAATCATTATTGCCAGTGCAGAAACACAGCTGACACTTCTCCCCCCCCTTAACATATGTACAGTCACCATTCTAAATAACATACATTAATTATCCTAATTAATGGTCATACACTGACCTCATCAAAACCTTAATGAGTATTCACCAAGAGTTGGTAGTGTATGAACAAAAACAAAAACATAAATTTACAACTAAAACAGATATGAAACATACATTCCTATACACATACACCGTAATAAATAGAAGAATATACACCACCAATATAATATCAAATATTAATGTTAACCATGAATTACAAACTTTCCAAACATTGCATATCGTGAAGTTCACGCTCAAAATGCAAGATAATACACCACATGCTACATTAGCGGTACAATACTAGGCTATGTGAATAATTTAAAGAACCCAAGACTAGAACATGAATAAGTATTATCCAAAAGGTTCATCATGATTTTAGTAACTTAACAACACCAAACTCCTTATAACACCTAACACGCCACATACAAACTTACCAAAACGTAACACACATTCCACAAGACTATACTTTCGCTGTGCCTTCTAGCACGTGCCTAACTAGTATTACATACAAATATATATACAAAAATATTAATTTAAAGAACTAATCCTTATCCACACATGTTTACATAATAGGTAATTACTTCAAAACTGATGCTGGAACACGTTACAAAAATGGCAACAAATAACTCAGTGCTTCAAGGAACCATACTGAAAGGAATACCCTCTCAAGAAAAGTTAAAATTCCATTGCAAGACCAGTACAAGCGGAACATAATACGCTACCAAAGAAAATATACATATTATATAATTTATAGATTATGTATTAATGAATGTTATATATTTAAACTGTTATTTACACCTTCCCCATCAAGATAACTAAGCAAAACTAATCTTTCACAACCTCTCATCTAGTCACACACGAGTACCTCCAATCACACCCAACCACCCATCACTGCACACCCAAGGAGGTGAGCCCGTTGAATACCCCTGAACTTCCCCCCCCCCCTTTTACCAACCTACTCACCCCGGCAGTTAAAGCCCCTTATAATGCCAATAAATTCCCTATTGTTAGTCCTCTATAATCCTCAGAAAAAACCTCATCCCACCTTTTCCCAAAAATGTCTCTATTGTGAAAAAAAGTTCGATAAAACATCGCCGCCAAATTTTCCCTCACAAATTTCCCCACCCTCCTTCCCCTCATACCTCACAAAAAATATATGTATCCACGATTACATATGCAAAAAACCCCTTCCCACACCCTCATCCACCCACTCATATCAAAAAATCAACCGCTCGCAATAGACCCCCCACCTTGGGCCCCCCACCCTCACCCCCCCTACCCTTTCGCATCCAATTTCCCTGATGCACTCCCCAAAACCCTTTACAAAAATAGACAACATGATACGCAGGGCTCTTCCCCACTGCAATCTGCCACACCCCCCCCCCTCGATAACCCCCCCTATCCCCGAGCATCGCTCCGGTTTGGGAAAAAACCCTGCAGAAATGATAAAAAAACCCCCAGCGTTCTAGGCTATCCTTAATTTTTCTAAAACTTCGCCATATAAAATCCCATGCTACATGGGGGAGATCCCTTTTAACCGGCGCCAAACAAAGGCCCTCTGACAATTTACACAAAAGGGTTTCCCCCCTTTGCTTTTTCCCGGGTTTCCCTGGCTTTAAAACTAAAAACGTAAACACTGTTTCCAAAATTTTTTTTTTTTTTTGCCCCCCCATACCATTTTTCCTTTAGGCGAGCATGTACCCCTTTTTCTAGCTGGCCCTCCCTTTCCCTGCACCTGCATCAACACTTCCCTTTTTTAATAAAAAAACACATTTTTACGCGACTTTCTCAAGTCCACAAAACCCAACCCTCCCCTACATACGGGCAATGCACTACCTCCCTTCGCAACCAGTTGCACCCTGAGCCCCCAAAAATTTGAAATCCATTCGAAGAATACTCATGATCCTGTTAACAGCATCACAGCAAACAAACCAGTCTTTACTATATAGTAATGACATTGATGACAATTGCACGTTGCCTAAGGCCGTTAAATGGTGAGGTCGCTGCATTCCCAACGTCGCCTGCACCTGTCCACCATCCTATTCGAATTGTTAACCCTTGACAGCACTCAGTCAGCCTCATGGACACCGCAGATTTTCAGACTCCCGGTTCCGGCCGCTGCACAACATACATCCCCATTCTATTCCTCCCTGTCCATCTCCCAGCCCCATGATCATTGACTTTTCCAGATTTTACCTTTCATCCCAGACCTCTCCCAAAATTGTGTACAACTTTCCCCAAAGTCCTAACCTTGTCTCTCACACACCAAAATAGTGGTATCATCAACAAAGCCCACCAAACCAGGCAAAGGCTTCTATCACATCCCCCCCCTGTCCTTAGACGATCCTCCCACCAATCTATAAAAAGGGATCCTGAACACATGCTAACAATGTTGTGATAATGGACATTCCTGCCGATAAGTCCCGCTCCTGCTGACTCCCTTCCCCCACACACCCATTTGATTTGCACCCTTACTTCGCATTTGAGTACAACGTATCACCCACCCACTATTTCTTCGCCAAACCTGTGTAGAAGAGTACCCCTCAATAGCCCTATCTTTCCACCCTGTCAGAAAGCCCCTTGCCAATCCAATGCCGCCAACGCCCCTACTTCCCCTTTCCATGTCCTCAGGAACCCCTTTATGATCCGTGGCCCTAACCCATTGACCTACCAGGTTAACCCAAACTGAGAACTCAAACACGGACCTCCCAAACATAAAACCATTTAAGGCAGATTCCCCGAATGTTCGGGGCAAACAATTTATAATCAGCACAAAGCAACGAAACTGGGCTCAGTAATCCAGGTGTGCCCCTTCGGAACAACTCCTCCACCGCCATTTGCTGGATTCTCCCATCTTACCTCCTTCTTTCATGCATTCATTAACCTTAGGAAAACCCCTAAAGCAAACCCCAGTGCTGTACATAGTAAATTCGCTTGGTGAACATCAATACCGTGGGTGCCTTTCCCTCCTCATGTCCATAAGGCTCTCCATATTTCTCCTCCTCAGTGACCCCACCCCAGGCCTCATTCGGTCACTCTCACCAGTTTGCATGGCACATATTCACATACCTACCAAGAACTCGCCATCCACCCATATTTTCCCGTATTCCTCAACCATCTACCACATATTGCACTCATCCCATGGTTTTCCCGTAATACCTGGCCTCTCTAAAACCCCCCACCAAAGAAATGACTTGCAAATCCAGTATTGTAGTCGTTCGCTGGTCGTACTTCTGTCCTCGCAGATTACAAGGGCCGATGGCTTGTCGCCCAAGACTACTTTGTCCAACCCTGCCTGTAACCAATACCGCTGCAAAAACGTTCTTACTTGCAAATCCCTTTCCTGTCCTTCATACATGTATGTATATCCTCCACTGGGGAACCCCAGTCCACCGCCCCCCTCGTAACAATCCATAATCTAGATTCTAAATAATTTGACAAACCATATTGCAATTGATTAATGTGTTTGCCCTCCCTCACATAAAATTGACATATTCTTACCTTAGCCACACTATCCCACCATCCTACCACGTCCTCCTCAGTCCTTCTGTCTGCACAGAGCTGTTCCCAAAATACTGCAAAACCTTCCACTCCCTCCCTATCCCCCAAAACCATCCTGTTCAGTTTCCAATAACTTTCCTGCCTACGAGCCAAAGCATCCCACCCCACCTCCACTAATACCTGGTGTGAACTGCTGCACTTAAGCACCAAGATGGCGGATCGTATGAGCCGGCGAATAAACTCTGTATCGAATTGGTCCGAGGGACATTAAGCAGTGTGACAATGAATGTTCTGCTACCAGGCATCATCAGGGACGTCTATGGGATACATAACGATGAATTGTATGGTGTGGCCCTTAATGGAATGACATGGGTCTTTGTGAAGTTTGCAAGAGCCGGCTTTTACACCAGTATTGTGGATGAATTTCAAGAACGACGGATGTGTGCGAATTCGACAGTGGAGGTGTGTATACATGACGTCTCTAAATACTTCACGTGGGTAAAGGTACGGAATGTCCCGTTTGAGGCGACACCGTATGGACTTCAGGATATCTTTAGTAGTTATGGAACTGTTCATTCAGCTAGCATGGGGGTGTGGAGGGACGGCCCATATAAAGGGCTGCTGGAAGGATGTCATTGAAGAGGCCAATCCTGTCGAATGTTACATTGACAGCATACAGGACCCAGGTATTCGTCCACTACGCAGGGCAGAGGAGAACATGCCGATTATGTGATTTACGAGCATATGGCGGCACAGTGTACACGAAGGCAGGCCCCTAGAATGACTGACATCAACGATGGTAGACCAGCAACGAGTCCGAGGAGTAGATGAGTTGGGTTATTCGGATGGTTGGAGGCCCGGGCCCGGGTTCTATGGAACGAGGAGGTGGAGAGAGTGGAGGAGTTGTTGGGGGGACGTGTGTTCACCCTCCGGGAGGGTAACAAGGGAGAGCTCACCGGGCGGCTGAGGGGAATAGTGAACGTGGAAGAGACTACCCAGGAGAGAGTGATGGAGCGTGCTGCAGGAGTTTTTGGGGAGAGACGGAGGCTTTGAGGAAGGAGCTGGGGCAATAAGTGAGGGGCAGCAGCTGGATGGGCAGCAGGAAGTAAAGGCTTGCGTAAGGATGGAGAGGAGAGGGAAGTGGTGTGGAGGTTCATCGGGAGGACTCGCATGAGGTAGTATGTGTGTGAGTAGTGGCTCACACAAACGGACTGCGGGAGCGTCCGAAATGGACGAGGTCCTAACAACCTGGGCAGGGCCCCTGGGAAGAAGGCACATAGGGGCCAGCTGTGGCTGGCGAAGGCAAGAGGGGTGGGGGTGGCACCGGCGAGCCTGGTGGGGGTGGGCAAGGGAGGGTTGGTGGGCCAGGTTAGGAAGAATGGAAAGAGGAGTTACAGGTTACCTGGAAGGGAGGATGAGTAAGCCACTGTGCATAAGGGTAAGCCGGCTTTCCTGGAAAATTTAAGTGTGGTTATCATTAATTGTAAATGGTCTTAAAACTGAGGACATAAGGGTTATTGGTTAGGATTGGGTCTCAAGAAGGTTTGATGTAGATGTATGCTTTTTGCAGGGGCATAACCCTAGGTTGGATGCGAACAGTTGTTTGCGGAGTTATAAGCTGTTTGTCAGCAATGCGTTACAATTGAAAGGGAGGGGTGACCCCAAAAAGTGGCGGTAAAGGAGACCAGCCCATTGCGCATCATGGGTTGGGTGGGAGGAGGGGGGGGGGAGGGTGGGAGGGTCATAAGGGTGGATGGGTATTGGGGGGAGGGGAGGGTATGCTACATAGGAGTTTATATGCCGGGAATCAACAATGCAAGGGTGAAAGATGATTTTGTCCGGGATGTTTTGATGTATTATTTGCGGGGCTTACCTTCTATTACAGTGCTTGGGGGTAATTGAAATTGTGTGATTAGGCATGGGGATGTGATACCAAGGGAGGTGATACACGCTCGTTCGTAGGGGTTATGAGGCGAGGTTAGATAGGATTTATGTCATGCTGTGGATAGGTGTGGAGAGGGTAAGGACTTTCGACGTGGGGTTTTCAGACCATAGGGTGGTAATAGCTGACCTTAGGGTGAATGGTATAGTGCGTATACATGCAGGGTATTGGAAACTGAATGTGAGGCTCCTACAGGAGGGGGATGAAGGCTTATCCTTCAAAGATTGGTGGAGGGTGTTCTGGGATACTAGGGATGAGGAGATGAACTTGCTTGACTGGTAGGAGATGAAGGCTAAGATAGGGATTGCAGAGTTTTTTAGGGTACATGGCAGGGAACAGGTGCGGTGGTGGTATGGGTTACAGAACTACCTAGAGGGACAATTGAATGATTGTTACAGGGGGGGGGAGGGAAGGTATGAGAGGGGATATGGATGGTCTAAGGAGTCGGATTGCGGAGATACATAATGAAAGGTTTAATGCAATTCGAGTTAGGGCAGGATTGGAGGATGTATTAAAGGAAGACAGACCGTCAGGGTACGTCATGAGAAAATTTAAGGAAAGGCAGGTGGCGACTACTGTAGTCCATCTAGTGGTCGATTGGGGGGGAGGAGGTTATGTGGAGGGACAAGACCTTTCCAGTACGAACAGAATCAGTTTTAATGCAGATTATTGGTTTAGGGAGAAATGGAGGAGAAGAGGGGAAGAAGTCAGGGAGGAATTTTGGGGGGATATAGGGAGAAACATTGTATTAGGACAGCAGGAAAGGGAAACGTTGGAGGGCAGTATTAGTGAGGTGAAGGTGGAGGAGGCAGTTTACGGCATGAGTCAGGGTAAGACACCGGGCATAGATGGGATACCGAACGATTTTTATGGAGCTAATTGGGAGTGTATTAGACATTGTTTGGTGGGGGTCGTGAATTATATGTTGAGCAGTGGGAGGATGGGGAAGTCACAAAAAACTGGGATCGTTGTTTTAATGCCGAAAAAGGAGGAGGGGAAAGTATTGAATGATTACCGAGTGTTGTCCTTACTATGTTCGGATTATAAAATTTTTGCTAAAATTCTGGGCAATAGACTGAAGAAGGTGATAGGATCAGTGACACATAGGGGGCAGTATGGCATCCCGGGGTGAAGTATGAGGGATGGTCATTGTCATATGAGGGAATTTATTGAGAGTTGTCCAGGAGGGGAATACTCGGTTTAGATTGGGCTAATGCGTATGATTGTGTGAACAGGGATTTCTTAAGAGTTTGTTTGGAGAAGTTGGGTTTTGTTTGGGGGAGGGGGTGAGATGGGTGCAAACCTTGTATGAGGGACCGGTAGTGAGGGTACAGGTTAATGGGAGGTTGGGGGATCCGGTACTGATGGAGAGAGGTTTGTGGCAGTGTTGTCCACTCTCTCAGTTGCTGTTTGCCTGTGTGCAGAATGCTTTCTACGAGCTTGTGGATGAGGTGATGAATAGACAAGGGATGATGGGGGTTGCAGGGGAGATATTGTTGGGTATGTGGATGATACTACTGTACTGGTAATGGGTGAGGAAGATTTAAGGATGGTTGGTGGAGTAACTCAGATTTTTGGGGATGCTACGGGTATCAGAGGTGAGGAATTGGATTGTTGGGAGATTGGGGGAGGGGTTGGGATGGACAGTAGTTGACAGAATTAGGGTATGTGGGGCATGGTACATGTCAGAGGTGCAAGAATGCAGGAGGGTCAATTCGGAATTAGTTACGAGCAGGGTTTTGGGTAGGCATAGAAGTTTAAGGGCTGGGATATAGCGTTACAACAGAGAGTATTGGTGATTAACTCGCTTGTCTATAAAAGGTGTGTGTGTGGTGGCAGAGGTGTTTCCTTTAAGAGTACAGGACATTTTGGAAATTCAGAGGAGGGTTTTAAGGTATGTGTGGGGGTTTGGGAGGGCTTGGTTACTTAAGGAAGTAGTAATGATGGATGTGAGACGAGGGGGGTCTCGGCCTGTTGGCGTTGGGTCCTAGAGTAACAGCTATATATATTAAACAAAGTTATATGTAGGCAGGGAGGAATCAGGGTATTAGGGTGGGCAGGGTGATGGAGGATGCACGCAGATGGTGGTGTGGTAGGAATTTGAGGGATGGTGAGGAATATGTTGACAAGTTTTATTGACTGATAAGATAGGTGTCCAATTAAAGGTTTAAAAAAAGTTGGTGCTTTTGTGGGGGGGTCCAGGGTGTTTTACAGGGTCGCTGTATACCTAGCGTATGATTGCAGACCATTTGGCGGGAGAGTTTAGCTGGCTTTAGGATAACAAGCGAGGGTAAAGGAGTTAGTATATCGTTTTATTATGGGAATTTTTTGGCCTCCTAAGAAGAGCTGTGTTAAAATGTGTTTTGTAAGAGAGGCTCATGCTTGCACCTGTGGGGACGTCTCGAAAAACTTTTCACGCGGTATTTTTTTTTTTGTCCCTCTCGTGGAGGGGGTAGAGATTATGATGGGGGGTGTTATCAGACTTTTGGGACGGGGGGAGGTGGTCGTCATTTGGGCTTTATTGTTGGATGTAAATGGGGAGCCAAGGGATGTGGGAATGTGCTTTAATGAATGTCATAGTGGTTTATCTTATAGGTTTCTTGGCGGATGAGGGAGGTAGGGGAAGATTTGAGGTTAAAAGCTTAGCGGCGAGATTTTATAAGAAACGATGTGTAGGAATACAAGTCTAATGGGTCGGGCGGTGAGGCAAACTGATTCTCGGAGGGTTATCGGAATCTCATGACTCGATCGTTAACCCTGGGGAGCGGGCAAGGGGTTGGTCTCCTTCTGAGGGTTGTAATGTGGTCAAGGGGTTCAGCAGCTCAAAAGTTGTGTTCATAGTGAGTGGGATGGGAAATGATGTGAAAGAATGAGATATGTGATATCCTAGTTTAACCTATGGTTATGTTCTCTGCGTAAAGGTTAACCTTTCTAACTATGATAACTAAGTGATTGGTTATGTATCACAGGGGTCGAGATTTTGCCTTTCCCTGCCGTTTTTAGTATAACTTATTTATAATGGACACGTAGCTGATAAATGACAGCAATCGTTACACAAGCGCCCCTGCAGGACGAGGTCTAGGAGCATGTATCGAAACCATCACTAACAGTGGGCTGTACAAGAGATACAATTTGTAAGTTTAAATTACCCCCCCCTAGGGGGTGTTATGTCAGCATATTTCATTCGATGATGGGCTGGAACGAAATACTTATTGTTGGACTCAAAAAGTCCACCACCTTACTGCCGATTATAGGTTGATTACAAACTCTTGTGACTCAAGAATTGCGCATATTCCCCCGATCTTCAAGAAATTCGTAAACATACCTTAGCTCTTGGTAAACGTGAGCTTATGGTGTTCTACATCACTTCGACAGATATCGGTTGACTTGATAGAGTGAAGTTGTCCTTGGATGTCCCCGTCTTTCCATTGTCTAGGAAATGCACACTGGTACACTATGTTCCACAAGATTTTGTTTTATTGTTCACCAATGTTATCACAAGAGAATCTGATCACACCTCTCTTATGTTTATCGTGTTTTGTTAGACACTTTGTCAACAATAACGCACGGATCAGTGTCTTTGTTGGTTATCATGGCGCGTTCAGTGTCAATCTTCGTTGAGTCAAAGGATAGTCTTGCCAGACGCTTACAGCGCTCCATGACGTCATGCACAGCACAAAAAAAAACGTCTACCTAGTACTTGTATCCCTGTCACCTCCTCGATGAAGCAAAGCAAATGTTTGTTCTTGCTGTCTTAATCATTAAGAAAACAATGTACACTAGTTTTACTAGGTAATAAAGTGGGAGCGGATTTTCCTTAATGTCCTGCTAAGTAAGAGAGATGTACTGTCTCTTATAGAAATACACGTTTGCAACACCGCTGCCTGCAAGGAGCAGAAGGTCATTTGGATACGTGGCATTGATCTGTGATCACATTACTTAACTCTAGCAGTAAACAAAGACGCTCGCACCTTTGAGTGGCCCCTCTGGTGAGAGGCTTGGCCCCTCAGGGCTGAGAGGCTTGGCCCCTCCGGGGCTGAAAGGGCTGAGGGGGGCTGATACCCCCCTTGGAGAGAAATTTCTCACACTGGGGGGTGCAGAGTTTCGCTTGCTGGTGATTATTCAATCACTTAACATTAATTTATTTTTCTCACTCGCCTCCTGCTGCTTTGTCTTTCCTGAACAGCTTTAGTCTGTGTGTTTCTGGGAGAATCACTAATTTTAGTTTTCAACACTGTGTAAATTCTAACGGCACTAGTTTTTTTATTGTCCGATTATTCACTACACCTTGCTCAAAATCAACTGTCCTTGATGATTCTATTTGCCATCTGGATATATGGTCACATTTTTCCAAGTGGCCATTGGGGACCTCGGACCATCATTGTACGATAATCACTATGTCACCAGGTCTTAAAGGACTTATGATTTTCAGGACACCTGCTCCAAAGAAAGTGTTCTCTCAATGAGGTTGAGATACGTCTTCTCGCAAAATTTTCTCCCAATGTTCAATCACTATATTAAGACTGTTTGAATTTTACTCTGGGATGTTGCTCAGGTTCGAAAATATGTAGGATCCTCTATGATTTCTTTATCATTCATGGGAGGAACAGGTTCGAGCTTCTTGCCATGGAGTAAATGAGATGGATTAACACTTTAAATTGTCTCAAGATCTTCGGTAAAATAAGTTAGAGGTCTGTTGTTGACTCTATTTTCTTTTTCAGTCTCAACTGTACGAATTTTATAAGTCTTATTCTCTGACGATGAAAGAAGTCATCTTTAAACAACGTTTACTGCAATGCCGATCATTTCTTTCAAAAATCCCGCAGTGCCAATGGAGATTTAGGAGAAAGGGTTATCTCCAACGACATCTGCGTTGAATTCAGGCATCTGTTGGACTTCTGGTTGAATCAAAGATCTTGCTTATATAAGTCAGCACCCAGCAACAAAGTTCGTTGCATTTATTGTATCAGTAGGAAAATCTCATCAGTCTGGGGATGCCCTTCTGGCTGCAAACCTTCTGAATAATTTGATAAAAGTTTCAGCAGACATGTCAGAGGCTACTTCTAGATGTATGCTCTAGTCCGTAGCAAAGTGAACAAACAGATGTACACCTTGTCTGGGATCTTTGTCAACAGTGTTGCGTTAAAATTATTGTCCTAGTATAATCTACACCTGTCTCCTCAAATGAGTCGATATTGACAAACTCTTTCAGAGGGATAAGGAGGTGGACCTGGTACTGACATTCTCGCATATCGTAGTGATGACAAGTAATACAGTCCTTTATTAGTTTTTTCACACTTTGTCGACCTTGAGGTTTCCAGTAGGATTGTCGTATATGACAAAGTGTGTCAGCTACCCCACCATGTAACACGTTACTGTGGGCATTTGCACAATCAGTTTTTGTCTAGCCAATGATTTTTGGGGGATTCATTATTGGATGTATTGGCTTCTTTATGTAGTGAAGAATTCTGCGCTCTCGAGTCTCCTCGACTTCCTTATAATCTTTTCTGAGTCGAGATAAAGTCAAAGAATTAATCATAACAGGTTTCTTTGGGGATTTATCTTGTGTTTCTAGAAATTTTATTCTGTTAGAGAAAATATATTTCTGTATTAGTTTCACCCAGTATTTAATGGGTTTCAAGACATTCATAATCAGGTTTAATTCCTTTAATGAATTAAAGACCAAGAAGCTGTAACTCTTAAGAGGTTTTAACCCATAGATGAGTAATTAGAATCTTCAACGACTATTTCTGTTGTGTTGCTGTATTTACACACTTATTTCTGCTTTGTGTTCCAGCAGAACTGTTTCTTCTGGTATAATGTGAGCTTTTGGCTGAGGGCCAGTTATTTTCTTTAGGAGAGACAGTTCGGTCGTGGAGCCTTAATTTTTTATCCACAAATTCTTTAAGTGGACCACACGTGGACAACATGTAGCTGGGAATCTTTGGGTAGAGACGTGTAGAAAAAGAAAGAGATAATCTCTCTGCATCTCTTTTATTTCTGTACTCTGTCTCTGTACATAGACCAAATCTCATTTATTTTTAACCATGGAGAACTGCCTTTCATTTCACTCCAGATCAGGTTTTCTCAATAGTGAGATGATCAAGTACTTTGTTGAGATAGAAGTAATTTGTACAACATAGATGTGCTGGTCAGTATCCAATTGTGGTACTGTTTGACTTCCAAGGAGTGGCTACCCTGGCCTTTGAAGTAGTAATTAGTGCTATGTACTTCCTTCTGCATTACTATGTAAGCTACAGCGCCATAACATCTGGTTCTGACGCATCCCAGAAACAATGGATTGTGTAATTGTTTCCCTCTTGTCCTATTTGTCTGGGGAGTTTTATTTGATGAAGTTGTTTTTTTTTAAACTCCTTGGATATTCGTCATCCCATGCTTGACTCATTTCTAGAGGCAATTTCTCATCCTTCAAATTTTGAGTTTCCATGCATCTTGCATAAGCCTTTTACCTTTTATGGTAATTGGTTGGAGACGTAGTCATAGCTCGCGATCAAAAATATTGTGATACCTCTGACAGTAAACTTCGTTTAGTGAGTGATACTGCATGATTTATTGTTTTATCCTTTGAGACTCAAAGTATTTCATGTGTGTACAATTAAGTCACAGGCATATTGTTGCTCAATCAGGGAATTTTCAGTTTCAGGGAAAACTTCTTTGATAAGTTCCCTTAATGTGCCTTTGAATTTGTATTCCAATCCTCGCAGAGGCATTATTTGCCTTCTTTCATCTCTTGTTTGCTTTCTGTAATAAGGATTCAAATCACTCTCTTTATTAACAGTACCTTGATGATGTCCACATCAGAAACTTTTTCTTTAAGACTTCTTTGAAGGGCTTTCAGCTTTCTTCAAATGTGTATTTAGAGTAGCTTCTAGTAAGAATGGAGAGGATGTTGCACCAATAATACTTATTTAAAACGATAAGTTTTCACAGGACTTTGAGGATCATGTGGATTTTCAGGCCACAAGAAATCGTGTATAATCTCTATCTATTTTTGTAGCCTACTCTTAAGGAAAGCTTGGAAATATCAGCCGTTTGTAGGCATTGGGTTGTGCGGAATTTCATAATGCACGTCTCCAAGCTTCTCAGTTAGACGTGGGGGTCGGTCATCAGACAGGTCATTAAGACTTTGTTAAATCTTTATTTGCACGTGCGGCTGCAATTAGGTACAACTCGCTAGTGGATTGGTTTCAGATCTTTTCTGTCTCCATGGTGCGGGAGGATTAATGAGCTTCTGTCTTCAACTTATCTTCGACTAGTCCTCAATGAATTTATTGTCCAACTTGTTCAGCTGTATGATTTTTATCTAGCACAGTCAGTAGCTCTGCGATTCTTCTCTGAGACATCATGTATTTGTGCTTTCACGACACATGTCGAAAGCCATGCGAATTAATGATAGGGCAGATGTGGTGAATTTATTTTCCATGGTAACCTAACAATACTGTCCATCGTAATATTTGACAGTGTAAAAATATTGGTTTATAAGTCTGATGACTCTTGTGAGGCTTGGTTTATTTACATCAATACCTAATCGCATCTAATCCCCAAAATTAATCAACTGGTTTCATGCATTTCTTCCAGTAATGATAATTTTTGCTGTGGTACTGATCAGCGGTTATTTCTCGTAACTAGTACATTTTCCACTGAACCATATCAGCTTCTTTACCACTTTGGAGGGGATGGGGGACCTTATTTCATGTGACCTTCTCTTTATGTTTTCAGCAAGTGAAAATATGTTTACTTACTATATTTCGCACAAAACTGTGATAATAATCATTTCCAATGATTAAATCATAGGAATTATTGTGTCCTTCTGTATGTCAGGACTGGTAACTTGTCCTTAAGCTGGCTTTCAGTGCTGCAACTGATTTCTTTTAATCCCTGGATCTGCTACAGGACTAGGCAAATCATTACTTCCACAGCTTCTACTGTCTTTTTCCTGCTTCCTCTAGACCAACAGTGATTCTGGCTAGGTCATATGTCTGTTGACCAGAATTGTGGAAAAAAAACAGCTATATCTAAACTGTATTTTGGCATAGGTTGTTTATTCTAGTTTCTGCAACACTGTTCTTCTTATGATGGACCTTTGTGAGCCTTGATCAAATAGTGTTACACATTTGGATTTTGTGTAATTTATTTAGATAACTCAACTCGAGCTATCGGGTGAGAGCAGTTGCTTTAAACTTATCTCTCACATTTATGCTGTTGCTTGTTGAATTCCTGGATTCTGTGGAAGTCTGCTGCTGATTCAGCAAAACTATTGGGTGCTTAATGCTGTTTGATGCATACACTTGCATTTAAAACATTCTTCCGTGAGCATTTTTCTCCCTTGTGGTTCACCTAAACACTTTTGATGCTTCGTTTCATGATGCATGAACCACGGTTGTTTACGTGCTCCATTGATGTGTATTGTCTACAATACTGTGCCCAATGTGTTCCATCACAAGTACACTTTTTGGAGTAGTTTATGGTGTGACAGTTTGTTGACTGTCTGTTGTATTCACAGCTTGATAAATGCCTATATGGATTTTCCCATTATGTGGTTTAGTGGGAGTAGTTATACTCTTTTTATACTGAGTTGAAGGTTTTTTATCCATGGATTTGTGGATTTTTCATCTTGTCTCGTTGCTTGCATGCATGAAAACTATTGTTTGTAAACAATTGCTAATTTCCTCACATACGTGAAATAGCGTTTATTGACATAATATTTAATCGTTCAATAGTTTGTGGTGACAATCTTATCCTGTACAATACTCTCTGATAACCAATCACATTGTCCTTAGGTCCATATTTAGCATCTAGAGACCTGAGACTATTGTCTAATGTAATTCTAAAGCCTGTAAGTCTGAAAAACAATGTTTGGGGTGGCTTCAAAGCTTGATATTAGAGGACTGCCATGTCAAACTCTAGCCTTATCAGCATCGAAGTAAGTAATTGTCTTGCTAAGACACATAAGGCTAGTTGTAATTGCCTTTGACCCCGGAAATGACCTTAATCAGTTCATTTGGGTTCTCCCTTACAAGACATTTAAGGTAATTGAACTTAGCATTCTCATCTATTTGTCAGTTCGTGAATTTACTATGGATGAAAACCTCTAATGAATTCTTCATTATTATGACCTTGCGAAAAATAGGTAATGACAATGTACGGTAAGCTTGTAATGGGCACTTGTTTGTTGTACAGGTGTTGTAAAGGTGGTTGACCACGCTCGGCGCACAGGAGGTCTCTGTGACAGAGTTTTACGGCAGATAGCCTGTACTCCTGTCCACCTTAATTGTTGATCACTAAAAGTATCCAAACATTTTTAATTTCATCCTCAGATGGAATATGATTCAAGAAATTTATTTTCATATTGTGTTTTGTAATTTTTAGTCTCGAATTAATTTATTTCCTGTCGTTGTGTAAATAATTCCAAACTTGACCTCAAGGATCATCAAAATCTATGTTTGTATCTTGAGTTAATCCTAGACAGGACTGAAATTAGTTTTATAATCTGTGTAATCTTAGTCTGTACAGACTGGAAACTGAGTTTTCAAACAAGCCATTTTTAATGGTATATGAAAATTTCTAGACTCCACAACTTTAGAGGTTTATAAAACACTGTACTGCTATAGACAGCTGAGTTTTTGTTATGCTTTAAGTCAGCATATAAATCGAGTCGGGGGACACTACTTGACCCACTAAGCTTATACCTCAGGGTCAATGACCTGAAGGGTACACACGTACATGGTGGCTGGTGTTTATAGCTTAGAGTTTAGCGGTTGGTCAGCCTGCCATGGTTGATTAATGTAAATAACGATGGTTTTACACTTTCATTCAACTTTACACTATAAATGTCACTGCTATAACACGAGTAATCACATGTGTTATTACTTTCAATATATATATTTCACTGTTAATATATATTTGAAAGCTTACACTTTATATAATAAGTGCCTTTAATATAACAGGTTAGATCTATAAGAAACAACTTTAACACAATTCTTGTCTCTTTAATTTCTGTCTATAAACATTATAAACATCTTTGTATTATATACATCAGGACAAAGAAAATCACTGGTGGTGTTGTCTTAACAGCGATTTCTAGAGTGGAGCAGTTGATGGAGGGTTGCATGGGATACCATTCCCCCGTCTTCTTGTTGGGGGAGTCACCCAGCTCCGCTTTTCGTTGGGTGTCCGTGGGTGAGCGCCCGTTTTCTTTTGGCTGCCCATCTCTGTGATTGAGTTGGGGGACTCATTTATACTGATTTATATTGTAAACATAGTTTTTCAGCTTTTTTCGAAGGACCTTGGCTAAATAGGCGCGCTATTTGTACACGTAGTACAACATATTAGGGACCAAAGTGTGGTCTCGCGTGCCGGTTCTAAAGGACCAAAAAACTCTGTGAGGATTTTTGGCCCTTTACCTGCCGTGTTTATTATTAACTCTATTAATGAACCACTTAGCTGATAAATGATTGCAAATCGTCTACACAGTCGCCCCAGCAGACGAGGTCTAGATGCTGTCGACGATAACCATCAAAACAGGTGGGCTGTCAAGAGATACAATTTGTAAGTATATAAATTACCCCTAGGAGGTGTTATGTCAGCATATTTCATTCGATGATGGCTGAACGATCAAATACTTACTTGTTTGGACTCAAAAAGTCCACACCTTACTGCCGATTATAGTTGATTACAAACTCCTTTTTGACTCAAGAATTGCGCAATCCCCGATCTACAAGAAATTCGTAACATTTACTTGCTCTTTGTAACGTGAGCTTTTGGTGTTCTCAACACCTTCGACTGGATATCGGTGGACTTGATAGAAGCTGAAGTGTTTCCTTGGATGTCCACGTCTCCATTGTCTAGGAAAACGCACACTGGTACACTATGTTCCACAAGATTTGTCTTTATTTGTTCACAATGTATCACAAGGAGAAGCTGATCACACCTCTCTTATGATTTATCGTGTTTTGTGAGACACTTTGTCCACACTAACTCACGGATCAGTGTTCTTTGTTGGTTATCCTGGCGTCAGTGTCACTCTTAGTAGAGTCAAAGATAGTCTGCCAGGACGCTACAGCGCTCCAGGCCGTCACTGCCCCCAGCAGCAAAAAAAAAAAACGGGTCCTGACCTAGTACCTGGCATCCCTGTCACCCCTCGATAGAAGCAAAGCAAAATGTTTGTTTCTCTTGCTGTCTTAATCATAGACAACAATGTACACTAGTTTTACTATGGTAATAAAGTGGGAGCAGGATTTTCCTTAATTGTCCTGCTAAGTAAGAGATGTACTGTCTCTTATAAAAATACACGTTGCAACACCGCTGCAAGGAGCAGAGGTCATTTGACTACGTGGCATAGCATCTGTGATCAATTACTCACTCTAGCAGTAAACAAGACGCTCGCCCCTTCTGAGTGGCCCCTCAGGGCTGAGAGGCTTGGCCCCTCAGGGCTGAGAGGCTTGGCCCCTCAGGGCTGAAAGGGCTGAAGGGGGCTGATACCCCCCTCCTGGAGAAAATTTCTCCACACCAGGTCTGGGTATAACATATTGTGCAGGTAGATACTGAGTGGAATAAACCATTACTAAACTTGATTGTTCTAAGCTACTGTAATATTACAGTTGTATGTGCATCATAAGTATGCATCCCCTTTTAAAGTTTATACATATATATTTATTGTGCTCACTTATATATTCTTGTTGCAACAAGCTTGCAAGGGATGCCTAGTTATGGATATGCTGTGTTAATTTTTGAAATTAGGGGGAATTGATTAGTATAGGTGGGGAATGATTATGTCGCTTTTGGGTAGTGTCTAGGACGCTTTTGGAGTGGAAGCTTTGCTTGGGTTTACAGTGGAACCTCAAATATCGAACTTTCTTCAGTCCAGAAGGCTGTTTGAGTGCCTTTACCGAATGAATTTATTCCTAGGAATAATGTAAATTAGATTAGTCCATTTCAGACCCTCAAAAATACACTTATAAAAGCACTTACAAAAACACACTTATATAATTGGTTGTGTTGGGAGCAGTTCGATTTTTGAGGTTCCACTGTATCTTTTAATAAACCTGATGATATTCCACCGACACCATGCCTAACCCTTCCTAGGTAGGGTTGGTGCCTGAGCCCGTGCTTTAGCTCATAAGTTGGTCATTCCCATTTGCCCACTTGGGGCGGGGATGGCAGGACCGGAGAGGCTAGCTTGTGGCTCTAGGCCTGGGGGACAGTTGGTCCCCAAAAGTTGAGGCACCGGCAATTGTGCCCCCTCCTGGGAGCCTTACGGTCTCAGACACTCCCTAAAGTGGGAGCCAAGGCCGGGCTCAACTTGGAAAAGGGCCAGGGCGGAGAAATACCGGCTAATATTTAATAATAATAAATTTATAATTAATGATGATATTCGATCGACACCATGCCTAACCCTTCTAGGGTAGGGTAGGTGCCTGAGCCCGAGCCTTTAGCTCATAAGACTGTCATTCCCATTTGCCCCCTTGGGCGGGGATGGCAGACCAGAGAGGGCTAGCTTGTGGTAGGCCTGGGACGGGAACAGTTGGTCCCAAAGATGAGGAGGTACTTGTGCCTCCTCCCATGGGAGACTTAGGTCTCAGACACTCCCTAAAGATGGAGCCAAGGCCGGGCCACCACTTGGAAAAGGCCCGGGCCGGGAGAATACCGGCTAATCTTTAATAATAATAATAATGATGATATTCGAGGATGTAGGTTCTAGTGATATATTCATTGTATATAATTTATCTTTGTTAATAAATCATAATAGAAAATAACCTTTATAATTATGTTATGCGCTGCTGGATGTTACAGCTGTAAGTGAAACACATGAATATATTTTCAATTTTCGGGTTATAGATAATCGTTGTCACTATTGATATTTTATAGCAGCTCCAGCCAGGAGCTGGATGAATACCAGTGAACTTGAGGTTTTATGTTTCCTTGTAGCCTTAAGTTGTATAGTTAAGTGGTACAGGGAAGAGTCCAGTACACTTTCTCAGTGGACGGGCAGCTTGAGTTTTACCACTTATATGACATGATTGTAGCAAATGATGTATAATTATATGAGGAGTGTTTGTGTAATGTTCTTTTAAATAAAATATAAAAAAAAACTAATCAAGTTTCATAAAAAAAACTGGTATTGATTCTAAAATGAATATTAGTTCAGAGTTATATAAATTATATACATATATAATTATAATTTGTGAGGAATTCAGGTTTTGCCTAACATTTCACTCATAAATTTTACTTGACATGTGACTTGATAAAATTTTAACTTCAAGACAATGATCAGCATTTAAGGATATGTGGCGTTACATCTCTACCTGATAATCCTTCTGCTGTCCTATTATTTTTAGTTCCTTGATAATGTGAGGAATTATGAAAGCACTTGAAGATTCACTATTTTTTCAAAGTGGACATTTTGCATATAATAATTTATATATATATATTTATATATATATATATATATATATATATATATATTATTTAAAACAACACTATGAAAAATGGGTAAATTCCATGCGCTTTCGTGACTTGCACATTATCCTTTGATAATGTGAGAAGTACGAAAGCGCCTTGTAATTTTCGCTATCGCTCTTTTTTTCACAATTTATAATATATATATATATATATATATATATATATATATATATATATATATATTATACTCAAATATATATATATACGCAAACTACTTTCCGTACTATATATATATATTATATATATTATAATATTTATTATATATATATATATAATATATATATATATATATATTATATCAGATAGGTGAGTTGTAGTGCGGAGAAATAAATGGGATTAATGTCAGGAGGTATGAGAGAGTTAGAGTAAGGAAGGGGTAGCAATAATGTTGAAGGATCAGTTATGGAAGGAGAAGCGGGAATATAAATGTATAAATTCAAGGATTATGTGGATTAAAATAAGGGTCGGATGCAAAAAGTGGGTCATAATAAGTGTGTATGCACCTAGAGAAGAAAGAAATGTAGAGGAGAGAGAGAGAGAGAGAGATTTAGGGAGATGTTAAGCGAGTGTAGCAACTTTTGAACCAAGTGAAAGAGTAATTGTCGTAGAGGAGCTAAATGCTAAAGTAGAATAAACAGTTAAAGAGGGTGTGGTAGGTAAGTTTGGCGTGCCAAGTGTAAAAAATAATTTGGCCCCTTTGATTGAATTTTGTATAGAACGGAGTTTGGTTATAGCTAATAAATATTTAAAAAAAAAAGGGTAAATAAGTATTCAAGATATGATGTAGGGCATAATGAGAGTAGTTTGTTGGACTACGTATTGGAAGATTAAAGACTGTTGGGTAGACTTCGGGATGTAAATGTGTATAGAGGGGCCACAGATATATTAGATCACTTTTTAGTTGTAGCTACAGTGAAAGTAGATGGGATATAAGGAAAATAGAAGCAGCAGGTAAGAGGTGAAGGTTTATAAGCTAGAGGAAGAGGCAGTTAGGGTAAGATATAAACAACCATTGGAGGACAGATGGGCTAGTGAGAGTATAGGCAATGGGGTTGAAGGTATTTGGGATAGGCATAAGTATGTAGTGTTGCAGTGTTGAGCAGAGGTTTGTGGTTACCGGAAATTGGGTTCAGGAGGGACGAAGTGCGATTGGTGGAATGATGATGTAAAGAGTGTAGTAAGAGAGAAGAAAGTTAGCATAGGAGGGGTTTTTACAAAGTAGAAGTGATGCAAGGAGGGAGAAGCATATGGAGAGAAAAAGAGAGGTTAAGAGAGTGGTGAAGCAATGTAAAAAGAGAGCAAATGAGGGAGTGGGTGAGATGTTATCAATAAATTTCGTTGAAAATAAAACGTTTTGGAATTAGATTAATAAGCTGAGGAAGCCTAGGGAATGAATGGATTTGACAGTTAAAAATAGGAGAGGAGAGTTAAAGGTATTAGGAGGGAATATTTTGAGGAATTGTTTAATGTTGAAGAAGATAGGGAAGCTGTGATTTCGTGTGTAGGGCAAGGAGGAATAACATCTTGTAGGAGTGAGGATGAGCCAGTTGTGAGTGTGGGGAAAGTTCGTGAGGTGGTGGTTAGAATGAAAAAGGGTAAGGCAGCTGGGACTGATCGGATAAAGATAGAATTGATAAAAGCAGGTGAGGATGCAGTTTTGGAGTGGTTGATGCTTTTATTTAATAAATGTATGGAAGAGGGTAAGGTACGTAAGTATTGGGAGAGAGCATGTATAGTTCCTTTGTATAAAGGCAAAGGGGACAAAAGAGAGTGCAAAAATTATAGGGGAATAAGTCTGTTGAGTATACCTGGTAAAGTGTATGGCAGAGTTATTATTGAAAAGAATTAAGAGTAAGACGGACAGCAGGAGAGCAGATGAACAAGGAGGCTTTTAAGGTAGGAGGTGTGTGGACCAAGTGTTTACAGTGAAACATATAGGTGAACAGTATCTCGATAAGGCTAAAGAGGTTTTTGTGGCATTTATGAATTTGGAAAAGGCATATGACAGGGTGGATAGGGGGGCAATGTGGCAGATGTTGCAGGTGTATGGAATAGGAGGTAAGTTATTGAAAGCGGTGAAAATTTTTTATGAGGATAGTGAGGCTAAGGTTAGAGTATGTAGGAGAGAGGGAGATTATTTTCCAGTAAAAGTAGGCCTTAGACAAGGATGTGTGATGTCACCATGACTATTCAAAATATTTATAGATGAGGTTGTAAGAAAAGTGAATGCTTGGGTATTAGCAAGATGTGTGGGGTTAAAAGATAAAGAATCTAACACAAGGTGGGAGTTGTCAGAGTTCCTCTTTGCTGATGACGCTATGTTGTGTGAATATAATGCAAAGAATCCGTAGTTTGGAGAATAGGAGGTGTTGGATTACCAAAACTGTTAACCAGAGGGCTGAGGAGGGGTTATTGAGATGGTTTGGACATGTAGAGAGGTTGGAACGAAATAGAAAGACTTCCAGAATGTATAAATCTGTAGTGGAGGGACGGCGGGGTAGGGGTCGGCCTAGGAAAGGTTGGAGGGATGGAGTAAAGGAGATTTTGTGTACGAGGGGCTTGAACTTTCAGCAAGCGTGCATGAGCATGTTAGATAGGAGCGAATGGAGACAAATGGTTTCTAGGATTTGACGTGCAGTTGGAGTGTAAGCAAGGTAACATTGATGAAGGGAATCAGGGAAACCGGTTTGCCGGATTTGATTCCTATAAATGGAAAGTACAGTACCGGCACTCTGAAGAAAGGGTGTTAATGTTGCAGTTTTATAATGGTAGTGTAGGCATGCCTTTGGCATAACAGTTATGTAGTGAGTAATGATGAAAGTTTTTCTTTTTCGGTCCGCCCTGCCTTGGTGGGAAACGGCCGATGTGTTAATAAAAAAAATATGTATATGTCGTGTAGAATAAGTAAAACTGGTCAATTAGTAAGAATTCATTTATAGTTAAGTCCTTTCAAAAATGTTCTTTTTCGTATTTTTTCACTAATGTTTATGTAAAAATTATTTTGTTCCAAATAAACCTCAGAAAACTTATCTAACTTTATTATAAGAAGCGGAATTTAATTAAACCTAATCCAACTATATATATTTTAGATAAGTTTGCAATAATTTAATAATAAACAACCACAATGAAATATACTTTTTCGTTAGGTTCAGAATGATTTTGGCGAAATTATTGCATACACAAATTTTCACTTGCCCTATATGGCAAGATGAGCGTTGCTATTTAAGCCAAGATGGCAAGTTCTGCCTGTTCGGCACGACGTATATATATTATATATATAAACACACACAGACACACAAAGTGAAGAACACGTTTCAGAGTATGTACCGTGATGGTGTCATACAGCAATATAGACCGACATGGAGAACAATAGCTTAATATCCACTTTAACATTGTATTTGCACAATGGAATTTAAAACTAATCGAGATCCAAAATAACAAAAACTACATTTAAAATAAGTCCATTTGAAAACTTCCTTTTAAACCCGAGTAAAAATAAATTTGATCTATACGCGTCAGTAAATTTTATATATAAGCTCCACAAAATGAATCGTGTCAAAGAGATTTCACTTTGGAAAGAGAGATTTTGAAATGGTGACAATTTGTAAAATCTCTCTATAAATTAAGCAATGAAGCCTACGCACGTATGGCTACACACACACACACACACACACATGCATACACACAGTCACACACACACACACACATGCATACACACAGTCACACACACGCACACACATGCATACACACAGTCACACACACACACACACATGCATACACAGTCACACCCCACGCACACACATGCATACACACAAATCACACACACCCCACACACATTCATAACAACAGTCCACAACACACGCACACACACATGCGTACACACAGTCACACACACAAAACACATGCATACACACAGTCACAACACACACACACACACATGCATACACACAGTCCACACACACACCATGCATACACAAGTCACACACAAGCACCCCCACATGCGTACACCAGTCACACACACACACACACATGCATACACACAGTCACACCACACACACACATACACCCTGCATACACACATGACACACACCAAAATGCATACACACAGTCCACACACACACACACCACATGCATACACACAGCCCAAAACAAACACCCCACACACATGCATACACACAGTCACACACACGCACACACACATGCTACACACAGTCACACACACCCCAACACATGCTACACACAGTCACCCCACACACACCATGCATACACACAGTCACACAAACACATACACACATGCATACATACAGTCCCCACACACGCAAAACACACATGCTACACACATCACACCACACACCCCACACACACACACACACATGCATACACACAGTCACACACACCACACACACATGCATACACACAGTCACACACACACAACATGCATACACACAGTCACAAAACACGCACACACATGCATACACACAGTCCACAAAAACACACACACACACACATCACAAGTCACAACCACACGCACACACACAGCGTACACACGGTCACACACACACAACATGCATACACACAGTCACACACCACACACACACACATGCATACACACAGTCCCCACACACACACACACAAAACACAACACATGCAACACAAGTCACACACCACACACACACACACATGCATCACACAGTCACCACACACACACAAACAATGCTACACCCAGTAGCAAACCAGCGAAGAGGCGGGGCCAGGAGCTGTGACCGACCCCTGCAACCACAAATAGGTGAGTACAAAAGGTGAGTACATGCTACACAGTAAAACAAACACACACACAAATGCAAAACACACAGTCACAACACGACAGACACATGCGCCCCAAACAGTCCCACACACACACACACACAAAGCATACAACAGTCACACCACACCACACATGCGTAACACAGTCCCCACAAACACCCCCCACACATGCATACACCAGTCCACACAACACAACACACACATGCATACACACTGTCACACCAACACACAAAACACATGCATACACACGTCACACACACCACCACATGCTAAACACAGTCACACACACGCACACACACATGCGTACACACAGTCTTCACACACAACACACAACACACACAACACCACACACACACACAAAACACACAGCATAAAACACAGTCACACACACACACACACATGGGATTACACACAGTCACACACACACACACACACATTGCATACACACAGTCCACCACACACATGCGTACAACAGTCCACACACACACACACCATGCGTACACACAGTCACCACACACAACAATGCATGCACACAGTCACACACACACACACAAAGCATAAACCAGTCACACACACACACAGCTACACACGTTCCCCACAACACATACAAGCACACACAGTCACACCACACACACACCAACACACACACTCACACACACAACACACACACACACAATGCATACACCAGTCACCACACACCCCAACACCACATACACACACACACACACACACTTCACACAATACACACACACACACACGCACACACAATGAAGCATACACACAGTCCACACACACACACACACACATCACACACACACACACACAACAAACACACACACACACACACACACACACACACCAACACACACACACCACACACACACACAAACTCACTCACACACACACACACACAACAATACACCACATACACACACACACACTCACACATTTCACACACACACACAACCACACACACAACACACACACACACACACACACACACACACACACAACACACACACACACACCTTCAACAAGAGATTCAAAGAAGTGTTCACAGAGGAGACAGAAGGGTCTCCAGAAAGACGGAGAGGTGGGGTACACCCCCATGTGCTGGACACAGTACACACAACCGAGGAAGAAGTGAAGAGGCTTCTGAGGAGCTAGATACCTCAAAGGCAAGGGGGCCAGATAACATCTCTCCATGGGTCCTGAGAGAGGGAGCAAAAGGCGCTATGTGTACCCCTAAAAACAATATTCAATACATCTATCGAAACAGGAGATTGCCGAGGCATGGAAGACAGCAAATGTAGTCCCAATCTTAAAAAAGGATACAGACATGAAGCACTAAACTACAGACCAGTGTCACTGACATGTATAGCATGAAAAAATCATGGAAAAGATTGTCAGGAGAAAGAATGGGGGAAAACATCTAAAAAGGAAATGATCTAAACCAGCAGCCAAATGGTTTCAGAGATGGGAAATCCTGTGTCACAAACCTACTGGGGTTCTATGACATGGTGACAGCAGTAAGACAAGAGAGAGAGGGGTGGTTGGGTGCATTTCTTGGACTGCAAGAAGGCTTTTTTACACAGTACCACACAAGAGATTAGTGCAAAAACTGGAGGACCAAGCAGGGATAACGGGAAGGCACTGCAATGGATAAAGGGAATACTTGTCAGGAAGACAGCAGCGAGTAATGGTACGTGGCGAGGTGTCAGGGGTGGGCACCTGTGACCACGGGGTCCCACAGGGTCAGTCCTAGGACCAGTGCTGTTTCTGGTATTTGTGAACGACATGACGGAAGGAAAAAACTCCGAGGTGTCCCTTGTTTGCAGATGACGTGAATTTTGATGAAAAGAGTTCATTCGATCGAAGACCAGGCAGAAATACAAAGGGATCTGGACAGGCTGCAGACCTGGTCCAGCAACTGGCTCCTGGATTCAATCCCCCCAAAGTGCAAAGTCATGAGGATTGGGGAAGGAAAGAAACCGCAGACGGAGTACAGTCTAGGGGGCCAGAGGACTACAAACATCACTCAAGGAAAAGATCTTGGGGGTGAGTAAAAACACCAGGCACGTCTCCTGAAGCGCACATCAACCAAATAACTGCCGCAGCATATGGGCGCCTAGCAAACCTCAGAACAGCTTTCCGACATCTTAATAGGAATCGTTCAGGACCCTGTACACCGTGTACGTTAGGCCCTTTATTGGAGTATGCGGCACCAGTTTGGAACCCTCACCTACCCAAAAGCATGTAAAGAAACTAGAGAAAGTGAAAAGGGTTTGCAACAAGACAGTCCCAGAGTTAAGGTATGTCCTATGAGGAAGGTTAAGGGAAATAAAACCTAAACGACACTGGAGGACAGGAGAGATAGGGGGGACATGATAACGACTTACAAAATACTGAGAGGAATTGACAAGGTGGACAAAGACAGGATGTTCCAAAGACTGGACACAGCAACACGATGAATCAAAGGGATGTTAGGAAGTATTTCTTCAGCCGAGAGTATCAGGAAGTGGAATAGTTTGGGAAGCGATGTAGTGGAGGCAGGGTTTCCCTACATTAGCTTTAAGCAGAGGTACGATAAAGCTCATGGTTCAGGGAGAGTGACCTAGTAGTGACCAGTGAAGAGGCGGGGCCAGGAGCTTGGACTCGACCCCGCAACCTCAAATAGGTGAGTACAACTAGGTGAGTACACACACACAACACAACCCCACACCCCACACCCCACCCCACACACACCCCACCCCACACCACACAACACACACACACGCACACACACAAACCCAATACGATAAAATCAACCAGAATAAGTGCGACCCAAGCCAGAGAGATGAGAGATAAAATAAATGAGTCAGTGAATACAGTGTATCAGTGACTACAATGAAAACAGTGAAGAAACAAAAGGGGAAAACAAGAGTGCGCCAAATCGTGAAGCATCGTGCAGCAGAAAATGAGTGGAATACTGACGACACCTCTGCCGGACGTAATGCACAAAAGCCCTTTTTTTGATGTATGGGGGGATTGGTACTGGCCCTGGTTACTGATAGTTGGAGGTCATAAACCGTGCTCGGTGAGCTGAATATCATACGTAAAGCATTTAACACTTAGTAAGGGAGAGAAACTGGGAATTGGACTTAGTGGGGGAACACATGCTGGGTGACACACCTCAGCAAGTGACGCGAAGGCGCTCAGGCCATTCAAAATAACACTAATATCTTTTAGTAAGTTTATTCAGTACATAACTAAGTAGTAAGATGAGGGATACAGGAATACAGTGCACAGGCTATCACACAGCCGCGGGCACTACGTGTAAACAAGACCGTCAAACTTACATCCTAACCCCGCTAAACCATGCACAACCCCCCTAAACCAGGCACTAACCCCCCACTACCAGGTACTAATCCCCGACTACCAGGCACTAACCCCCCAAAACCGGCACTAACCTCCCCACTACCAATCACTAACCCCCCACAACAAGCACTAACCTCCCCACTACCAGGCAATAACCCCCCCACTGCCAGTCACTAATCCCCACTACCAGGCAGTAACAACCCAATACCAGGCACAAAACCCCCCATATCGGGCACTAACCTCCCCACTACCAGGTACTAACCCCCATTACAAGGCACTAAACCCCAAACCAGCACTAACCTTCCCACTACCAGGCACTAACACCAAACAACCGGGCACTAACTCCCACTACCAGCACTAACCCCCACTACCATGCACTAACCCCCACTACCAGGCACTAACCCAAACAAACCAGGCACAAACCCCAACTACCAGGCACTAACCCCCACAACCGACATTAACCCCCCACAAACCAGGAAACTACTCCCCCATACTAGGCACAACCCCCCAAACTACCTGGCACAAACCCCTCCCTCACTACCAAGCACTAACCCCCACTACCAGGCACTAAACCCAACTACCAGGTACTAACCCCCCCACTCCCCAAGGCCCTAACCTCCAACTGCCAGGAAACTAATCCCCGAATACCAGGCACAAACCCTCCACTACCAGGCACTAACCTCCCACATCCAGGCACTAACCCGCCACAACAAGGGAAACTAACCCCCCACTGCCAGGCACTAACAACCCACTACTAGGCACTAACAACCCCACCACCAGCCCCTAACCCCCCCCTACCAGGCACTAACCCCCACAACCAGGCACTAACCCCCAACTAACAGCACTAACCCCGAACTACCAGGCACTAACCCCCACTGTCAGGTCCCTAACTCCCACTACCAGGCACTAACGCCCCACTACCACGCACTAACTCCCAACGACCAGGCACAAACCCCCCACTACCAAGCACTAACCCCCAACCGGGCACTAAACGCCCCCTACCTGGCACAAACTCAACAATTTCCAGGCACTAACCCCCACTATCAGGCACTAACCCCACTCCCCACAGTACAAACCCCCCACAAAAGAGGTACTAACCTCCCACTACCAGGCACTAAATCCCCCACTACCAGGCACTAACCCCAACTCCCAGGCCCCAACCACCTGAGTACCAGGCACTAACCACACCACTACCAGGCACTATCCCCCCACTACCAGGTACTAACTCCCCCACTGGGAAGCACTAACCCCCACTACCAGGCACTAAATCCCTACTACCCAGTGCTAACCCTCACTACCAGGCACGAACTCCCCACTACCAGGCAATAACCCACACTACCAGGTACTAATCAACACTAAGAGGCACTAAAATCCACACTTCCAAGTACAAACCCCCCTCACTACCAGGCACTAACCCCTCACTACCAGGCACTAAACCCCAACTACCAGGCACTAACCCACACTACCAGGTACTAACCCGCCACTACCAAGCATTAACCTCCCACTGCCAGGCACTAACCCCCACTGCCATGTACTAACCCCCACTACATGTACTAACCCCCCACTACCAGGAACTAACCCCCACTACCAGCCATTAACCCCCCCACTACCAGCCACTAACCCCCCACAAACCAGGCACTAAAACTCCACTACCCGGGCACTAACCCCCTACTACAAGGTACTAACCCCCTCACTACCAGGCACTAACCCTCACAATAGGCACTAACCCCCACTACCAGGTACTAATTCCCAATACCAGGCACTACCCCCCAACCAGCCACTAACTCCCCACTACCAGGAACAAAACCCCCACTACCAGGCACTAACCCACTTACTACAAGGTACTAACCCCACTACAAATCATTAACCCCACTAATAGGCATTAACCCCCACTACCAGCACTAAACCCCACTACAAGGCACTAACCCCCCACTACCAGGCACTAACCTCCACAACCAGCCATTAACCCCCCACTACCAGCCACTAATCCCCCACTACCAGCCACTAACCCCCACTACCAGGCACAATGTCTCCATTCCCAGCACTAACCTTCCACAATAAGCAGTAACCCCCCCACTACCAGACACTACCCCCACAAACCAGTCATTAACCCCCACTACCAGCCATTAACACCCACTACCAGGCACTAATCCCTCTACCAGGCACTAGCCCCACTACCAACCTTTAACCTTCCACTACCGACCACTAACCCCCCACTACCAGGCAAAAACCCCCACTACCAGGCACTAACCCACACTACAAGGTACTAACCCCCCTATCCCCGGGGAATATCCCCCCACTATCGATAAAAACCCCCCGCATACCAAGCACAAACCCTCCCACACCAAGTACTGAACCCCACCCCAGGTATATCCCCTCCACCAGGCACAACCCCCCATCCCAGGTAAAAAACCCCCCACTCCCATAATAATCCCCCTCCCGCTCTAACCTCCCCTACCTGGCACACCCCCCACAACCACACAACTCTCCATTTAAGGCACCCAACCCCCCCTACCAGGCATTGCCCCCCCAACCAACCACTAACTCTCCCACTACCAGGCACTTAACCCCCCACCATGAACAACTCCACTCCCCGGGCACTAACCCCCCACTACCAGGCACTAACCCCCCCAGCCCAGGCACTAACCCCACACCAGCCATTAACCCCCCACTACCAGGCACTAGCCCCCCACTACAGGCACTAACCTTCCCATACAAGCGTATAACCGCCACACTACCAGGCACTAAACCCCCCACTACCAAAAGCCACTAACCCCCCTCTACCATGCACAAACTCCCTCTACCAGCCACTAACACCCCTACCATGCACTAACCCACATACCAGGCACAAACCCCCTACCAGGCAATAAACCTCCACTGTCAGGCACTGTCAAACCACTACAAACACTTATACCCCCCTAATACCAGGCATACCCCAACTACAGGCACTAACCCCCACTAAGGCACTAAACACACTATCAGCACTAACCCCCACGAGCAGGCACTAAAACCCCCACTACGAGGCAATAACCCCCGTCTACAAGGTATTAACCCCCTCACTACCAGAGCAATAACCCCACTTCCGGCACTAACCCTCATACCAGGTTCTAGTCCCCCCTACAGGCACTACCCCCCCCCCACCCCCCCCCCCCCCCCCATCAGCCACTAATCCCCCACTACCAGCACTAAACCCCATTACAAGGCACTAACGCCCACTACCAGGTATAACCGCCCTACAGCCATTAACCCCACGACCAGCCACCAACCTCACACTACCAGGCACTAACCCCCACTACAGCACTAACCCCACTACAGGTACTTAACCCCCTAACTACCAGGCACTATCCCCCATTACCAGCCTACTAAATTCCGCACTACAAGCCTAACCCCCCACTACAGGTACTGAACCCCCCACTACCAGGGTAACTTAACCCCTCACTACCAGGCTCTAACCCCACTACTGGCTCTAACCCCCCATTCCCAGGTACTAATGCAAACTACAGGCAATAACACCCCTACAGGCACATAACCCTCAACAACCAGCCAATAACTCCCCACTACCAGGCACTAAACCCCCACTACCAGGTACTAACCCGCCACTACAAGAATTTAAACCCCCACTACCAAGCCACTAATCCCAACTACAGGCACTAAACCCCCACTACCAGGCACTAACCCCCAGTACCAGGCACTAAAAACCCCACTACCAAGCATTAACCCCCACTAACCAGCCACTCTAACATCCACTACAGGCCTAATCACTACCAGGCACTAGCCCCCACTACCACCATTAACCTCTCCACTACCGGACACTAACCCACCACTACCTGGCACTAACCCCACTCAGGCCAACTACCCACTAAAAGGTACTAACCCCCTATCTACAGGCAATATCCCCCCACACCAGTAATAACCCGCCGCACACCACATGCAATAAACCCCACATACCAGGTACTGACCCCCCACTACAGGTACTAACCCTCATACATGGCACTAACCCCCCACTACCAGGCACAAACCCCACTCCCAGTAACTAATCCCCACTAACAGGCACCTAACTCACCTCTACCTGGAACTAGCCCCACAACCAGCACATAACTCTCCACTACCAGGCACTAACCCCCCCCTACCAGGCAATATAGCCCCCAACAACCATCCACTAAACTCTCCCATACCAAGACTTAAACCCCCCACTACCATGCTCTAACCTCCACTACCAGGCACTAACACCCACTACCAGGCACTAACCCCCAGAACCAGGCACTAACCCCACTACCAGCCATTAACCCCCACTACCAGGCACTAGCCCCCCACTACCATGCACTAACCTCCCACTACAAGGTACTAACCCCACAATAACAGGCATAAACCCCCCACTAACAGGCTCTAACCCCCACTACCATGCACAACCTCCCACTACAGCCTTAACCACCCCTACAATGCACTATACCCCCACTTTACAGGCACAAACCCCCCCTACCACGGCAATAACCCCTCCACTCTCAGGCACTATCAACCACTAAAAACCACTAACACCACAATACCAGGCACTAACACAAATAACAGGCCACTAAAACACCCTCTATCAGCACTAACCCCACTACCAGCACTAAACCCCCACTAACAGCACTTAACCCCCCGGACTACAAGGTATTAAACCCCGCTCACTAACACACACAACCCACTTCCAGGCACTAAACACCTCTTACCAAGTTACTAGTCCCCACTCCCAGGCACTAACCCCCCCTACCAGGCACTAACCCCCACAATCAGCCACTATCTCCCCACTACCAGGCACTAAACCCCCATTACTAGGCACTAACGCCCACCACTACCAGGTCGACTAACCGCCACTACCAGCCCATTAACCCCTCTACAGCCACCAACCTCCCACTACCAGGCACTAACCCCCACTACCAGGCACTAAACCCCCACTACAAGGTACTAACCCCCTAAATACCAGGCACTATCCCCAATTACCAGCTACTAACTCCGCACTACAAGCACTAACCCCTCTTCCCAGGTATGAACCCCCACTACCAGGTACTAACCCTCATACCAGGCACTAACCCCCAACTACCAGGCACTAACCCCACAACCAGTACTAATACCCACTACCAGGCATCTAACTCCCCTACCAGGCACTAACCCTCACACCAGCAATAACTCCCCCGACTAACCAGCACTAAACCCTCCACTACCACGGTACTAAACCGCCACTTTACCAAGCATTAACCCCACTACCAAGCACTAACCCCCACTACCAGGCACTACCCCCACTACAGGCACTAACCCCCCTGTATCAGGCACTAACCCCAATATCAGCATTAACCCCCACTACAGCCACTTAACACCACTACCAGGCATAATCCCCTACCAGGCACTAGCCCCCACTACCAACCAATAACCTTCACTACCGAACACTAACCACCACTACAGGTACTGAACCCCCACTACCAAGGTACTAACCCCTCACAACCAGATAACCCCCCACTACCAGGCACTAACCCACACTACCAGGTAATAAATCCCCAATACAGGCACTAACCCCCTACCAGCACTAAACCTCACAAACAGGCCACTAAACTCCCCTCATACCAGGCACTAAACCCCCACTACCAGGTACTACCCGCCCTCCAAGACATTAACCCCCCTCACTCACCAAGCACTAACCCCACTACCAGGCATAAAACCCCCACTACCAGCGCACTAGCTACCATACCAGCACCTAAACCCACTACCAGCCTATTACCCCCACTGCCCAGCCACTAACTCCCAATACCAGGCACTAACCTTCACTACCAGGCACTGGGACCCCACTTACAAGGTTTGACTAACCCCCTCACTACCAGGCACTAACCTCCCACTACAGGCACTAACCCCACTACCAGGCACTAACCAACCATACAGACACTAATCTCCCCTACCATGCACTAACCCCACTACCATTCACTAAACCCCCCCTACCAGGCAATAACCCCTCCACTGAACCAGTTACTATCCACACTTACCAACCACTAACCCCCACTACCAGGCACTAAACCCCCATACCAGGCAATAACCCCACTACCAGGTACGAACCCTCTACTTAGGCAACTTACCCCCACTACCAAGCACTAACCACCCACTTCAGGCAACTAACACCCCACTCCAGGCACTAACCTCCCATACCAGGCAATAACCGCCACTGCTGCGACACTAAACTTCCCATTCTACCGGGCACTAACGCCCACTATACATGGACTAACCACCACTACCAGGCACTAAATCCACCCTACCAGGCAATAACCACCATCTCGCTAGGCAAACTATCCCCCACTTACCAGCCACTAACCCACCACTACCAGGCAATATCCCCCCACTAAAAGGTACTACAGCCTTTTTACAGGCACTCGACCCGCTACCAGCACTACCACCCCACTACAGGCACTAACCACCGCCAACTAATAGCTCAACCCCTCATTAGCAGGTACATAACCCCAACTATGGTCACTAACCCCCCCTACAAGCACTAACTTCCATTACGAACGGGTACTGACCCCCCACTATTAAGGCATAACATCCACTACAGGCACTATCCCCCGACAACCAGGCACTAACCCCCGCTACCACACACACCCCACAACGCGCACCAATCCCCTCACTACCAGGCACTAACCCTCCCAACACCAGGCACTAACCGACCAACACCAGGGCACTAACCCATACTTTCAGGCACTTAACCCCAGACCAGGCACTAACACACCACTATTCAGGCACTAACCCCACTACCAGCCACTACCCCCTACCAGCCACTAAACCCTCTCTACCAGCACGGACCCCACACATTCAGGCACACTAACACCCCCTGTACCAGACACTAAACTTTCACTATCAGCACTAAACCCCGACTACAGACATAACCCTCACTAACAGGTATTTCCCCATCTGTGAGGCATAACCCCCACTACCAGCCACTAACCCTCACCTAACCAGCCACTAACCCCCTCAATACGAGGCACTAACGCCCCACTACTAAACAGTAACCCCATATCCAAGCACTAACCCACCACTACCAGGCACTTAATCCCCACTACCAGGGCACTAACCCCCCAATACCAGGGCACTAACCCACTACCAGCCATTAACCCCCACTACATAGGCACTAGCCCACTACCAGGCAGTAAACCCCCACTACAAGATACTAACCCCCTCACTACCAGGCACTAACCCCCAATTGACCAGGCAATAACCCCCCACTACAGGCACAAACCTCCACTACCAGCCACTACACCCCACCGAACATGCACCTAACCCCCCCTACCAGCACAAACCCCCCTACAAGGCAATAACCATCCACTGCCAGGCACTATCCCCACTACAAACCACTACCCCCACTACCAGGCACTACCCTCCCACTTCCAGGCACTATACCCCAACTACAAGTACTAATCAACAGTACCAGGCAATAATCCCCACTACCAAGTACTAACCATCACTACCAGGCACTAACCAACCAACTACAGGCACTCAAACTCCCACTTACCAGACACTAACACATCAATACAGGTACTAATGCGCCAATACCAAGCATTAACCCCCCCAACACTACCAGGAAACTACCTACACAAACAGGCACTAACCCCCACACTCCAGAGTACTAACTCCCATACCAGGCACATAACCCCCACTACCAGCCATGAACTCCCACTTTACCAGCCAACTAACACCCCACTACCAGGGCACTAAACCCCACCAACAGCACTAACCCACGACTAAAGGTATTAAAACCCCCTCACTTCCAGGCACTAACCCACACTACCAGGCACTAACCCCTCCCTACCAGGCACTAACCCCCTCAACCAGATACTAAACTCCCCACTACCAGGCCACTAACCCCCACTACCAGGCACAAACCCAACCACTACAAGGCACTAACCCCCAATACAATCGGTTACTAACCCCTATTTACAGGCACTAGCCCCACTCCAGCTATTAATCCCGCACGAGCAAGCACTAACCCCCATTAACAGGTACTGAACCCTCACTACAGGTACTTATCCCTCTAATGTATCTCCATACCAGGCACTAACCCCCCACAACGGAGCACTAACTTCCCCACTAACAGGCACTAAGCCCCCACTACCAGGTACTAACCCGCTACTACCAAAGCATTAACCCCAGCTACCAAGCAACTAACCCCACTACCAGGCACTAACCCCAAGTACAGGCAATAACCCCACTACCAGCCATTAACCACCACTTACCAGCCATAACTCCCCAATACGACGGCACTAACCCCCCCTACCAGGCCATATCCCCCGACACAAGGCACTAACCCCTATCTATCCAGAAACCCTCAAATTCCGCGCACCATTCCCCTCACTACCAGGCACTAACCCCCCATACACCAGGCACTACACCCCCTACTTCAGGCACTAACCACCATACCAAGCAATAACCACCACTTAGGCAACTAACCCCCACTACCAGCCCTAACCCCCCTTAACAGCCCACTAACCCTCACTACAGGCATAACCCCCCAAAATCAGACCACTAACCCCTCTCAGTACCAGACATAACCTTTTCACTATCAGCACTAACCCAACTACCAGACACTAACCCCTCACTACCAGTTATTAACCCCAACTGTGTTGAGGCACTAACCTCCCACTACCAGCACCAACCCTCACTACCAGCACTAACCTCCACTACCAGCCATAACCCCTAAATACGAGGTCACTAACGCCCCACACCACTACAAAACAATAACCACCCCACTTACAGGCAACTAACCCAACACTACAACACTATCCCTTCATCACAGCACTAAACCCCTCACTAGAGGCACTAACACCCCACTACTATTCACTAACCCCCTTACTACCAAGCACTAACCACCACTACCAGGCATAAATCTCCTCTACCAGGCACTAACTCCCACTATCCAGACATTAACCCCCACTACCAGGCACTAGCCCCCCCATACCATGCACTAAGCCCCAACTACCAGGCACTAACCCCCCACTACAAAGGTACTAACCCCCTCACTACCAGGCACTAACCCCGCTACCAGGCACTAACCCCCCTATCCATGCACTAAACCCCAACTCCAGGCAAATAACCTCCACTGCAGGCACTATCCCCCACTACAAACCACTAACACCCACTTCAGGCACTAACCCCCACTACAAGGTACTAACCCCTCAATACCAGGCACAACCTCACACTTCAGCCACTAACCCCCTACCATGCACTAACCCCCACTACCAGGCAATAAAACCCTCCACTGCCAGTGCACTAGTCGTCCACCACTACAACCACTAACCCCACTTCCAGCATAAAACCTCCACTACCAGGCACTACCCCAAACGACCAGGTACTAATCACACTACCAGGCACTAAATCCCCACTACAAAGTACTAACCATCACTACCAGGCACTAAACCCCCCACTACAAGCACTAAACTCCCACTACAGGCCTAACCCATCACTACCAGGTACTAATGTCGCCACTAACAAGCTTAACCCCCCAATACCAGGAACTAACCCCCACAAGCAGGCATAACCCCCACTACCAGATACTAAACCTCCCACTACCAGGCACTAACCCCCAACTACCAGCCATGAACTCCCCACTACAGCCACTAACCCCCACTACAGCACTAAACCCCACTAACAGCCATAACCCACGACTACAAGGTATTAACCCCTAAACTAACCAGGCACTAACCCCCCACTCCGGGCGTTACTCACTACCAGGCCACTAAACCCCCACTACAAGGCACCGAACGCAGCAACTACATGGCTAAATAACCCTCCCACTACAAACCATTAACCCCCACTACCAGGCACTAAACCCCCTACTGCACTAAACCCCACTACCAGGCACAAACCCCAACTTACCAGCCACTAACTACCCACTACCAGGCACTAACCCCCAACTACAGGCACTAACCCCCATTACAAGGTACTAACCCCCTCACTACCAGGCACTAACCCAGCACTACCAGCACTAACCCCGCACTACCAGGCACTAACCCCCATTACTACTATTACAACCCAGATTTCCAGAATGGCCTGTTACCCAGTGGTGTAATGGGGCAAAATAAACACAGTAGGAAAAAGTTTGAACTCTATTTATACTTCACCATTTAGAACAGCAATTATATACACTATGTACAGTGTTAAGTATAGTGGCACTCCACGGTAAGCAAGGCAGAAATAGAAGCCACAAGATAGCAGACCGTGCTTCAACCAGCTCTAGAATGGGAATGACAAGGGCAGACAGGAGAGCGGTACCCTCATAAACCTTGCGATTGCCAAAACCATCTTCGTATTGGCTAGAACCTGGTTACTAGTTGTAACGACGGGGCCCAATAATCAAACTCTTAGCAACCTGAGTTCGCTTGGTTGGGGGAAGATAGCTGTAAATGAGGTGTGTACATGCGCGAATAAGGTTACGTACCTTTGCATGCCACAACCACGCACTAACCAAACCACATCCAGCCCTAACCCCCCTACCATGCACTAACCCCCCCAACTACCATTCATAACCCCCCTACCAGGCAAAACCTCTCCACTGCCAGGCACTTTCCACACAACCAACCACTATCCCCCACTAACCCAGGCACTAACCCCCACTACCAGGCATTACACCATCTTTTCCCAGGTTTCTAACACCCGTCTGCAAGGCACTAACCCCCACTCACCAAGCACTAACCACCCCACTTCCAGGCACTAACCACCCCACTACCAGTCACTAACTCCCACTACCAGGCACTAACCCTTACTGCTGGACACTAACCCCCACTTCCAGGGCACTAACTTCCCAGTACCAGGCTCATAACGTCCACTCCAGGCAACTACTCCCCACTACCTCGGCACTATTCCACCCTACCAGGCAATAACCCCCCACGCCAGGCACTAACACCCCACTTACCAGGCACTAACCCCCACTACAAGGTACTAAGCCCTTTTACAAGGCACTCACCACCACTACCAGGCACTAACCAACCCATACCAGCACTAACCATCCCCATTTATAGCCACTAACCCCCCATTAGCAGGCACTTAACCCACACTACTGGACACTAACACCAACTACCAAGCAAGGTATGACCCCACTATAAAAGGCACCTAACCCCCCACTACCAGACTTATCCCCCGACAACCAGGCACTAACCCCCTATACCAGACACCTAACACCCACTTCCACCCCACTATCCCCCTCACTACCAGGTACTAATCCCTCCCAACACCAGGCACTAACCCTACTTCCAGGCCGCTACCCCCCCATTGCCGGGCACTAAACCACTCCAATTATCAGGCACTAACTCACATACTACCCACTAACCCCTTCTACCTGCCCTCCTAACCCATCATACCAGGCACTAACCCCCTATCAGACACTAAACCCCAACTACCAGGCACTAACCTTCCACTATAAGCACTAACCTCTTACCAGACGCTAACCCATCACTACCAGGCACTAACCCCACTATGAGCACTAACCCCCCCCTACAGCCACTAACCCTCCATCCCCAGCACTAACCCCTTCACTACGGAGGCACTAACTCCCCACTACCAAACACATAACCTCCCACTACCAGGCAGGCACACTAACCCACACTACCAGCCATAAAACACCCTCCACGACCAGCCACTAACCCCCTCACTTACTGGCACAAACGCTCCACTACCTACCTAACAACCCGAATACAGGCACTACCCCCATTCCAGGCACTAACACCCACTACCAGCCATTAACCCCCACTACCAGCCCACTAACCCCCCATACAGGCACTAACCCCCAAACTACAAGACTGAACCCCACTCTCAGGTACTACCCTTTACTACCAGGCACTAACCCCCACTAAAAGGCACTAACCCCCACTACCAGGTAACTAATCCCTACTACCAGGCTCTAACCCACCATACCAAGCAATAAACCCCCCAAAACCAGCTTCTAACTCCCACACCTACCAGGCACTTACCCCATACTAGGCACTAATCCATCACTACTAGGTACTACCCGCCACTATCAAGCATTAACCCCCCACTTACCAGGCACTAACCTCCACTACCAGGCACTAACCCGAATACCATTAACCTAAAACCCTCAAGTACAGGCACTAATCCCACTATCAGCATTAACCCCACTACCAGCCACTACCCCTAACTACCAGGCACTAAGCCCCTCACTGCAAGGGTACTAACCCCCTAACTACCAGGCACTATCCCCACTACCAGCTACTACCCCGCACTATCAAGCACTAACCCCCACTACCAAGGTAACTGAACCCCCACTACCAGGTATACTTAACCTCTCACTACCAGGCACTAACCCACCACTACCAGGTTACTAACCCGCCACTGCAAAGCATTTACCCCCCACTTTTTAAAACAAGCACTAACCCCCACTACAAGACTTTAAAAGCCCACTAGGCAGCCACTAAACTTACCCATACAAGGCAATAGCCCACTTACCAGGCCATAAACCCCCACTACAGGCCACAACCCCCCACTACCAGCACTAACCCTCACTCCAGCCATTAAAAAAAAATCCCACACTACAGCATAACCCTCACTACCAGGCACTAACACTCACTACCAGGCATTAAACCCCCCTCTACGAGGTACTAACCGCTCTGCAAGGCACTAACCCCCAAGCTGGCCACTAACCCCTACTACCATGCACTAACTTTCCACTACCACGCAGTAAACCCCAACTAGGAATCTAACCCCCCCCCCCCCTCACTACAGGCACTAATCATCCCTACCAGTGCAATGACCCGCCACTGCCAGGCACTATCCCCACTACAGCACTAACCCCCACTACCCAGGCACTAACGCCTTTACTATCAGGTACTAAGCCCCTTACAGGCACTATCCCCCGATACAGGCACTAACCACCCCACAAACAAGGCACTAACCACCCCCTATCAGGCACTAACTTCACCACTAGCAGGGCACTAACCCCCCACTACTGGCCATTACCCCCCACATACCAGGCACTAACTTTCACTACCAGGTATCACCCCTAACTACAAGGCAATAACCCTACACTACATCTCTACCCCTCAATAAAGGGCACTAACCCCTACGATCTGGACACTTACCCCCCCCAATACAGGCACAAACACCCACTATCAGCGCTAAAGCCCCATTACAGACAGTATCCCCCAACTACCAGACACTAACCCCCACTATTGAGGCACTAAATCCCCTCACTACCAGCCACTAAAACACCTCCACTACCAGGAACACTAACCCCTCATATAAGGCACTAGCCCGCCACTACCAGACACTAACCCCCACTACCAGGACACTAACCCCCACCACTCTCAAGCACTAACCCCACCACCATCTTCTAACCCTGCACTACCACGCACTAAGCCCTCACTACCAGGCACTAACCCCCACTACGTTGGCAACTAACCCCCTCACTATCAAGCACTAACCCCCCACTACCAGGCACAAAACCCCTTCCACTACCTGATACTAAACCCCCCACTACCAGGCCTAAATAAACACCGCCACTACCGACCACTAACGCTACCACTGTCAGGCACTTACACCTTATACCAAGCCACTAACCCCCCACTACCAGGCACTAATCCCGCCACTACCAGACGCCTAACACAACACTGCAAGACACTAACCCCCCACTACCAGGCACTAACCCTCCCCCTACCAGGCAATAACCCTTACTACCAGGCATTAACCCCAATACCAGGCCCTAACCCCACTGCCAGGCATTAACCCGCCTTTGTACCAGGCACTAACCCGCCACTACCAGGCCGTAACTCCCACTAGCAGGCACTAACCCTCACTACAGACACTCTAAACCCCATTCTTACGGGCACTAACCCTACTACCAGACCCTAATCCCCACTACCAGGTTACTGAACCTCCTTACCAGGCAACTACAAAACACCCCACTACCAGGCCAATAACCACACTCTACTAGGCATATCCCTCACTACCATGCACTAAGCCCCACTACCATGGACTAAAAACCCCCACTTCCTGGACATAACCCCCCACTACAGGAAACTAACCCCCACTACCAGGCCACTATCCCCGACTACCAGGGACTACACCCACTACCAGTCACTAACCCCCCCATTGTCAGGCACTAACCCCACTAGCAGGAACTAATTCCTCATTACAGCACTAACCCCCTCTTCCAGTTCTAACCCCCCATACCAGGCACTAACCCCCCTACCAGGCACTATCTCCCGACTACCAGGGACTAACCCCCACTACCAGCCATAATAAAACCCTCTCTAACAGGCACTAACCCCCCTCATCCAGACGCTAACCCCCATATCATTGCACTAACCTTTCCTATCAGCACTAACCCCACTACCAGGCACTAACACCTCACTACCAGGGGGGGGAAATACAATTTCCCCATTAACCCCCACTGTGAGAGCACTCTAACCCCCCACTACCAGCCACTAACCCATACACTATCCAGCCACTAACCTTCTCACTACGAGGCACTAACGCACCACTACCATTCACTAACCCCTCTCTACCAGGAACTAACCCCCATCTGCCAACCACTAACCCCCTCACTTACGAGGCACTAAACGCCCACAAACTATACAACTAACCCCCACTACAGGCACTAAATCCCCACTACCATGCACTAACCCCCCTACCAGCCATTAACCCCCACTACCAGCCACTAACCTCCCACTACAAGGTACTAACCCCTCACTACCAGGCACTATCCACCATACCAACTACTAACCCCCCATTACCAAGCACTAACCCCAAATTCCAACACTGAACCCCACTACCAGGTTACTAACCCCATCCTACCAGGCACAAACCCCCACTACCAGGCACTAACCCCCACTACCAGGTACTAATCCTCAACTCCAGGCACTAAGCCACCCTACCAGGCACTAAGCCCCCACATCCAGCCACTACCTACCACTACCAGGTACTACCCGCCACTATCAAGCATTAACCCCCCACTACCAGGCACTAACCCCAGTACCAGGAACTAACCCCCACTACCACGCACTAATCCCCTCACTACCAGGCACTAACCCTCCCTACACCAGGCACTGACCCCTACTACCAGGCACTAAACCCCCACTACCGGGCACTAACACCCCACAAATCAGACACTAACCCCCACTTCCAGCCACTAACCCCCCACTACCAGCCACTAACCCCCTCACTACCAGCCACTAACCCCACCACTATCAGACAATAACCCCCTCACAACCAGGCACTAACCCCCACTGTCAGCACTAAGCCCTCACTACCAGACACTAAACCCTCACTACCAGGCACTAACTCCCCACTATCAGGTACTAACACCCCACTACCAGCCACTAACACCCCCTACAAGCCACTAACCCTTCACTACAAGGCACTAACGCCCCCTACCAGACACTAACCCCCACTACGAGGCACTAACCCCACTATCAGGCACTAACACCTCACTACCAGCCACTAACCCCTCACTGCCAGACACTAAGCCCCCAGAAAACAGACACTAACCCCCTACTACCAGGCGCTAACCCTCCACTATCAGCATTAACCACCACTACCAGACACTAACCCCCTTCCACTAATAGGAACAAACCCCCGCACTATGATGAAATAACCCCCACTACTAGCCACTAACACACCACTACCAGGTACTACCACCCCACTACCAGCTACTAACCACTCCACTACCAAGCACTAACCCTCACTACTGGGCACTGAAACCCCCACTACCAGTACTAACCCCTCACTACCAGGCACTAACCCCCCTACGAGGCACTAGCCCCCACTACCAGGTACTAATCCCCACTACCAGGCACTAACCCACCCTACCAGGCACTAAGCCCCCACAACCAGCCACTAACTTCCCCACTACCAGGCACTAAACCCCCGCTACTAGGCACTAACCCACTACTACCAGGTACTAACCCGCCACTGTCAAGCATTAACTCCCCACTACAAGGCACTAACCCCTACTACCAGGCACTAACCCAACTACTAGGCACTAACCCCCAGTACCAGGAACTAACCTCACTACCAGCCACTAACCCCCCACTACCAGGCACTAACCCTCCACTACTAGGCACTAACCCCCCACTACAAGGTACTAACCCCCTCGCTTCCAGGCACTAACCCCCCAACTACCAGCCACTAACCCCCCACTCCCAGCCACTAACCACCTCACTCCCAGGTACTAACCTCCCACTATCAAACACTAACCCCCCACTACCAGGCACTAAGCCCCCACTGTCAGCACTAACCCCCACTACCAGACACTAACCCCTCACTACCAGGCACTAACACCCACTATGAGGCACTAAGCCCCACTACCAGCTACTATCCCTCCACTACCAGCCACTAACCCCAACACTATGAAACACTAATGCCCCACAACCAAACACTAACTCTTCACTACCAGGCACTAACCCCCACCATCAGGCAATAACACACCACTACCAGCCACTAACCCCCACTACCAGCCACTAACTACTTCACTACCAGGCACTAACCCCCCACTACCAGAAACTAACCCCCTACTAATAGGCACTAACCCTCCACTATCAGCATTAACACCCCACTACCAGACACTAACCCCTCACTACCAGGCACTAACCCTCCACTATGAGGCACTAACCCTCCACTACTATCCACTAAACCCTACACTACCAGTCACTAACCCCCTCACTACGGGCACTAACCCCCTACTATCAGACATTACCCCCCCAATACCGGGCACTAACCACCCACTATCAGCGCTAAACCCCCATTACCAGACAGTATCCCCAACTACCAGACACTAACCCCCACTATGAGGCACTAACCCCTCACTACCAGCCACTAACCCTCCACTACCAGACACTAACCCCCTCACTATCAGGCACTAGCCCCGCCACTACCAGACACTAACCCCCACTACCAGACACTAACCCCACACTATCAAGCACTAACCCCACCACCATCTTCTAACCCTGCACTACCACGCACTAAGCCCTCACTACCAGGCACTAACCCCCCACTACGTGGCACTAACCCCCTCACTATCAAGCACTAACCCCCCACTACCAGGCACAACCCCTTCCACTACCAGATACTAACCCCCTCACTACCAGGCACTAACACCGCCACTACCAGACACTAACTACCACTGTCAGGCACTAACACCTTACTACAAGCCACTAACCCCCACTACCAGGCACTAATCCCGCCACTACCAGACGCTAACCCACACTGCAAGACACTAACCCCCACTACCAGGCACTAACCCCCCACTACCAGGCACTAACCCTTACTACCAGGCATTAACCCCCACTACCAGGCACTAACCCCCACTTCCAGGCATTAACCCGCCTAGTACCAGGCACTAACCCCGCACTACCAGGCGCTAACTCCCCACTAGCAGGCACTAACCCTCACTACCAGACACTAACCCCCCATCTACCGGGCACTAACCCCCTACTACCAGACCCTAATCCCCACTACCAGGTACTAACCCTCCCTACCAGGCACTACAAAACACCCCACTACCAGGCACTAACCACACACTACTAGGCACTATCCCTCACTACCAGGCACTAACCCCCACTACCAGGTACTAACCCCCACTTCCAGACACTAACCCCCCACTACAAGGAACTAACCCCCACTACCAGGCACTAACCCCGACTACCAGGCAATATCCCCCCACTACCAGGCAATAACCCCCCCGCTGCCAGGCACTAACCCCCACTAGCAGGAACTAATTCCTCATTACCAGGCACTAACCCCCCACTTCCAGTCACTAACCCCCCACTACCAGGCCCTAACCCCCACTACCAGGCACTATCCCCCGACTACCAGGGACTAACCCCCCACTACCCAGTCACTAACCCCCCATTGTCAGGCACTAACCCCCACTAGCAGGAACTAATTCCTCATTACCAGGCACTAACCCCCCACTTCCAGTCACTAACCCCCCACTACCAGGCACTAACCCCCACTACCAGGCACTATCTCCCGACTCCCAGGGACTATCCCCCCACTACCAGCCAAAAAAACCCTCACTAACAGGCACTAACCCCCCTATCAACGCTAACCCCCACTACCATGCACTAACCTTTCACTATCAGCACTAACCCCCCACTACCAGGCACTAACCCTCACTACCAGACATTAACCCCCACTGTGAGGCACTAACCCCCCACTACCAGCCACTAACCCTCCACTCCCAGCCACTAACCTTCTCACTACGGGGCACTAAACGCACACTACCATACACTAACCCCTCACTACCAGGCACTAACCCCCAACTGCCAACCACTAACCCCCTCACTACGAGGCACTAACGCCCCACAACATACATTTAACCCCCACTACCAGGCACTAAATCCCCACTACCATGCACTAACCCCCTACCAGCCTTTAAACCCCCCAATACCAGCCACTAACCTCCCACTACAAGGTACTAACCCCCTCACTACCAGGCACTATCCCACCACTACCAACTACTAACCCCCCTTTTACCAAGCACTAACCCCAAATTCCCCAAACACGAACCCCCACTACCAGTACTAACCCATCACTACCAGGCACAAACCCCCACTACCAGGCACAAACCCCCCCACTACCAGGTAACTAATCCTCACTACCAGGCACTAAGCCACCCTACCAGGCACTAAGCCCCCACATCCACCACTAACCTACCACTACCAGGTACTAACCCGCCACTATCAAGCTTTAAACCCCCCCACTACCAGGGCACAAAAACCCCAGTACCAGGAACTAACCCCCACTACCACGCACTAATCCCCTCACAAACCAGCACTAACCCTCCCTACACGCAGCACTGACCCCTACTACCAGGCACTAAACCCCCACACCGGGCACTAACACCCCACTATCAGACACTAACCCCCACTTCCAGCCACTAACCCCCCACTACCAGCCACTAACCCCCTCACTACCAGCCACTAACCCCACCACTATCAGACAAATAACCCCCTCACAACCAGGCACTAACCCCCACTGTCAGCACAACCCTCACTACCAGACACAAAAGCCCTCACTACCGGGCACTAACTCCCCACTATCGGGTTACTAAACCCCCACTACCAGCCAACTAACACCCCCTACAAGCCACTAACCCCCTTCACTACAAGGCACTAACGCCCCCAAACAGACACTAAACCCCACAAACGGGGCACTAACCCCCACTATCAGGCACTAACACCTAAACTACCAGCCACTAACCCCCTCACTGCCAGACACTAAAGCCCCCAGTAACAGACACTAACCCCCTACTACCAGGCGCTAACCCTCCACTATAAAGCTTTAACCACCCACTACCAGACACTAACCCTTCCACTAATAGGAACTAACCCCGCATTATGCAATAACCCCCACTACTAGCCACTAACACACCACTACCAGGTACTACCACCCCACTACCAGCTACTAACCACTCCACTACCAAGCCTAACCCTCACTACTAGGCACTGAACCCCCACTACCAGGTACTAACCCCTCACTACCAGGCACTAACCCCCCACTACGAGGCACTAGCCCCCACTACCAGGTACTAATCCCCACTACCAGCACTAACCCACCCTACCAGGCACTAAGGCCCCCCACAACCAGCCACAAACTTCCCCACTACCAGGCACAAAACCCCCCACAATTTAGGCACTAACCCACTACTACCAGGTACAAACCCGCCACTGTAAAGCATTAACTCCCCACTACAAGGCACTAACCCCTACTACCAGGCACAAAAACCCCAACTACAAAGGCACTAACCCCCAGTACCAGGAACTAACCTCACTACCAGCCACTAACCCCCCACTACCGGGCCTAACCCTCCACTACTAGAAACTAACCCCCACTACAAGGTACTAACCCCCTCGCTTCCAGGCACTAACCCCCCAACTACCAGCCACTAACCCCCCCCACTACCAGACACTAACCACCTCACTACCGGGTACTAACCTCCCACTATCAAACACTAACCCCCCACAAACCAGGCACTAAGCCCCCACTGTCAGCACTAACCCCCACTACCAGACACTAACCCCTCACTACCAGGCACTAACACCCACTATGAGGCACTAAGCCCCACTACCAGCTACTATCCCTCCACTCCCAGCCACTAACCCCAACACTATGAAACACTAATGCCCCACAACCAAACACTAACTCTTCACTACCAGGCACTAACCCCCACCATCAGGCAATACACCCCACTACCAGCCACTAAACCCCCCACAAACCACCATAACTACTTCACTACCGGGCACTAACCCCCCCTACCAGAAACTAACCCCCTACTAATAGGCACTAACCTCCACTATCAGCATTAACACCCCACACCAGACACTAACCCCCCCACTACCAGGCACTAACCCTCCACTATGAGGCCTAACCCTCCACTACTACCACAACCCTCCACTACCAGAAACTAACCCCCTCTTTACGAGGTACTAACCCCCAAAGTACCAGAACACTAATCCCTACTCCCAGGCCACAAAACCACCTACTATCAGCACAAAACCCCCCACTACCAGACACTAACCCCCCACTACCTGACACTAACTCCTCACTTCCAGCCACTAACCCTCCACACCAGCCACTAAGCCCCTCACTACCAGGCACTAAAACCCCCCTACCATACAACTAACCCCCAACTTCCAGGCGTTTACCGCCACTATCGGGACTACACCCATTACCAGCCACTAACCCCGCCATTACCAGGCACTAACCAACCACAATCAGGCACTAACACTCACTCCCACCACTAGCCCCAACTCCAGCACTAACCCCCTCCTACAAGGCCCTGACCCGCCATACCAGACAATAACCCCACTACCAACACAAACCCCCACACTATCGGCAAAACCCCCCACTCCCATCTTATAACCCCCCCTACCGGGATTCCCCCCCACTACCACACTAACCCCCCTCCGGCCAAACCCCCCATCACTTCGGAACTAACCCCATTCCGGCCAACCCCCCTCCCAGCCACTACCCCCCCCTACCCAGGCAGTAACCCCCCCACTTACCAGACAACCTACCAGTCAGCCAACCCCTACTACCAGCCACTAACCCCCACTATCAGGCCAAACCCAGCCACTCCACACCTAACCCTACTCCAACTCTAACCCCTCACTACCAGGCACTAACCCCATCCCGGGCAAAAACCCCCAATCCCCAGGCACAAAACCCCCCTACAAGGCACAACCCCCCCCACTCCCCCCACTAACCCCCTCTACCATACTAACCCTCTCATACCAGGAATAACCCCCCACTATCAGGTACTAACTACCACTACAGGCACTAACACCATATCCCACCCACTAAACCCCCCCTCCAGGCACTAACCCCGCCACAAACAACATAACCCCCTCCCGACGCTTTCCCCCACAAAAACACAAACCCCCCCCACTCCGGGCACAAAACCCCAACTCCAGGCATCCCCCCAACCACTCACAAACCCCCCCACACCATCACTAATCTCCACTCCGGGCCCTAATCCCCCGCCACGCCAAAAACCCCCCCAAAACCCAGGCCTAACCCCCAAAACCGGGCACAAAAACCCCCCCAATACCAGACACTAACCCCCTACTTCCGGGGCCAAACCCCCCTTTTAAAGGCACTAACCCCCCCACTACCAACCCAACCCCCCTATAAAGGCACTAACCACCCCTCTCCCAGGAAACCCCCCCCCATACCAGGCACTAAACCACTGCTGGCCACTACCCCATACCAGTCACTAACTTCCCACTCCGGGCGAAACCCCCCCTAAAAGGGCCCTACCCCCCCTTTCCAGGCACAAACCCCCCCCCTCCCAGGCACTAACCCCGCCTCCCCAGACATAACCCCGTACCAGGCACTAACCCCCACTACCAGTCACTAACCCCCCACTACCAGGAACTAATCCCCCACTACCAGGCACTAACTCCAACTGCCACGCACTGGACCCCCCAAATTGCAGGCACTAACCCCCCAAATTTCCAGGCACTAAACCCCCAATACAGACACTAACCCCCACTACCAGCACTAACCCCCCCACTACTAGGCACAAAACCCCATTTACCATACACAAAACCCCAACTTCCGGGGCACTTGCCCCCTATCAGGCACTAACATCCACTACCAGCAACTAACCCCCCACTACCAGACACTAACCCCATCACTAGCAGGCACTAACCCGCCACTACCAGGCACTAACCACCACTATGAGGCACTAACATCCCACTACCAGCCACAACCCCCCACTACCAGACACTAACCCCATCACAAAGCAGGCACTAACCCCGCCACTACCAGGCACTAACCAACCACTATGAGGCACTAACACCCCACTACCAGCCACCAACCCTACTACCAATCACAAACCCCCCTCACTACCAGGCACTAACCCGCCAACTACAAGACACAAACCCCCCAAACTACGAGACACTAATCCCCACACTATCAGGCACTAACCCCCCCTACCATCTTCTAACCCCCCACTACCAGGCACAAAAACCCCCCACTACCACGCACTAACCCCCCACTACGAGGCACTAACCCCCCACTACCAGCCACTACCCCCTCATTTACCAGGCAGTAACCCCGCCACTACCAGGCACTAACCCCCCCACTCCCGACGCTAACCCCCTACGAGACACTAACCCTCACTACCAGGCACTAACCCCCACTACCAGGCCACTAACCCCAACTACCAGACACTACCCCTCACTCCCAGGCACTATCCCCCCATACCAGCCACTAACCCCCTGTACCAGCCACTCCCCCTCACTACCAGGCACTAAACCCCTCCACTACCAGGCTCTAACCACCACTATCAGGCACTAACGCCATATCCCAGCCACTAACCCCCACTACCAGGCACTAACCCCGCCACTACGACACTAACCCCCACTACCAGACACTAACCCCCATACCAGGCACTAACCCGCCACACCGGACACTAACCCCACTACCAGACACAACCCCCCACTACCAGGCACTAACCCCCCACTACCAGGCACTAACCCCCCACTACCAGGCACTAACCCCGCCACTACCAGACACTAACCCCCACTACCAGACACTAACCCCCCCTACCAGGCACTAACCCCCCACTACCAGCACTAACCCCCCACTACCAGGCACTAACCCCGCCATACCAGACACTAACCCCCACTACCAGACACTAACCCCCCACTACCAGGCACTAACCCCGCCACTACCAGACACTAACCCCACTACCAGCCACTAACCCCCCACTACAGGCACTAACCGCCCACTACCAGACACTAACCCCCACTACCAGCCACTAACCCCCCACTACCAGGCACTAACCCCGCCACTACCAGACACTAACCCCCACTACCAGACACTAACCCCCCACTACCAGGAACTAATCCCCCACTACCAGGCACTAACACCCCTCTACCAGGCACTAACCCCCACTACCAGGCACTAACCCCCACTACCAGTCACTAACCATTCCACTGCCAGGCACTAACCCCCACTACCAGGCACTAACCCCCCACTACCAGGCACTAAACCCCCACTACCAGGCTCTAACTCTCCCCTACCAGGCACTTCTTCTCCTTCTTATGACCAGAGCTTTGGAAAGATGGGTAAGGAAGAAGGATGGGTAAGGATGGAAATATTGGAAAAGGGTGGGAGGGGGGAGAGAGGTAGGATATAAAAGGTAAGTGGCCCAACCACTTTGGTGTAATTTAAAAAGTGTACGTGAAATGATAAGATATTCTTTAAGAGGTATAATACTAACCCATCAGAGTCACATAGATATAACAGATATATAAGTACATGACTCTGAATTGGTAGTAATTATACAAGTTGCAATTGCTTTTTTTTTTTTTTTTTTTTTTTTTTTTTGCCATTTGCACAACGGATATTCAAGGAAATTAAGGCAATAATTTTCTGGCCAGTTCTTATAGAATTTACTTGACAATGGCTTTCCTTACAGGTGGATGTCCACCAAAGTAAATAGCATAATTTTTTACATTAGATTTATATAAGATGTCTCCCTAATTGGGGGCGATGATTTTCTCATATACATAGAAGGGTTCTGGTGGTAACGCAATCCTTCTTCATCAGGGGGTTGTTACAATAATCATGGGTCGTGGGTAATCATCTTTATGATATAACGACGGACCCTCTGAAGGGAAAGTCAATCGTGAGTCCTGTGAGGAGGATTATTTGATGATATAATCCGTGGTATTTACTACTTTTATACGATTTCTCTATTTGGCATGTAAGTTCTTGCATTGTACGATTGTTTCTTTTTCAGGGTGTCAAGGCGTACATTTAAATGCAGTATATCTTGTTGTACGTGTAAATCTGCCCATTTTATAAACTCTGTCACTCTGTCATCATCCTCCTGGTACCAGTAATAAAGCGGAGAGCTCTATTCTGGACTCGTTGGCAACTGTAACCATGTTGGTCTTTGTTGTTAATGCCATTGGAAACAAGGTTATTCGGTATTGTCTAATCATCATTTTATACAGAGTTTTTTGACCATGTTGAGGGCTTTGATTGAATCTACAGAAGACTGCTAAGCCTGGCTTTGGCTATGTTGGAATCCTTTTAGTTTAACATGAATGTTGAGTGGTAGCAGCACTGTCAATTTCAGAATCCCAAGATCTTGATAAGGTTTCTCATGGCTACAGAGGTGTAACCATCTGATGGAGATTACCCCTCCCCCTTATCTTCGATTGTTGATGCAAAAACCTATCGTGCTAACAAGGAATTTGTCAGGATTATAGTCGTAATCCCCCATTGTTTTTATTATTCCTTTTCCCATTAGATGTTCGGACGAAGTTCAATATTCATTTTATTCTATGACTCCAGCTCAACCTTGTATTTTCTGGTCTAGGAACCGAGAGGTATGTGATGTGTGACACGTTGATTAGACGAGCATGAAAAACATCATCAGCAAACTAGCGGTCACAATAGTATCAAAAACCTCTGGTTGAGGAAGTTCATTCACATAAAATGTTGAATAGTATTGGACTAAGAACCAGAACCTTGCGATGGGACGCCCAGCTGTCGGTATAAAAGGCAGCTGTCGACCTCCATTAAAGGTTGGAATGATTTATTTCTTTGCGTATAAGACAATTATACTATTCATCTGAGAAAAGTCCAGTTATGGTCTGGTATGGTATCATGAGTTTGTATATAAGGCCATCCATACCATAAGCTATCAAAGCTTTATGAACAATCTCTGGTGGCAATTAAGGCAAGATTTGCCCTGGATATTTAAGAACTTGCTACAGTATCGAAATAACATTTTATTGCAGGATGGGTACCTCAATGTGTTCTAAAGCCAAATTGTAATTTTCAGGTAAAAAGGGTGAATAAATTCATATAGTAGTTCAATCTGTTGGAAATGATCTCTCAAAAACTTGATCTCCAGTGACTTAGAGTAAATACATAGGTCTATGGTTCCCAAGGTTGGTGGATGTCTTTATTGGGGCTTAGAGCAAGAATTCATCCAGAGCAGGTCTTAAAAAACCACTGAAAATGTCCTGAGCCAAGATGGCCATTAAGATATTAACCAAAGCCTGTTTACAATTATCTGGGTAGAACTTTATTGTTTCATTGTCTATTCAGAGAGACCAGGGGCTCAATTTCGCATCCTTCCATAACCTGACTCATCTCGACGTTATAATGTAATAGGATCTAGTAAGCGGGGGGTAACCATCAAGAGTTATGTATCGATGGAAGGTAGTGGATTGTAGATCATCAAATTTCTCATCTCTCCATTCATTTACCAACCTGATAAGGATTTATTGTTAAATTGACGACTGTATTGTTGGGATGAGAAAGTATTCTCCCATACATCACCCATCAAATTTAATCCTGGTCCTGTGGATCGTCAATAAACTCAAACATCTTCATCATCCTCGTCAGTGAAGGTCTGAACTAGGTAGTTAGGAGCCTATGTTGCATGCCTCCTAAAAGGATGTCGGATCTCCTTCCAAAATTTTTGCTGTCTCACGTTATACTGATAGATTGACGAAACTAGCAATTTCCATAAGCCCGATTGTGATCTGACTAATCATGTTAATTCCTTCTTGCCTTAATCTATTCAATGTACTAACAAGGTGGTTGTCGCGTTGAATATGGCCTTCGACATTCTGCTTGTATAAATTCTTAAAGCGTCTCTACTTTCCCTAGTTGGTTTATATGTTGGTATAGTCTTAGGTGGAAGCTAATTGGCAAAGTGCATAAGTAGCTTCAATTATTCGGTTATAACAGGGACCTGATCTCGTCGTCAATTGGCCAAAAGTGGAAGAGGTTGATTTTCCCACGACATAATTTCATCTCACCAAGAAAATGTCACTGACGGGATCACATCCACGGGTGTTGAGATTGGGTTTTAGGAGGGAACAGGTATTCTAAATGGAGAAGTTTTGATAGTTGTATTATAACAGGGAATAAGGTCAGATCCTACGTTTACCACCAGAGAGATAAACGACAATGAAAGGATGATCAACAGTCCCTGTTTGTCAGTACCATATTCAGGTGTCCCTGGAATAGGTCTCAATGTACGATTAAAGAATGGGCCCTAAGAAATGATCAAGTTTCTGGCTGACATGATATTAAAGAGATTGTTTTCCCATTAAAGTCACCCAGTGGAAACCAACACCATCATTTGAAGAGGTCAGGGGTGATGAGCATTAAAAATCTCCCGCTAGAATTGGTTTTGGAATATTTCTGCTTAATATCCTAATGTAGAGGAATTGAACTCTATATATTGTTGTCTCGGGGGAAAATATCCAGGTTGCGATCAACTAGTTGGCCATGAAGACATTTTGTCATTTCCTATTGCAAGAATTTATCTTCCAACAACATGAAAATATTTAAATGTATAGCCCTAATTTAACTAAGATGGCTACACCACTAAAGGGTCCTCTCGATTTCTCCACAGTAGAGTAACCACGTACAAGAGTTAAATAGTTGGTTACACTCTTGCAGCTTTTGGTTAGCTCCCCCCTCATTCAAGAGATCTAACAACGGATTGTAGTTTATTAGTTCAACTTCAAGGAGGTAACGTTTATTAAAGAAAATGGATGAATATTAAGTGGAAAATTGTAAATCTCCCCATTATATTCTTGCAACTTCGCCGTGTACAAGCGGTCTGAACGACTGCAATAATGGTATGTTTTGAGTATCCACACTAATCCCGCTGGACTCGTCAAGGGGCGGAGGGCGAAGTTCCTGAGATAGTTGCTTGTGGTATTTGAAATTGTCACCATTCTTTCACTAGAATGGTAATATTAAACAAAAATCACGTTAAGAGTCAATTAGAAGTCATCAACAGAAAACTGAGGAGTTGGTATTCCCAATATACCAGGAAGCAGAGGCTCGAGAGTTGTTAATGGGAGACTGGGAGGCAACAAAGGAAAAATTTGGTATGGCCAGGTGATTTACCCGGGGAAAGTCCTGTCAACAGGATCAGCTGTCCAATAGCGGAAGAGTAAAGCACCAATAATCTTCTGGGGCATCGTTAGGGTCAGGTTATTGACTCAATTCCCGGTTTGAGAGGGGAGTGACCAACATGGTTATGCGAGTGGTTATCCCTGGACCAGGGATGGAAATAGACTTGTTTTGAATGAGTAGAGTAATGGTACATACTTCTTGTTAAGAATAAGGTTGGGCCATATTCGCTTAACATTATTTCAGGATCGTAATGGGAGTGATTCCCATTAGCCAATAACACATCATTTAAAACCTTAGAGCAAAAGATGAATGTAACCGTCCTGGCTATGACTGTGGCCATCATATACATTAGGTTGCTGCTCACGTCATATCCCCTGGCTGAGGAGACCTGAGACATGGAAGGTGAGGCTGAACCTTGTTGATGCGATTGGTTATGTTGTAGGTTGAGGGTTAGATTGGGTGCACACCAAAAAAGGGCAGAATTCCAAACATAAGGAACGAGATGGTAGAGACATGAGGAGTCCCACAGAACCCCCGGCAGAGCTGGGAAGGGAAGTTGGGACATTGTTTGGCGGTGCCGGGGAGTGGTCTTCTTCTAGAAGTGGACATTTCTTACAGTGTTCAATCATTTTTCTGGCATTTCCTTTTTCCTCTCATGACAGATAGCAGAAAAAGAAACAGCAAGGTGATTTTTCCATTGCAGAGGACACATTTGGGCGTCTTTTTATTAGACAAACTCTGAAGAAGAGTTGGCCAGAGCAAAATGCTGCAATCTGCCCTTGGTACTGGCATTTGTTGGTGTTATGACCAAATGCATAACATTTAAAACATGGTTGTCACACTGACAAAATCGTTCAAGAGATGGATTTGAGGTCAGGTGTACATCTGGTGCACAAAACATTTGAAGCCATTTGACACAACAAGTTTGGCCTCAGTACAGGAGTCGTCAAGTATTAACTTTAAGGTTACCTTGTTGTTGTTAGGTTTAGAGAATTTATGTGCTTCGACAGCCCTAAATTCAGTAATTCTCCCGTATTAAAAATCCCTAAAACCCACAACAATTCATTCCTGAAGCGATGTCTCATGAAACTGTTAATTCTGGCAACAAACACAGTCTCTGAGCTTGATAGCTGGTCAGGTGCAACTGGGGTACACCAAAAGTCTTCAGTTATATCCAGGACATCATGCATCAGCATTTGAAGTAACTCCTTCATCCGAAGAGAGGAGAAGTTCTGCTCCAAGCGTGGGTTTGAAAAACATCCTCTGGAGCAACAGTTGAAGTTCGAGCAAATACATGCTCAGAATTTCTTCATAGTCTTTTGATGCCATCAATACGTAATCTTATCTTATCCTACCGCCATGAATGTCTAGAAGGAAACATCTGGAGGAGAAGTACTTTTAACAAAACAAGAAAAAGGGTCTTTCTCTTAAGTGTTATGATCTAGCATCCTATTTCAGGGGACTTATGAAGGTCAGCCCCTAGATAGCCTACACCCTCGGTGGTGAGGGGGACACAGTGCCCAAGGCAGAAGATCGGTGCCGGATTTTAAAAAAAGCGCGAAGGCCACACACGGGCTACCAACCGTAAGGTCAAAAATGCCTTGTGTTAACTAGTCTAAGGGACGTGGGTGTCATGACAAGTTGCCCGAAAAAGAAGAAAGATAGGAAAGTCAAAGGATAGCAATGATTATGGAAGTGTGTTAGTGTGTGGGCCAGTGTAGATGTTTTGAGTGTGAGGGGAGGATGGGGAAGGATGGGGGTATGGGGAAGGAGGGGTTAAACAAGCAACCAAGGTCACCCGCCTTATACCCTCTGGTCGATGGGATGGTGCACGAAGTGAACTGCAAGCAAGTTTCCTCTCAGCTCTGTGAAGAACTAACTCAGGATAACCCCAGAAGCAATCTCGAGTAAACATGTTCAGGCAGTTGCTCAGCTGAAGATCAGAACGCGACGACGTCTTCTTTCCACGGCGGCTGCTTCACTTGTGTCGTGTTCATGTGTTCCTGTCCTACCAGGCACCAACCCCCCATTACCAGGTGAGCTAAAAGCCCCCGCACTAACTCAGGCCCAAACCCCCCACTACCAGGCCACTAACCCCGCCACTAACGCTAGGCGCACTAACATCCACTACCAAGCACTAATCCCCCACTACCAGCCTAACCCCCACTACCCAGGCACTAACCCCCCACTACCAGCAATAACCAACCCCCACTACCACCAGACACTACCGCCACAACACTATTCAGGCACTAACCCCCAGCTATCATCTTCTAACCCCTCTATCCATGCACAACCACCCCACACAGGCACGTAAATCCCACTCACTAGGCACTAACCACCTCACTACTAGGCACTAACACCCCGCCACAACCAGGGCACTAAACCTACCACTATCATGCACTAACACCCTACTACCACCCACTAACCCCCACTACCATGTACTAACCCCGCCACTGAAAAGACACTAAACCTCGCACCTAGCTAACAGACACTAAACCCCACTAACCACCAGGCAATAAAGTCCCCACTTACGAGCACAATCCCCCGCTACGTACCAGGCACTAACCCCCTCACTACCAAGCACTAACCCCCGTCACAACCAGGGCACCTATCCATCCACTGCCACCTACACTAACCCCCCTCACTGCCAGGCACTAACCCCTTCATGCTACCATGCAACTAACCTACCACTACAGGCACTAACAACAGCCCTATTACCCCAGCCACTAACGCCCATACTACCAGACTCCAACCGAATACTGCCAGACCCACTAACACCCCACTACCAGAACACTAACAGTCCACTCCCACTACGACCAGACACTAACATCCGATCTACAGGCGCTAAAAACCGCAAGTACCTAGCACTAAACCCCCCCCTACAAGGCACTAACCCCCACACAAGGCCACTAACCCCCCAATATGAGGCAACTAACGATCCCACTACCTGGCACTAACGCCATACTACCAGGCACTTAACACCTCCACTCCAGGCACTAACCCCACTACTAGGCACTAACACCCCACTACAGCCACTAAGCCCGCCCCACTATACCAGCACTAAGTAACCCACACCTCACCAGGCAACAACCTCCCGCTACTGGATACCAGCACTAACCCCCACTTACAGGCACTAACCCTCCCACTATCCAGGCACTAACCCCCCACTCCAAGGCAATAACCACCCACTACCCTAACCAGCACTAACTCCCCCACTACCAGGCACTAACCCCACTAACCAGGCCAACTAAGCCCCCCACTACCCAGGCACTAACCCACCTACTATTCTACCAGGCACTAACCTCCCGCTATCTCAGGCACTAACCCCCCACTTACAGGCAACCTAACCCCCCACAACCGGCACAAACACCCCACTACCAGGCAATAACACCCACTAACCAAGCACTCTAACTCCCCACTATAACCCGAGGCATAACAAGCCCCACTACCAGCAATAACAACCCCACTACCAAGCACTAACTCCCCATTACCAGGCACTAACCCCCTCCGCCCCGACAACCAGGCACTAAAACCTCACCACATCCTAAGCACTACCAACCACTATCAGGCACTAACACCCACCTCAAGCCATTAACCCCCCACTCACCATCACAAACAACCCCCTCCACTACCAGGCAATAACCCTACCCCTGCGCCACTACCAAGACACTAACCCCCAACTACCAGACAGAACCCCCACACTATCAGCACTAATCCCCACTACCATCTCTAACCCCCCACTATACCAGGCACTACCCCCCTCATTACCAGACAACTTACCACCCCCTCACAGTCACTAACCCCTTCCACTACCGAATACTAACCCACTCGACTACCAGGCACTAACATCGCCCACTAACCAAACCATAACAACCACATCAAGCAACTAACACCCACAACCAGTCACCAACCCCCTCACTACCAGGCACTAACACCCGCACATACCAGACACTAAACCCCCACTACAGACAACTAACCCCCCCAATATCAGGCACTAATCCCCCCTAACATACTTCTAACCCCCACAAACCATCACTATAACCCTTCCACTACCAAGGCACAACACCCCTCATTATACAAACACTAAACCCCCACTACCAGTCACGCTAACGAACGCCCCCACTTAACCAGGCATTAACCCCTCCACTCCAGGGCACTACCTCCCCTTCCCAGGCACTAACCCCACTACCAGGCACCTAACCCCCCAATCCCACGTACTAACACCATAACTAACCAGGCACTCACCCCCCACACCATGCACTAACCCCCACTGGCAGGCACTAACCCACACTACCAAGCACTAACAACCCCCCTCACCAGGCACAAACAGAACCCGCCACTAACCAGAACACTAACCTTCACACTATCAGGCACTAACCCCCACTACAATCTTCTAACGACCCCCCACTACCAATGGCACAAACCGCCTTCCAATACCAGGCACTAACCACCTCATATACCAGTGCACTAACCCCCCACTACCGAAGGTGCGCTAACGACCCCACGTACCAGGCAAATAACCCCACCACTACCAGGCACTAAACCCCCACAACCTGATACTAACCCCCTCACTACCAGGCACAACATCGCCACAGACCAAACACTAGCCAACCATCATCAGGCCACTAACACCGCCCACTACCAGCACCAACCCCTACGTACCAGGCACTAACCCGCCACTACTACCAAGAACTAACCCCCACTAACTACACCAGACACTAACCCAACACCCCACAAATCAGGCAACTAATCCCCACATAACATCTTTAAACCCCCCACTACAATGCACTAACCATTTCCACTACCAATCACTAACCCCCACTACCAGGCACTAACCCCCCACTACCATTTCACTAACCCCCACTACCCGGCACTAACCCCCCACTACCAGGTACTAACACCATCACTAGTACCAGCACTAACCGCCGCCACTAGACCATGCACTAACCCCCACTGGCAGGCACTTACCCCCCCACTGAACCCACCAAGCACATAAACCCCCCCGCACTAACAGGCATCTAACCCCCACTACAGGCTCTAAGCTAACCGCCCCTCTACCAGGACAACTAACCCCCCACTACCAACTCAACCTTTCACATTATAACCACTAAATCCCACACTACAATCTTCTAACCCCCCCACTACCAGGCAACTAACCTACTCTTCCACAACCAGGCACAACCCCCCGCCCTCATTACCAGCCTAACCCCCACTACCAGTCGCTAACCCCCCACTACCAGCATTAACCCCTCCACTTACCAGGCACAAACCCCTTTCACTACCAGGCACTTACCCCTCACTACCATGCACTAACCCCCCACTACCTCCACTAACCCCACACTGCAACCAGGTACTAAACCCCCACTACCAGTCACTAACCCCCACTACAGGCACTAACCCCCCTGGCAGGCACATACCCCCCGCCCCCCACAACCAAGCACTAACTCCCCACTAACAGGCACTAATCACCCCACATACAGGCTCTAACTCCCCCTCTGATACCAGGCACGTAACCCATCACTACCAGACACTACCATCCCAAAACACAATCGGCCGCTAACCCCCACAATCATCTTCAAACCCCCCCACTGCCAGAACACCAACCCCCCACTCCAGGCACTAATCCCCCATTCCTAGGCCCTAGCCCCCCACTACAGGAACTAACCCCGCCACTTACCAGGCACTAACGCCCTCACTACCAGCCACTAACTCCCCTCATATCAGGCACACCCCGCCAATACCAGGCACTAACCTACCCAATATCCAGACACAAACACCCTACTACCATCTACTACTCCCCACTACCAGCACTACCCCTCCACTACCAGGCACTAAACCCAACCATTATACAGCACTAACACCCCACTACAACCAGCCATTTAACCCCCCACTATCAGTCAGCAACCCCCTCACTAACAGGAGCTAACCCCGCCACAAACCAGACACTAACCCCCACTACCAGACACTAACTCCCCACACTATCAGGCATTAATCCACACTACCATCTTCTAACCCCCATCTACCACGCACCTAACCCCCGACAACAAACCACTAACCCCAACCACTTGAGCCAGGCACTAACCCCAAACTACCAGGCAGTAACCCCAATCTAACCGGCCAGTAACACCCCCACTACCAGACACTCTGACCACCCTCTACAATGCCACTAACCCCCCACTACCAAGCACTAACCACCCCTCTACCAGGCACTAACCACCCCCTCTACCTGGCACTAACGCCCACGCCAAACGCCCACTACCAGCACGAACCACCAACTTCTGACCCCCAAAAAAACAAGAAAAATGAACAGGTAAAAAAACGCCCCACTGCCAGGCACTAACCTCCCCACTACCAGGCCGGTAACACCCACTACCAGCACTAACCCCCGACTACCAGCACCTAACCCTCTCTACCACAGGCAAAAACGCCCCCACTGCCAGTAGCTACACCCCCGCCACCAACCACTAACCAAACCCAATACCAGGCACTACCCCTCCCACTACCAAGGTATTAAAGCCCTCTAGCCAGGCACTAACCACATACTACCAGGGGCACTAACCAACGCCACTACCAGGCTACTACCACCCCACTACCGAGGTACAAACCCATAACCCAACCACTACATGCTTAACACCTACAGCTGGCCACAAACCCACCACGACAGGTAAACTAACTTCCCACTACCAGGTGCAGAACCCCCTCTACCAGGCTGTAATCCCCCGTAAAAAACTACCATGCAATAACCCCCTCACTAACGGCACTAACCCCCACACAACCAGGCACTAACCCCATCACTACCACCCAACAAACCCCCTCACAGCCAGTCACTAACCCTTTCACTACCAGGGCACTAACCAACCACCTATCAGGCACTAACACCCCTACTTCCACCACTAACTCCATACTAACAGACACTAACCGAAACTACCAGAGACACCTAATCCCCAACTAACAGACACTAACCCCGGCTACCAGACACTAACAACAAACAACCAGCACTAACCCCCACATTTACTCAGGCACTAACCCCCACTACCAGTCCTAAAACCCCCTCACTACCAGGCATTAACCCCACGCACAAAACCAGGCACTAAACCCAACCCCCCACTAACCATCACTTACCCCCACGACCATGCACTAACCCCCCACAACCTGGGGCTCTAAACCACCCCCCACTACCAGGTACTAAACCCCCACTAACCCAGGCACTAACCCCCACTACCAAAGCAATAACCCCCCCACTAACAGGCACTAAATCACCCACAACAGGCTCTACCCCCCCCTCTAACCAGGCACTAACCCTCCACTAGTACCCAGAGCACTATATAACCTTAAACACTATCAGGCACTAACCCCCACTACCATCTTCATAACCCCAACCACAGCCAGACACCACCCCCCCCCACTACCAGGCAAACAAATCCCCCACTACAGGCACTAGCACTCCCCCTCACTACTAGGAACTAACCCCCCACTACCAGGGCAATAACCCCCCCACTACCAGCCACTAACCCCCCTCAATATCAGCACTAAACCCCGCTACAAAAAAAAAAAGGACCAATACCAGGCACTAACCTACCACTATCAGACCTAACACACGCTACTTACCAAGCACTAACGGTCCCCACTAACCAGGCACTAGCCCCCACCACTTAACCAGGCACTAACCAACCAATATAATCAGGCAACTAAGCACCCACTACCAGCCATAACCTACCCCCCACTATCATTCAGCAAAACCCCTCCCTAACCAGGAGCTAACCCCGCCACTAACACAGACAACTAACCCCCACTACAGACAACTAACACCTCGACACTATCAGGCATTAATCCCACACTATATACCAACTACTAACCCCCAGCTACAACCACTAAAACCCGCCGAACTACAAGGCCACTAAACCGCCCACCACTGCCAGGCCAACCCCAACTACCAGGCATAACCCCAACTACCAGGCATAACCCCTACTACCAGACACTGACCCCCCCTCTACAAGGCACTATCCCCCCACTACCAAGCACTAACCACCCCACTACCAGGCACTACACACACCTCTACCTACCCCTAACTACCGCCACTACCAGCCACTAACGCCCCTCACTTAACCAGCACTAACACCTCCACTACACCACTTAACACCCCTCACTACCAGGCCACAACACCCCACTACCACCACTAACCCCCTCACAGCTGCCATTGCTACTCAGAACCTTCCACTAACAGACACTAACCCCCTACTAATAGGCACTAATCCTCCACTATCACCGCATTAACCCCCCACTGCCGACACTAACCCCCCACTACCAGGCACTGAACCCCCACAAAGAGGAGCACTAACCTAACCCCCACTTCTCTAGCACTACATCCCTCCACTAAAACCAAAAATTCCCCCCCACTAACCACCCCCCCCCCCCTCATTACTAGGCACTAACCCCCCAACTACCAGCACTACCCCCCACAATCAGCACTAAAAAACCCCCACGATCATACACTAACGCCCCCATTACCAGACACTAACCCCCACTATTTAGCACAAAAAACCCCTCAACTACCAGCCACTAAGTCCCACTAACCAGCCACTAGCCCCCACACTACCAGGCACTAACACCAAACCACTATACCATACACTTACCCCCAACTCCCAGGCACTCTAACCCGCCGGGGGGGGCGGGGGGGGGGGGGGGGGGGCGGGGGGGGGGGGGGGGGGGGGCACCCCACTATCAGCACTACAACCCACTTACCAGCCACTAACCCCCACTACCAACACACCCCCCTCACTAGCAGCACTAACAACGCCACTACCAGGCACTAACCAACCACTATCAGCCACAAAAACACCCCACAAACACCACTAACCCCCACACTACAAGTCACTAACCCCCTCTCTACCAGGCACTAACCCCGCCACTATCACACACTAACCCCCACTACCAGACATTAATCCCAGACACTGTCCATGCACTAACCCCCACTACCATCATCTAACCCCTCACTACCACGCACTAACACCCCACTAACTCACGCACTATACCCCCCACTTACCCGCCACTAACCCCCCTCACTACCAGTGCACTAACATCCGCCACAACCAGACACTTACCTACCACTTGTCAGCACTAACACCCAGCTACCAGCCACTAACCCCTCCACTACTACCAGCACGAACCCAGGCCACTACCAGACGCTAGCCCCCACTAGCAGACAATGAAACCCCCAATGACCATCACTAACGCCCTCACTACCAGCACTACCCCACCTACCAGCACTAACCCCCTCACTACTACCATCACTAACCCCGCCCTACCAGCCACTAGCCCACTCACTACCGAGGCACTAACCCCTCCACTACAGGCAACTAACCAACAACTATCAGGCCTAACACCATAACTAACAGCCACTAATCATAATCCCCCCTACCAGCACTAAGCCCACCCCCGCCACTACCAGAACACTAACTCCCCACTACACCCAGACGCTACACTCCACCCCCCCCCACTACCAGGCAATAACCCCCACTAATACCGCGCACTAACCCGCCCACCCACCATGCACAACCCCTCCGCAAACCAGGCACTAAGCCCTACACTACAGGCACTAACCCCCTCACTACTAGGCACTAACCCCCACTACCAGGCACTAACCCCCAACTACCAGGCACTAACCCACTCACAACAAGGCACTAAAAAACGCCCCCACTACCAGGTACTAACTAACCCCCCCACCACACTTACCAGCAACTACCCCCTCACTACCAGGCACTAAACCCCGCCACTCCTCATAGGATGCACAAACCTAACACTATCAGGCACTAAAACCCTACTTCCGCCTCCACCCGCCACTATCCAGGCACAAACCCCGCCACTACCCAGACACTATAACAGCCAACTTAACCAGCCACAAACAACCTCCACTACCAGGCAATGAAAAACCTCCACTACCAGCCACTATCCTCCACTTACCTTCCTAACCCCCTAGTAGCCAACGCCCTAAACCCGCCACTACAGCACTACCCCCCACTACCAGGCACTAAACACCCACTGCAGGCCACTAACCCCCCCCTAACCAGGTACTGCTTCCACTACTAGAGCAGTAACCCAGAAAGGGGAACTGGGGGGGGGGGGGGGGGGGGGGGGGGGGGGGGGGGGGCACTACCAAGGCACTAACCCCCCAAAACAGCACAAATCCTCTATACCAGGCAAATAACCCCCCACTGCCAGTCACATCCACCCACTCCCAGCCCCTAACCCCCCCCACTACCGTGGCACTAACCCCCACTAACCACGTACTAAGCCCCTCGACCAGCATAAATCACACCCCACCAGGCAACTAAACACACCCAACCTAGAGGCCCCCTAACCACTCCACTACCAGCCCTAATAACCGCCACTACAGCACTATAACCTCACCAACTGGCCACTAAAACCCACACTACCCAGGCACTAACTTCCCACTACCTGAGGTACTGACCCCCCACACCGAGCACTAACACCTCACTACCAGGCCATCATCCCCCGACAACCAGTCACTAAACAACCCCACAACCACGCACTAACCCCCTCACTAAAACCACTATAACCCACTCCCAACACAGGCACAAACACCTCACTACACTCACTAACACCACACTACCAGCCACTAACCCCCCACTCCAGCCACTAACCCCCTTCACTGTACCAGACACTAACCCCCCCACTAACCAAGACACTAACCCCCCACTTCCAGGCACTAACCCTCCACTGGTCAGCACTAACTACCACTAGCAGACCTAACCTCCTCACTACCAGGCACAAACACCCCACTATGAGGGGCACTAAACCCCCCACTACCTCGCCAACAATCCATCCCAGTACAAACCAAACTAACCTCCACAGCAACGACGAGGCATAACGCCTCAACAACCAAATACTAACCCCCATACCCAGCATAACAAACCCAACTAGACCAGCCACTAACCCCCCAACACCATTCACAACACCTCACTAACAGGCACTAACCCCCGCTATCCGGCACTAACACCCCACTACCATCCAATAACCCCCTCACTGATGCCAGCATTAAACCCTTCCCCAAACAGACCTAACCCCACTAATTTCAATCACTAAAACCCTCCACTATCAGCATTAAACCCCCACTAACCAGACACTAGCCCCCACTACCAGGCACTAACGCCCACTATGAGCACTAACCCCCCAACTACTAGCCCCTAACCCACCACTATACCATCCACTAACCCCTAATTAATACGAGGCACTAACCCGCCCCACTACCAGACACTAAACCCCCCCTACTCTCCCAGGCACTAACCCCCCACAACAGCACTAAACCCCCACACAACCAGACACTAAAAAACAACCCCCCAACATGTACCAGACACTAACCGTCCCACCTATGAGGCACTAAAAACCCCTCAACGAACCAGCCACCAACCCTCCAATACCAGCACTAAGGCCCTTCACTACCAAGGCACTAACCCCCACTATCATACTCAAACCACCGAACTTCCAGGCACGTTAACCACCCACTATCAGGCACTAACACACCCCACTACCAGCCACTAACACCCCCACTACCAGACACTAACGCGCCCTCACTACCAGGCACAAACACCCGAAACCACCGCACCTACCAGGCCACTAACACACCAGGCAATTAGGCACAAAACTCCCACAAACAGCCACTAACCCCCCACTACAGTCCCCTAACCTACCCCACCTACCACACACTAACCCGCCACTACCGACTACCAGGCACTAACCTCCCCCACACTATCATGCACTAACCCCCACTAATCCATCTTTCTAACCCCCCACAAATAACAACGCCACAAAACCCCCCACTAACTCACGCACTAAACCCCCCACTACCAGGCAACTAAATCCCCTTACTATCATGCACTTACCCCCTCACTACCAGGCACTAACACCCCCACTAACCCATCCACAAACACCATCATATCCAAGGCACTAACCTACCTCTGTCAGGCACTAACCCCCGACTACCAGCCACTAACCCCCCACTGATCAGCAGTACACAGCCACTACCATACCTAACCCCCACTAAGGTAACCATACACTAACCCCGTCACTACCAGGCACTAACGCCCTCAGCTAACCAAGCACTAACCCCAACAACCACGCCGCCTAACACCCACACAAACCAGGCACTAAACCCCACTACCAGTCACTAACCACACAACCACCACTAACCCCCACCACTACCATGCACTAAACCCCCCGACCACTACCAGTCACAAACCCACCTACAACACTAACCCCCCACTACAGGGCACTAACCCCAAAAACCCCACACCGCGCACTAAACCCCCCACCACCAGGCACTAACTCCCCACTACAGGCACTAACCCCCTCTTTTCCAAGCACTAACCCCTCACTACTGGCACTAAAACCCCCCTACCCAGGCACAAACCCCTCCCCACTAGGCACTAACCCCCCCCACTACCAAAGGCACTAACCCCCCACTACCTCAAACTAACCCCTTCACTACCAGGTACTAACCCCGCCAGTACCAGGCACTAACCAAACACTACGGACACTAAACCCTATTTCCACCCACTAACCCCCCCACTCCGGGCCCACTAACCTCGCCACTACCAGACACAACCCCCCCTTTACCAAGCCTAAACATTCTACTAACCAAAGGCAATAAAACCCCTCCACTACCAGCACTAACCCCCTCCACAACCAAATCACTAACCCCACTAAGTCCCATGCACTAAACCCCTCCACTACCAGGCACTAACCCCCCACTACCAGCCACTAACCCCCCACTACAAGGCACTTACCCATCATACCAAAGGCACAACCCCCCATTAAAAGGGCACTAACCCACTAATAACAAGGCACTAAACTCCTCTACCAGAAACTTAAACCCCATGCCAAGGCAGAACCCCCGACTAACCAGGCACTAACCCCCCAATACCAAGGCACTAACCCCCACTACCAGGAAACTAAGCCCATACCTCCCAAGGCACTAAACACCCCTGTACCAGGCACAACCCCCCTCCCAGGCACTAACCCTCTACTCCCAGGCAATACCCCCACTAACAGGAACTAACCCCTCACAACAGGCAATAACCCCCAACTAACAGCACTAACCCCACCCCCTTCCAGGCATAACCCCTCCACTAACCAGGCACTAACTCCTAAACTAACAGGCACTAACCCCGCCACTACCAACAACTAACCCCCACTACCAGGCACTAACCCTCCACTACCAGGCAAAAAAGCCCCCACTACCAGGCACTAATCCCCCCACTACCAGGCACTAAACCCCCTTTGTACCGGGCCCACTAATGCCCCACTACCAAAGGCACTAAACCCCCCAACTACCAGGCACTATCCCCCACTACCAGCACTATCCCCCCTCTACCAGGCACTAACCCCATCTACCGGGCACTAACCCCCTACAAACCAGGCCCTAACCCCCACTGCCAGGTACTACCCCTCCACTACCAGGCACTAACACCCCACTATAAGGCACTAACCACCCACTACTAGGCACTAACCCCCAACTACCAGGCCCAAACCCCAACTGCGAGGCACAACCCCCGACTAAAAGGCACTAACCCCCCCCCACTACAGGAACTAACCCCTCACTAACCCAGGCACTAACCCCCACTACCAGTCACTAACAACCCCACTACCGGGCACAAACCCCCTCCACTACCAGGTACTAACCCCCCACTACCAGGAACTAACCCTCCCACTACCAGGCACAAACCCCCCACTCCCAAAGCACTAACCCCTCCCCCCCTACTAACAGGTACTAACCCCCACTACCAGGCACTAACCCCCCACTACCAGGCACTAACCCCCACGCCAGGCACTAACCCCACACTCCCAAAGCACTAACCCCCCACTACCAGGCACTAACCCTACTACGGGCACTAGCCCCCACTACCAGGCACTAACCCCCCACTACCAGACACTAACCTCCACACTATCAGGCACTAACCCCCACTCCCAAACTTCTAACCCCCACTACCGGGCATTTAAACCCCCCACATCGGGCACTAACCCCCCATAACAGGCATTAACCCCCTCATTACTGGCACTAGCCCCCACTACCAGGCACAAACCCCCCCAAACCCTACCAACCACTAACCCCCTCACTACCAGGCACTAACCCCGCCACTACCAGGCACTAACTACCACTATAAAGACACTAACCCCTCACTACCACTCACTAACCCTCCACTACCAGGCAATAAAGCCCCCACTACAGGCACTAATCTCCTGCTACCAGGGACTAACCCCCTCACACAGGCACAAAACCCTTTAAACTACCAGAAAATTTAACCCCCCACTACCACCCACTAACCACTCACTACGGGGCCCAATAACCCCTACACTACCAGGCATAACCTACCACTATCCCCCCTTTAAACCCCGTACCCCCAAACCACTAACTCCCCATTTCCCAGACCCCTAAACCCGCCATACTAGCCCACAAACCCCCCACTCCCAAGCCACAAAACCCCCATTACCAGACCAAAACCCCCCAAAACCCCCAGGCATTAACCCCCTCCCGGGCAATAACTCCCCACTACCGGGGCTTTAACCCCCCACAAACGGGCCCACAACCCCCACCATTTCCCAGGCACTAACCCCCCTTACCGGGCACTAACCCCACTACGAGGGAACAAACCCCTACTTCCAGGAAACAAACCCCCCACAAACCAGGCACAAACCCCCCCTTTTACCAGGCCAAAACCCCCCCTTCCCGGGCTAAAACCCCCCAGTACCAAAGGCACATCCCCCACTACCAGGAAACTAACCCCCCAATATCGGGTTTACAAATTTCCCCCTACTCCCCAGGCAGTAACCCCCCATACCGGGGCCCCAAACCCCCACTTCAGGAAACTAACCACCACTATCAGGCACAGCCCCCCAAAACCCAGGCACAAACCCCCCACTACCAGGCCTAACCCCCCACTACAAGGCACCAACCCCTCCACTACCAGGCACTAACCCTCTCCCTTCCAGGCAATAACCCCCCACTACAAGACACTAACCCCCACACTATCAGGCACTAACCCCCACTACCATCTTCTAACCTTCCACTACCAGGCACTAACCCCCCACTCCCAGACACTAACCCCCTCACTACCAGGCACTAACCCCCCAACTACCAGGCACTAACCACCCGCTTCCATCCACTAACCCCCTCTCTGCCAGGCACTAACCCCGCAACTACCACGCACTAGCCTACCACTATCAGGCCCTAACACCCTACTACCAGCCACTAACCCCCCACTACCAGGCACTAACCCCGCCAGTACCAGACACTAACCCTCCAATCAATCAATCAATCAATATACTCTCAGGTAAGACCCGTACGGGTGAAAGGGGGAGAGGTGGACAGGGGAAGAATAGTGGGTGAGAGGATGTTTAAGTTGTAGGAAAAGAGCCAGGGCTTAACCCAGCTGCGTAGCATTATGGGGCTTGGTTGAGGGTCTGGTTCTGGGCTTGGTTGAGCATCGGCTATGGTGCAGCGAGGACTGGACTTGGTCCGGCAATGGTCCAGCAATGGAGGCAAAGGCGCAATTGGGGGCGGTGCCACGCCATCGCAGGTCATTCTGTTGTCTGCCTCTAGGTATGCAAGTGGCGGGGGAGAGGAAGGCCTGAGGTTGGCGGGAAAAGAAAAAAGACGTCGTTAAAGGTCCACACCTGCAGAGGGCAGGAAAGAGTTTAGAGGGAAGATTATGTGTAAAGAGGGAGTGGGTCAGGGTTGTAGAGAGATTGGAAAAGGTTTAGAGTGTTTTCAGGTCGCCTGATTATTTCGTCTAGGAAGGTTGTCCAGGTGTCTTGGTGAGTTTCGAGTCGGTCAATTTGTCTGTCACTGAGTTTCTTCCAGAATACGTTCAATGCCGGAGTGCCAGTCCTGATGTGGAGAGACTCGCAGAGCACGATTCTGGATTCGTTGTAGCTTTAGGATGTTCGTTTTGGCAGGGAGTGACAAGCCGAGAGGTGTATAAGAGAGAAGGGGACGGATGAGAGCCTTATATAGATGGAGTTTGGTGTGTGGGTTTGCGCCTCTGAGCTTGTACAGTCGCCCTAGGGCAGAACTGGCCAAGGTTCTTTTAACATTTATGTGGGTGTGTAGTCTGAGTCTGGTGTCTAGGTTTACACCTAAGACTGTGGTGTTGTGAGTTCTGGGGATGGGTGTTCGTGTGGTAGTGGTTCTGAGGTAGACAGGTAGGGGCGGCCCGTCCTCTGGGGAAGAAGTAGGTGATTTTGGATTTGGCGGCATTTGTTTTGATTCGCCACAGGATCTCCCATGCACTTATCCTGTCCACCTCACGTTGAGTTCTGAGTGAGAGGTATCTGTTGCGTTCGTGTGTGGTGAGTTGTGTGATGTCGTCAGCGTATGCCAGTGTGAGTGTGTTGTGGTGTGCAGGGTCGGGGATGTCATTTATGTAAAGGATGTACAAGGTGGGGGAGAGGACAGAGCCTTGGGGAACTCCAGCGTGCAGGGTGAAGTGATCAGAGAGACAGTTCCTGAATTTTATTCTCATCAAGCGGCCATCAAGGAAGTTGCTGAGTAACTTTTTGACATTCAGGGAAGGTCAAAATGATTACACAATTTGTACTTCAGCCCCGAGTGCCAGACCGTGTCGAAGGCTTTCTCCACGTCCTTAGCAACTAGGGCCGTTGCACAGCCTTGGGCCTCATTTAATTCGAATATAATTCAGGATAATGTTGAGAGCTGCCTGCGTAGAGCGGTGTTGGCGGAAGCCAAATTGTCGGTCAGTTAGTAGATGGTTTGTCTCTAGGTGCGTCCTTAGTCCCGTGATTTATAAGTCTTTCAAATGTCTTCCCAAGGGTCTCCAGTAGACTGATGGGGCTGTAGTTTCTTGGGTCAGTCGGTCTTTGCCAGTTTTGGGATGAGTGTGGCTATGGCAGATTTAAATAAGGAGGGGAAGTATCCGGAGGCGAGGCAGGCATTGTAGAGGTCTGTAAGTGCTGAGAGACAGAGTCCGGGAGGTGTCGAAGTATGTGGTGGGATAGTCCCCGAAGCTCCTGGGGCTTTGGGAGAAGCTTCAGGATTAAGGCTTTGACTGAAGGGTGGGAGAAAGGGGTGTTTAGAATGTGGGTGGAGGTGAGAGAAGAGAGTTGTATAGTAGGGTCAGGTTGTGTCATGTGTCTGTGTGTGGATATCCAGTGTTCTAAGGCTTGAGTGTGTTGTTGTGCAGCAGGGTCAGACGGGTGGGGGTGGAAGATGTTTTCCCATATGTCCTTGAAGGCTCGTGCTGCTTGTGTAGGGTCTGTGATGTTTATGTTGTTGTGTGTGATGTGCTGAAAATGTGTTGTCTTTGGGACTCCAGTGACTCTCCGGATGAAGGTCCAGAACTCCCTGGGGTCCTGTATGCGGTGTTTTTCAGCAGCCTGGACGAGGGCCAGCCAGGCACTAACCCCCTACCAGGCATTAAACCCCTCGCTACCAGGCACTAACCCCCCACTACCAGGCACTCACCCCCTCACTACCAGGCACTAACCCCCCACTCCCAGGTACTAACCCCCCATTACCAAACACTAACCCCCCAATACCAAGCACTAACCCCCCACTCCCAGGTACAACTTCCACTACCGGCCTAACCCCCCACTACCGGGACAAACTCCCCACTACCAGGCACTAACCCCCCCTCCCAGGACTAACTTCCCACTACCAGGTACTAACCCCCTATACCGGGAAACAAACCCCCCCAACACCATTACTAACCCCCCACTACCAGGCACAAACCCCACCACTACGGGCACTAACCCCACTACCGGGCACAACCCCCACACCATGGACAAAAACCCCCCTACCAGGGCAAACCCCCCATACCAGGCAAAAAACCCCCTACTCCCAGGCACTAACCCCCTTCCACCCGGCCTTTTGCCCCCACTACCAGGCAATCCCCCCATTTCCAGGCACAAACCCCCAGAATGTCAGTACTATCCTCCACTACCACACAAACCCCCCCACACCGGGCACTAACCCCCAACTAGGCATAACCCCCACTACCGGGCACCCCCCCCCCTACAAAGCACTCCCCCCCCCATTTTCAAGGCCGCAACCCTCCATACCGGCCTAACCCTCCCCTTCCAGAAAACCCCCCACTACCAACAATAACCCCCACACTTCAGGCAAAACCCCCACACCATCTTCTAACCTTCGACTCCCCAGGCCTGGGCCCCCCACTACCAACACTAACCCCCTCACTACCGGGCCAAAACCCCCCATACCAGGCAATAACCCCCCGCCCAGCCACAACCCCCTCCACCAACATAACCCCCCCTACCCGGCACTAACCCCCACTCCCCAGGCACTAACCCCCTACCGGCAAAACCCCCCACTACCAAGCCAAACCCCCCCTACCCGGCAAAAACCCCCCTACCAGACCCTAACCCCCCTACCCGGGCACAACCCCCCACTACCAGGACTAACCTCCCCCTACCCGCACTAACCCCCACTCCCGGGCAAAACCCCCCCTACCCGGCACTAACCCTCATTACCAGGCACTAACCCCCCCCTCCCGCACTAACCCCCCCTACCGGGCACTAACCCCCCTACCCGGCACAAACCCCCACTACCAGGCACTAACCCCCCTACCCGTCACAAACCCCCACTACCAGGCACAAACCCCCCACTACCGGGCACTAACCCCCAAGGCACTAACCCCCCTACCCGGCACTAACCCCCACTCCCCGGCCAAAACCCCCCCCCGCACAACCCCCCTACAGGGCACTAACCCCCAAACTACCAGGAAAAAAACCTCCCCTCCCCGGCCCCTAAACCCCCCCAAACCCACACTAACCCCCTACCCGGCACTAACCCCCATCCCCGGGCAAAACCCCCCCTACCCGGCACAAACCCCCCTACCCGGGCACAAAACCCCCATCCCCCGGGCACAAACCCCCCACTCCCCGCACTAACCCCCCCTCCCGGCACAACCCCCACTACCGGGCACTAACCCCCCTACCCGGCACAAACCCCCCCACTACCGCACTAACCCCCATTACCCGGGCACAAACCCCCCTACCCACAAAAACCCCCCACCCAGCACAAAAACCCCCAAACCCCCGGGCACAAACCCCCCCCCCCCGGCCTAACCCCCCTACCCGGCACAAACCCCCATTACCCGGGCAAAAAAACCCCCCTACGGGCACAAACCCCCTCTCCCCGCCAACCCCCATCCCTGGCACTAACCCCCATACCCCCTAACCCCCACTACCCGGCAAACCCCCACCCCCCGGCCAACCCCTTCTCCCCGGGCAAAACCCCCACTCCCCCGGCACTAACCCCCCTCCCCGGGGCACTAACCCCCACTACCGGGCACAAACTCCCCTACCCAGCACTAACCCCCACTCCCAGGCATTAACCCCCCAACCCCCGGCACAAACCCCACTTCCCCACTAACCCCCCCTACCCGGCACTAGCCCCCACTACCAGCACTAACCCCCTCATTTACCGGGCAAACCCCCCCACTACCCGGCATAACCCCCTACCCCCCCACAAACCCCCCCCCTCTACCAGGGCAAAAACCTCCCCCCCCGGCACAACCCCCCCACACCAGGCACTAACCCCCACTCCCCGGGCACTTACCCACTACCGGGCACTCCCCCCCACTACCCGGCACAAACCCCCCCACTACCAGGCGCAAACCCCCCACTGCCAGGCACCCCACCACAGCGGGAACAAACCCCTTCCCTACCAGGCACAATTTCCCGATCCCCAGCCCTAACCACCCACTACCAGGCATTAACCCCCCCAAACCACCAGGCATTAACCCTCCACACCAGGCAAAAAAACCCCTACTAATCAAAAACACCCCACACCACCACTAACCCCCCCATTTAACCAGGCCTAACCCCCCACTCCCAGCCACAAACCCCCTAAACTGCCAGGCACAAACTTTCCACTACAGATCTAACCCCCTACAATAGGCACTAATCCTCCACTATCAGCTTTAACCCCCCCTACCTGACACAAAACCCCCCACTAACAGGCACAAAAACCCCCACTTTGGGGCACTAACCCCCCATTCTACCACTAACCCCCACTACCATCCACTACCCCATCATTCGAGGCCTAACCCCCCAACTACCAACACAACCCCCCTACCCCCGGGCACTAACCCCCACATAAGCATAAACCCCCACGATCAGACACAAAAAACCCCCCCATACCCCAGACAAAACCCCCATTTTTAGGCACTAACCCCCTAAAACCCACCACTAATCTCCAAACCAGCCACGAGCCCCCTCACACCGGGCACTAACCCCCCACTACCATACACAACCCCCCCCCCCAGGCACTTACCCCCCCTATCGGGACAACACCCCAAAACACCACTAACCCTCCACTCCCAGACACTAACCCCCTCACTACAGGCACTAACAACCCCACACCAGCACAAAACCAACCCCTATCGGGGCACAAAACCCCCAAACACCCAACAACCCCCACACAAGTCATAACCCCCCTCTACCGGGCACTAACCCCGCCCTATCACAACAACCCCCACACCGACATTAACCCAGACACTGTCAGCCCAACCCCACAACCACTTCTAACCCCACTACCACCACAACCCCCACTACCCCAAAACCCCCCACTACCAGCCACTAACCCCCTCACTACCGGGCACAACCTCCGCCACTACCAGACACTTACCTACCACTGTCAGGCACAAACACCCTCCCCTACCAGCCACAACCCCCACTCCCAGGCACTAACCCACCAACCAACGCTAGCCCCCATAGAAACACCCCCCCCAATACCAGGCACTAACCCCGCACTACCAGCCACTAGCCCCTCACTACGGGCACAACCCCCCTCCACTACCAGGCACAAACCCTAAACTATCGCACTAACACCTACTCCCAGCCACTAAATCCCCCTACCAGGCACTAACCCCGCCACTACCAACACAAACCCCCACTACCGACCTAACCCCCCAACCAGGCATTAACCCCCTAACCGCGCACTAACCCCGCCCACCACCAGGCCAACCCCCAGCACCAGGCCCCAAAACCTTCACTACCAGCACTAACCCCGTCACTCAGGCACTAACCCCCCACTCCCAGGCACTAACCCCAACTACCGGCACAAACCCACTCACTACAAGGCACTAACCCCCACTACCAGGCACAAACCCCCCCCCTCCCAGAACAAAATCCCCCCCCATATCAGCACTAACCCCGCCACACCAGCACAACCAACATTTCAGGACTAAAAAAATATTCCAGCCTCTAACCCCCATTTCCAGGCAAAAAACCCCCGCCACACCAGACACAACGCCAACTACCGGGGCACTAACCCTCCACTACCGGGCAATAAAAACTTCGCTACCAGCCCTAACCCCCTCCACTACCTTCACTAACCCCCTAGACCACGCCTAACCCCCCCACTACCAGGCACTAACCCCCCACTCCCCAGGCACAACACCCACTCGGCCACTCCCCCCCCCCCCCACCAGGAAATAGCTTCCCAACCGGGCAGAAACCCCACACTCCCAGGCACAAACCCCCCCCACTAACAGGCACTAATCCCCTCTACCGGGCAATAACCCCCCGGGCCAGGCACATCCCCCACTCCCCCCCCACTAACCCCCCACTACCGTCACTAACCCCCCCTCCACGTCCTAGGCCCTCTACCGGGCTTTAATCACCACCACCAGGCCTAACCCCCCAAACTACGAGGCATAACCATCCATACCAGGCACTAACCGCCCACTACAGGCAAAACCCCTCAAAACGGCCACTAACCCACCCTACCAGCACTTTTCCCCACACTAGGTCGACCCCCACACCAGGCACTAACATCCTCATACCAGCCTACCCCCGAAAAACCAGGCACAAACCCCATCCCCGCACTAACCCCCCACAAAACGCCTAACCCCCCCAACACAGGCACTAACACCTCACACATACTAACCCCCCATACCAGCCACTAACCCCCCCAAAACTTCCAGCCACTAACCCCTACTCCAGACACAACCCCCCCACTACCAGACACAAACCCCCCCAATTCCCAGGCACTAACCCTCCACTGTCAGCACTAACTACCATGCAGCACTAACCCCCCTCACTACAGGCACTAACCCCCACTATGAGGCACAAAACCCCCCATCCCAGCCACATCCACCATCCCCAACCACTAACCCCAAAACCCAACGGGGGCACTAACGCCTCACAACCATACACTAACCCCACTCCCAGGCACTAACACCCAACTACCACCACTACCCTCCCAAACACCATTCCAACACCTCACTACAGGCACAAACCCCCCGTACAGGCACTAACACCCCACTTACCAGCCCTAACCCCCCCACTCCAGGCATTAAACCTTCCACTAACAGACAAACCCCCTACAAAAATCAAAAACCCCTCCCTATCACTTTAACCCCCACTACCGACAAAAAGTCCCCACACCAGCCTAACGCCCCACTATGAGGCACTCCCCCCCCACAACCACAACCCTCCCCCCATCCACAAACCCCCCTAATTACGAGGCACAACCCCCCCAACACCAGACCTAACTCCCTACCCCGGGCAAAACCCCCCACTATCGCACTAAACCCCCACAACCAACACAAACCCCCCACTACCAACACTAACCTCCCACTATGAGGCACTATCCCCTCACTACCACCACCAACCCTCCACTACCACCCCACTAACCCCCTTCACTACCGGCAAAAACCCCCCCACTACCATAACAAAATTTCC
>NC_069401.1:66837473-66853296 GCF_026875155.1 Cherax quadricarinatus | reverse complement strand
GCCTCACAGTAGGTTCTTCAGTCGAGTAAAAAAAAAAAATTGATAGAAGCAGAGAATTTAAAGAGATGAATCTGCCCACCCCTTTGAAGTTTTGGGGGTGGTCCCCCTCAGTTGGAGAAGGGGAGTATTTTTCCTAGTTGAAAAATTGGAGTTCAGTGACAGGTGGAGCCTTATTCCCCCCTTTACATAGCTTGTATCCATTTTATGTTCAAATTATGAGTTTTAATTTGGGGATGCTAAACATTTTTTTAAGCAAAAGAACTCAATACAGTGGCCCCCGATAACTTTTCCCTCCAAATTCGACCAATTGTGAAAGTGATTTATGTAATGCGTTTGTAGTGTTGTTTGGGGGTTTTAAAAGGGAATAATTTATTCACAATTTTCCCTTAGGGGAAATTTTAATTCGGTCGCTGGCACCTAAATACTTATGGGTGAAAAAAATCTTTAAACCGGGGGTCCATTTTTATATTTTTATATATATATATATTTTTAATATATATTTTTATAATATATTTTTTATATATATATATATTTATAATATATTTTATTTTTAAAATTATTATATATATAATATTTTTTATATTATATATATATATATAAAATTTTATTTATTACACCCCGGCCGTTCCACCAAGGCGGGGGCCAAAAAAGAAAAAATTTTCACATCATTCACTCCATCCTGTTTGCCAGAAGGGTGTTTACCTACATTTTTTTAAACTGCAACTTTAAAACCCCCCTCCTTCAGAGTGCAGGCCTTATTCCCCTTCCGGGAAATCAAAGTCCGGCCCGGGTTTCCTAAACCCCTTCAAAAATTTTACTTTGCTCACACTCAACAGCAGTCAAGTTTTTAAAAACCCATTTGTTCCTTTCACTCCTATCAAACACGCCACCTGCTGCTGGAAGCCCAAAGCCCTCGCACCAAAACCCCCTTTTACCCCCCCCTCCAACCCTTCCTGGCCGACCCCCCCCCCTTTCCCTTCCCTACAGATGAACATTTTGAAGTCATTCTTTTTTCGCCCCATTTCTCTCTGCCCGAACCACCTCAACAACCTTCCTCACCCCTTTGGAAAAAGTTTTGGTATCCGCACCTCCCTAATTTCCAAACTACGATTCTCTGCATTATATTCACACCACACATTGCCCTCAGACATGACATCTCCACTGCCCAGCCTTCTCCTCGCTGCAAACATTCATCACCCACGCTTCACACCCATATAAGAGCGTTGGTAAAACTATACTTCATACATTCCCCTCTTTGCCTCCAAGGACAAAGTTCTTTGTTTCCACAGACTCCTAAGTGCACCACTCACTCTTTTTCCCTCATCAATTTATGATTCACCTCATCTTTCATAGACCCACCCGCTGACACGCCCACTCCCAAAATATTGAATACGTTCACCTCCTCCATACTCTCTCCCTCCAATCTGATATTCAATCTTTCATCACCTAATCTTTTTGTTATCCTCATAACCTTACTCTTTCCTGTATTCACCTTAATTTTTTTTCTTTTGCACCCCCTCCCAAATTCACCCCCCAATCTCTGCAACTTCTTTCAGAATCTCCCAAGAGCACAGTGTCATCAGCAAAGAGCAGCTGTGACAACTCCCACTTTGTGTGTGATTCTTTATCTTTTATCCCCGCCTTTGCCAAAACCCTCGCATTTACTTTCTTACAACCCCATCTATAAATTATTAAACAACCACGGTGACATCACACATCCTTGTCTAAGGCCTACTTTTACTGGGAAAAAATTTCCCTCTTTCCTACATACTCTAACTTGAGCCTCACTATCTCGTAAAAACTCTTCACTGCTTTCAGTAAACCTACCTCCTACACCATACACTTGCAACATCTGCCCCATTGCCCCTATCCACCCTGTCATACGCCTTTTCCAAATCCATAAATGCCACAAAGACCTCTTTGCCTTATCTAAATACTGTTCACTTATATGTTTCACTGTAAACACCTGGTCCACACACCCCTACCTTTCCTAAAGCCTCCTTGTTATCTGCTATCCTATTCTCCGTCTTACTCTTAATTCTTTCAATTATAACTCTACCATACACTTTACAGGTACACTCAACAAAAAGGGGTGAACCCTTTATTCCCCTATAATTTTAGCCACTCTCTTTATCCCCTTTGCCTTTTATACAAAGGAACTGTGCATGCTCTTGCCAATCCCTAGGTACCTACCTCTTCCATACATTTATTAAAATAATTGCACAAACCACTCAAACTTATCCCCACTGCTTTTAACATTTCTATCTTTTCCCATCAATCACGGCTGCCTTACCCCCTTTCATTTTTACCCTACTGCCTCTCGAACTTACCCCCTACTTCACAACTGCCTCTTCCTATCCTACAAGATGTTATTCCTCTTGCCTATTCACGAAATCACAGCTCCCTATCTTCATCACCATTTAACAATTCCTCAAATTTTTAATATTCTTCCATCTTCAATACCTCTAACTCTCCATTTTAATTAACTCTCCTCTCCTATTGTTAACTGACAATCATTTGTCTCTTGAGGCTTTCTTAACTTGTTAATCTCACTCCAAAACTTTTTCTTATTTTCAACAAAAATTTGTTGATAACATCTCACCCACTCTCTCATTTGCTCTCTTTTTACATTGCTTCACCCACTTCTAACTTCTCTTTTTTTCTTCCATATTACTCTTCCTCCTTGCATCACTTTACTTTGTAAAATACTTCTCATATGCTAACTTTATCTCCCTTACTCCTCTCTTACATCATCATTCACCAATCGCTCCTCTACCCTCTGCACCACTTTCCTGTAACCACAAACTTCTGCATGAAACACTCTAAACACTACATTTTTAAACCTACCCTACCTCTTCGACCCCATTGCTATGCTCTCATTAGCCCATCTATCTCCATAGCTGTTTATATCTTACCCTTATGCATCCTCTTTTTGTTTTATAAACTTCACCTCTCCCCCCCCTCTTCCCTGAGCTTCTATTTCCTAGTATCCATCTTACCTTTTACTCTCAGGTATAGCTACAACTAGGAAAGTGAATCTGATATATCTGTGGCCCCTCTTTAACTTGTACTCTGAAGTTCTATCAACAGTCTTTTTATCTACCAATACATAATCCAACAATCTACTGTCAATTTCGCCCTAATATATCGTGTATACTTATTTATCCTCTTTTTCTTAAATATGTTATTACCTATACTAAACCCTTTCTGTACAAAGTTCAATCAAATGGCTCCATTATCATTTACCACCTGGTACCCAAACTTTACCTACCAAACCCTCTCTAAAAGTTTCTCCTACTTAGCATTCAAGTCCCCTACCACAATTACTCTCTCACTTGGTCAAAGGCTCATATACATTCACTTAAACATCTCCCAATAAATCTCTCTCTATCCTCTGCTTTCTCTCTCTCAGGTGCATACACGCTGATTATGACCACTTCTTCCACATCCAACCTTTACTTTAAATCCACATAATTCTTGAATTTACACATTCATATCTCTTTTCTCCTTCATAACTGTTATTTTAAAATTACTGGCTCCCCTTCTTTGCTTAACTCTCTCAGATACTCCAGATGTAATCCCATTTATTTCCCCCACTGAAACTCTCTACCCCCTTCAGCTTTGTTTCGCTTAGGGCCAGGACATCAACTTCTTTTCATTCATTACATCCGCAATCATTCTGTTCTTGTATCCGCACTACATCACGCACATTTAAGCAACCCAGTTTTATAAGTTTTTCTTCTTCTCTTTTTAGTAAATTGTATACAGGTGTAGAGGTTACTAAGCCCATTGCTCCGGCATTTTAGTCGCCTATACGGACACGCATGGCTTACGGAGGAAAGATTCTTTTCCACTTCCCCATGGACAATAGAAGAAAATAAAAAGAAACAAGAGCTATTTAGAAAATGTGGAAAAACCTAGTTGTATGTATATATATATATGGCATGTGAGTGGTATGTGAAGTGTGACCAAAGTGTAAGTAGGAGTAGCAAGATATCCCTGTTATCCTTAGCGTGTTTATGAGACAGAAAAAGAAACCAGCAATATCTTTATATATATATATTCTATATTATATCATTATGTATATGTATATGTCGTGCCGAATAGGCAGAACTTGCAATCTGGGCTTCAATAGCAACGCTCAATTTGCCTATTGGACAAGCGAAAATTTTGTGTTATGCATGTAATTTCGCCAAAATCATTCTGAAAAAACTTAACGAAAAAAAATGTTATTTCACTGTGTTTGTTTAGTAATAAATTATTGTAACAAATCTAAAATATATTTTGTTAGCGTTAGGCTTAAATAATATTGTTCTGGTTTTAATAAGGTTAAGTAAGTTTTCTAAGATTCTTTTGGAGCAAAATTAAAAATTTTCACTATTAAAATTAATGAGAAAAAATATATCTTTAAATGTTTAAAGGAAAATTTCAGAAAGACTTAATTTTAAATCGAGTTCTTGTTAATTGACCAGTTTTATATTCGCACGAATATATATATATATTTTTATATATATATTATATATATATATATATATATATATATTAAGAATAGTTTGGCACCCTCCCTTAAATTCATAATTGAACATATGTCAGGTGTAAATTTACAATGTATAGGAAATCAAACTAATGTGTCTTCGTACATTCACTATTTTTTCAATCAATAAAAACAGCGGTTAAAAAAGTGTTTTCCTCCACAGTGTTATTGAGAGACGTGTGTATTTGCAGCCCTGGGTATTTTGATGATGATAATGGCGAGTATTCAGCGATCCAGGATAATCAAAGTTATCCCAGGAAATTTGTTGAGGCGCTAATGTCAGCTAGTACAACTTTCTCCAAGTACCTCCCAGGAAGAAAGTACTAGTTTTACCCTACAATGAAAGTCTACCCAGTCTACATGATTACACTGATATAGGTTACAATATATACTGTTGTCTATACGAGTATTAGTGCAAGTGAAACACAAGTGATTATGAGTGCATTCGTATAAGTAATTGAACGGTGTTTACAAGGTTTCCTACACTCTACGCCCCTTTCTCATATGTAAGAAAAAAGTTAAATCGGTGGATGGAAGTTGGCTTAATTCAAAACATTCAGTACTAAAAATAAGGACGACAGAATAGTCAAATGCAATCTTTAACTATGACTGCTCTTGCAATCACCCACGATTTGGGCAGCAGCTTAGGGTATTGAATCAAACATCCAGTTCGAAAGAAACATAATGGAATCCTCTCTTTTAAGGACAGGTTAGTCATGCCTGATACAACTCCAGTCAAGGGTTTTATACAAAGTCGACCATATTTAGTCGAGTAAATTGTACATAGTCTCAAGAGCGGGTGCTTATACAAAATTGTTGGACTGCTCATTATGTAACGTGGCTTCTTGATTATTTGGTAGATAGGACATATCTAACATTAGACCCGCATCTCCTTGACATGTACTGCACGTTTCGCTGCTGAATCAGGTAATGGTGAATCCTAATCGAGGACGAGTAGTATCATACTCTATGAGGTCGTGGTAGTAATTAAAGGAAAGATTCTTCGATCAGCGTGCCGCATTTTCTTTTACAATGGTTAACTGTGAGAATAAGTAAGTAAATTTAAGTACAAGTAAGTACACATAAATGGAGTTACACAAATTATCATACATTGTAACAAATGTATAAATTACTGTGATAACGGAAAAAAAAGTCCGGATAAAGTGACTTATTTCCATTGGAGTCTTGGAAATAAGAATGATGCCAACAGCACTTGGTGTTCCCGGTTGTTACCCTTCCAAGTACTAGCCAAACCCAAATGTTGCTTAAAACGCAAATAACAAATTCTGCGAACTAGGCTAGGGATCGAAACCGAGATATTTAACCAGCGCGATAGGTTGAGCACAGGCAAGAGAGGTGCAAGGAAAGTTGTCTCTGTGTATTACCTAACCTGGGATCAATTGGAAACCTTGTGGTTGAGAGCCGACTGTTAGCTATCACAGATGATCTTATACCCCCCATTTCCAGTTTTATTGCTCTGTTAACATGGACCCGTCCCATCCGGAGGTTTACCTGGAGTTGCTTCCGGGGGTCACTGTCCCACGCCTGGTTTCTGACCAGGTCTCCTGAATTGCTGGACTTGAGCAAGCATGCTGTTAGTGCCACAACCACCGCATCCACGATTCCCAACGTTATACACCAAAACCTGCTGATATCAGGGAATTGTTTTGAGGAATCTATGTACTACCTGTTTGTAGCTTCAGGGGTCAATACGTAGCTCTGGTCCCGCATCTTTGTGGTTGCATAACTAGTTCACTCTCTCCCTGCGAAATGAAGTTTGTTGTTCTCTCTTAAAGTTATGTATGTATCCTGCCTACACTTACATTTCTGTGGACACACTGAGTCTTCCATTTCCAATTGTTAACCCCTTGTTGCCTTTTTTTTTGTGTCAGGAGGGTTCGTGGAGATGTGATGGTTGGAGTTAAATCACAGTCTTTGGATGGTAACATATATTAGCAGAATGTGAGAGGGGAGCCCAGATGACTGGCCTATGTTGCCTGGTCGTAGGCCTATGTGCGGTGTGAGGACCGAGGCCAGGAGCACAGCAAACCTCAGCGGCAGCAGTGACGTCACACAAGCTATTGTCACTGAGCATAGTAAGGGGTCAACTATGTTAATTTATATGGATGATAGTAACTAGGATATTCTGGATAACATATACTTGTACGAGGCATCAGCAACTATGCTGACAGCTCGGTATGTTATGTTTTGTTATATCGACATACAATACTATGCTATAGGTGACAGGAAGGTGGCTCAGGGCTGATTCTATACATAGCAAAAGGACATATGTAATTGAAAATAATGGATGGTATCGTAATGGATGTTAATGTAATGGGTGTTAACATAAAATGGGTTGTTAACATAATTGATTATGAATTATAAGTTACAAATCATAGTATAATAAAGGATGAATGAAATGATCGATCGAATATGTATTCATGCACTCTACGGATTTCGAGAAGAATATATATATTTACAAAGGTGAAAGTAATTAACAGCAAAGGCAGATCTGGCGCTCGATATTTCTGCTAAATTCTCAGGAATTATCGAGAGGGGAACGTGAAAACAAAAAATAAATTTCTGAAAAAACTGTTCAGCTAATAACAAAGCACACAGTTGACAACTTCACACAACTTGTACATCTAATTATACAGGCTCTGTACATTTAAAACCCATACTCTGCGAGGGTAAGATTTACATTTGCAGAAATGGTTATTGTCATTTGGAGGATCGAATTCCTTTGCATTGGCTAGCACATGCCTTGGATGAGGGAGATCTGCACAAGTATCTACAAAAGATATTGGGGTTTATGATAACTTGTCAAGTATGCAAGATTAACGGTCTATTCAGGTTGATCATCTGGCTGAGTGACAGTGGTAGAGGGTACAGAGTCAGGAGGCTGTCAGCATTGTTACTTTAGGTCTGAGTTGAAAAATATCCTCAAACTTCGCATACTAACTTATATGATCTAAATGCGATTCTTTAACTGACAGTTACTATTTTCTTAACCTTATTTCTTATTGCCTTGATATGTTCAACTACTGATAAAGGACCACCAAGCTTTTGATTGAGCTTAGGCATTGCGGGTAGTTTTGTTGAAGTTAGTCAGCATTACTCTCGGAACCCACTTTAACTTTGAGTCGTGCTTAGCACGGTATTAGTTACTATTGTGAATTCTGCTGTTGACTTACGATGTGTCTCACAGATTCCTTCTAAAAACATTTGGAGCTAAGCTGGTTTACGAGTTATAAAATCATCAGGGTTGTAATTAGGTTTTGATGCGGACTATACACAACTTTCATAAGCAAATGCTTGTCTACACATACAACCATAATGTGGAATGTCACCTATCGAAGCAATGTAAGCAGAATTTTTGGCACATTGAACATCACGGTATAACTTCATCCCAGGTTTTGCTATTGGGATTGTAGTGCTCTCAAAACATCAAGTTACTTTTCTTATTGGTTTGTTCCGCTAACCATTGATGGCAGGGATGATGAGGAACAATGGTGTGGATTTAGAGGATCTTGTACAAAGGTCGCATATTTTCAAGAATCTCGTTACAAAAATTCATCCCCATTAATCTGTTAATAGGGGACTTAGGGGTGGTATGCCTGAGATAAATGCGTTTCTTTTAAGACGCTTTAGCTATGTCTCGGAGTCTTATCTACAATAGGAACTAACTCACAATATCTAGGTGAAATGGTCTACCATAACACACAGATGTTTGTTACCTTGGAAGGGAACATTTAAATTTGGTTAACAAAATCAAGCGCAACTCTTTCCACGGTTTGCTAGTGGTGGGATACTACCTGGATTGGATTAGACCATTGATATTTCCTTTTGTTGCATTAAGACACTACATTTTTAACATACTCGGAAGTATCAGTTGCCATACGTGGCCAGTATTTCATTCTGGGCTTGTTTCACAGAACAATCCATAGCGGGGTGCAACACGGTGCATCGTGAACTAGCTGTGAGCTACAATCACTGTGGACTGTGGAAATTACTAACGGTAAACTCTTCTGCTTGGATTACCAACTCGGTGTTCGATACCAGTAATTCTTGACTCATGACGAAGTCATTTAAATGGGTGAGGTGGCTTGTAAGGTCAGATTAGATCTTTCAGGATATTGGGGGATGGTTCCTTCCCATGTTGGGGGGGGGATCGAATACACCGGACCAATGGGATTGTTATTTGATCAGTACTCTTTACGTCATCAGGCAAGGTAAATGGAGGGTCTGCAGTTATATACCAACATGTCGCGATATAAAGGCATTCTGCGATCTACATTTGACTTGCCAGGTAAGTGTTCAAAAGGTAGGATTGAACTCTTGGATAGTTCAAGGTCATCTGGCTAACCTTCAGTAGGTTGTCGTTCTGGAATTAAATGGTATCAGTGGTGCTATGGTCTGTCAAGACATGACAGGGTACTGATAAATAATGTTTCAGAAGTGCTTTTAAATGACCATTACTATTGCTAATAGCTTCTGCTCGTTATCTGTTATAATTATGTTCAGCCTCGTAAGAAACTCTGCTAGAACAAATGCACTGCATCCTGTCCACCTGTATTAGTCTCTCTGAGGTAGTACGACACCTATGCCGTGAATGCATCAGCTGTTCAGATAGAAAGGCTTAGAAAAAATCTGGAAATTTCAAAATGGGAGCAGATGTTGCTTTTCTTTTAGATGTTTGGAATGCTTCGTTCTCTGGCGGATGGTCCAAACGAAAGGAGCTTCCCTTTCTTAGGCCAATCTGTTTAAGGAGCTGATTTGGAAGAAAAATTGGCAATGAAAGATCTAATAAAAACCTGCTAGGACCCACAAAGGATCTCATGGCATCCTCAGTTTTGGGAGATGGAAAATTTTGTACTGCAAGTTACTTTTCTATGGTCAGTCGTAACCCTTCTAGATAGACTATATGACCAAGAAACTTAATTTTGTTCTGAAAAACTGACAATTTAGAAGTTTGATCTTTAAATTGGACTTCTTCATGCTTACCAAGTTTCATACATCAAATTCTTTTCAAATGTGTATCCACGTCCTCAGACATGATGATTTGTTATCTAAGTACAGCATTAAGTGCATTACCTATGAAACTCTAAAGATATTAGGTCATGAGCCTGGGAATGTGATAGGGAAGATCGTAACCCAAAGGACATATGGTGGAAGTGATAAGCTCGATAGGAGTGGAGAATTGCGGTTTAACTCTTGGCTGTCTCATGAAGAGGGACTTGCCAAACCCTTGCACAAGTCAGGGTCGAAAAGACTTTGTTATCTCCGATGTTAGCAAAAGATCACCAAGTACAGGAAGTGGGAAGCGATTGAATAGTTTTGCATTTAACTTCCTAAAGTCAATCTTGGGCTCCAGTTCATCCTTCTAGGTAATAGAGTCAAGGGATGATTTCCAGGGGTGAATTGCTAGGTGCAATAACTCTATCATCGAGCATTGATTGATCAATTTTTTTGCGACAGCAACTTGGGAATGAGGTTTCTGTACGCAGGTATATAGTAGGTTCTAGTACCAGGTTCAAGTGGAATACGATGGGACAATAAGTTCGTTATACCCATTCTCACCTGGTAAGGCAATGGCTTTACGTCGTTTATTCAACAGAGTCAACAACACTTAAACCTCATCTGGGGAAGTCAGTGGGAAGCTAAATCTTTCTCCTCGATTGGTGTGATACGATTGATCCAGTGGGAGGATTGAGGTCTCCCCTGTTGAATAGCAACGACCACACTGGTCAGGTGTGGAAAGTCATCCCTGTACTTGAACAGGGTAAGGAAGTGAAACATGGTCAACAAGACTGGTTATTTGGCTCTGGAGATGAACACTGTACCAGAAGTGTTAGCAGGATTAATGGATTTACTTTCTCTTACAACATGTAAGGATGCTCAACAATTAAACTCTTGATTTTTCAGGAATTCACTGTTCAACTAGGACGTTATCACCATCTGGAACACTAGGAACAACAACAGACTCTCTGGATGAAGCAGCACTAGCAACAACAGAAACGTCTTCTGGCAGGACGCAGTGACCATCAACAAGAGATGCATTACTAGTTTCAAGTAATCATTCTCCGACAGGTGTTCCCTGTGGAGAAATTACTACTTGAAACTGGCAGGGACCATTGCAAGGATAGGCTGAGCACTAATGGTAGTCAGAGCGTCGCAGGACTCATGAGGCAACTGAATCACTATCTTGCATGTTATGAAGGTGTAGGTGGAACACAGATGGGAGTTGGACAGAGTTACCAGTGCTGACCGCTTGGGTACACACTGGGAAAATGCATTGGCTTGTAAGACTTATTTCCAAACGTCGTACTCTTCGGCAGTATGGCAGATATCGGATCCAAGCGGGTAACCCAAAATGGAACGATCACAGTCATCAATTTGGGCATGCCATCGGTAAGGGTCTGAGCACAATACGTAACGTCTCTCATGAAGCAAATCCCAGTAGGAGATCACCAGGGAAAAGTTAATCTGGTTCGTACAAGCAGCGAAAGAAACAGTAAAGCCTCTACTTGGATAGAAAAGGTGAGGGAAAGTCTGACCTCGGAACATGCAGGAGGGAACCAGCTACTCACTAAGGAAGGTACAGTAGTTGGTTATATGGAGGAGGACACGTCGTAAACATGCTTATCTTTTTAAACAGACTTGGCCTGATAATATTACTTAAAAAACATAAGAACATAAGAAAAGGAAGGAACCAACTGCAACATGACTACTGACCCACGTGGAGAAAGGTCCATATCCTCCCCGGATGTAGGACCCAATGACCACCCCCGGATTATCCCAATGACCACTAAGCCTGGTTTTTCCAAAAAATCCCACTCAAGGATGGAGATGTACCCAAGTCCCAGCAGCAATGATAGTCAGGTCCAATCACACCCACCCACACCCACTCATGTATTTATTAACCTATTTTTAAAACTACACAACGTTTTAGCTCAATAAAACTTAATCGGGAGTGGTTCCACTCATCCACAACTCTATACCAAACAGTGCTTTCCTATATCCTTCCTGAATCTGAATTATTACCAATTTGAAACCATTGCTGCGTGTCCTGTCTTGGCTGGAATAATTTTCTGCAAGATATTTAATCCCTGTATTTATTACTGTTTTCCATTTATCACCTCGATCATATCCCACTAATTCTTCGCCTTTCGAGAGAGTGCAGATTCAGGGCGCTCAGTCTATCCTCATAGGGAAGATTTCTGATACATGGGATCACCTTTGTCATCCTCCTTTGTACGTTTTCCAGAGCATTTATATCCATTCTGTAATACGGTGACCAGAACTGAGCAGCATAGTCTAAATGAGGCCTAACCAAGGATATATAGAGTTGAAGAACAACCTGAGGACTTCTATTATTTATACTTCTAGATATGAAGCCAAGAATTCTGTTAGCTTTATTGCGAACACTAATGCACTGTTGTCTTGGTTTTAGATTACTGCTAACCAGAACTCCTAAATCCTTTTCGCACCAGAGTCCACGAACACATGAACGGGCGCATTTTGAACAGATGCTTGCACTATAGGGCCTATCGTTGCATTGGGAGTAATGTGCAAACAAAAAGGTGGAGTGTCATCAGAAAAGATTTGTTCCACTTCATCCCCAAAATCATCTATGTCAGAGACATGTGAAGCAACATCATTTAAGGATTGTCATTCTCGAGGCTGCTTAAGGCTTCAAAAGAATTGTGAATGGGGATGGTGTACTCATTATCACCTACTGTCACCACGGGACGAGTTGACTGGGGTGCTCGGATTCCCCTAAATTGGAAGAATGGGGCTGGTTCTGGTTAGTCTGAGAACCCCAACCTCTATTTCCTCTCCTGGCTCTGTGATTGGAATGGCCACGGAGGGACATAGAATACTGAAGGTTGTAGAGAGCATTGCACTCGGATGTGTCATGACCATGAATTCTGTGATAAGTACAGTAAGGCAGATCGGATTGGTACCCATCAGCATTACGATGCCTCTTAGGACGGCTATCAGGACAATTTATTGCGATATGGCCACTGTAACCACAATTATAGCAGGTTCTTTGGCTATGGTACTGTTACTTACTATGAGCAGCTACGGGAAATGATGACTCTTGATGCTAGCTTTGGATGACGGTTGCGAGTGATTTTGATCAGGAGTTTTGGTTGTAGCACAAACAAGAGGAGGTACGGGATTAGTCAAAGCGGCTGACGTAGGCCTTTAGTAAGGGAAGGTTCCCTCAGGACATAAGTCCCGCACATGGATGAGGGCTGCAAGCGGTACCATTGTGGCAGTTAGAGGAATGGAGTTTATAACACATACATGGAAGTTCGGCGGCATTAAACTGTTAATATACCCAAATGCTGTAATTTGGCGAACCCCTCAAGAGCTCGTTTATCATTGTCTACAAGGTAGTTGGAATTTTGACCAGCCCTAACAAATGAGGACATGAGATTATTTAAACGAAGAGCAAACTCATCTAATGATTCCTCTGGCATCGGTCGCTCGTTGCCACACTAGCCCTTAAGGACAATGAATGGTTCAGTCATCTCACTGGGTCAAGATGTTACGTATTAATTGCCCATAATCTTTCCACTGCGTGAGACCATGAAAGTCCTTCATCCAGAAATTCAATTTAAAAGACATTCACGGCGGGCAGGTGTACGAGCTAAATTTCCTTTTCCGATCTGATCATACAACTCTCAGAGGAGGGCCATCCAATGAGCACTTGCCTAGCACGAACAACAGTAAACCAAGCTCCAGGTTTTCTGGATCCCTATTGACAAAGGCATCGCATATAAGGGTCCGGACTAAAATAGCGAGACTTGAAGTCTGAGTTTCTCTATCATTTGGCGCATTATTGCCTGGACTAGCAAGGATGTACTGAGTCAGAGCACTCGAAAGGACATTGAGACATGCTTGCCAAAGTGTGAACAAGAATTTAAAAGAACAAAAGAAAAAAAATTGTAACTGGGGAACACACAACACAGTAAACTTAAATGGGAAGAAAATACGTAACTATTCTGCATAAGTAAAGGAAAAAAAAATGACGAGTCACCCAGACACCGCCCAGGGAAAATCACCGTAAACCCCAAAAATACTAAACTGGATAAGCAACACTTTGAAATCAGGAGAAATTGTATTTAATTCAAATCAAATTTACTCAAATTTACTTTAATTTGAATTAATGGCACAGTGAGTTGTCTTTACTCTCAATTCAATAAGGAATTCAACAATAAATGATAAATCACCTCAAAATGATTAAAATACAGTGGAACCTCAAATCGAACTGATCCCCAACACGACCAATTATGTATGTGTATTTTTGTAAGTGCTTTATAAGTGTACTTTTTTTGAGGGTCTGAATAAATCGAAATGGACTAATCTAATTTCCTTTATTCCTGATGGGAATAAATCGGGAAATTTAAAAAGGGAGCAGATTTACTTTTTTTTAGAGTTTGGAATGCTCGTTCTTACGGAAGGCCCCAAACGAAAGAGCATCTTTCAAAAGCAATCATTAAAGGGCTCTATGGAAAAAAAATTACAATGAAAATCTATAAAAAACCCTAGACCCACAAAGGATTAGGGCATCAGCATTTTTGGGAGATAAAAAATTTAGTACTGCCGTTACTTTCTTTGGTCATCGAACCCCCTCTAGGATAACTAATGCCCCAAAAATTTTAATTTCGATCTGAAAAATGACTTTTAGCGTTTGATTTTTAAATGGCTTCTTAAAAAATTTCCCAAGTCCCACATAATTTTTTTCAAATGTGTATCCCTCCCAACATGATGATTAACGTCATCAAAGAACAAAAAAGTGCTTAAATTTTTGAAACCTCAAAAGATATTAGTCAGAGCCTTGAGAATGTATAGGGGGATCGTAAAAAAAAGGGGCCAAGGGGGAATAAAATATTGAGATGGAGAATGGGGTTAACCTTGGTGTCCCTAAGGGGAACTGCCAAAACCCTTGCAACAAGTCCAGGGCGAAAGCTTTGTTATTCCGATTTGCAAAAAAAATCATCAAGTACGGAAGGGGGAAGCGATCGGGAAATGTTTTTGCATTTAATTTCCCTAAAGTCAATCACTGGGCCCAAGTATCATCCTTCTTAGTACTAGAACGGGGTGAATTCCGGGGGAATTCTAGGTAAATAACTCTATCATCGAGCATCTGATTGATAAATTTTTTTTGCGCAGCAACTTGGGAATGAGGTATTCTGTACCAGGTATTAGTGGTCAGTACCAGGTTCAAGTGGAATACGATGGCAAAAGTTGTTATACCCATCTTCCCCCGGGTAAGGCAATGGCTTAAGACGTTTATTCACAGAGCAAAAAACACTTAACCCATCGGGGAATATGGGAGCCTTTCTCCTCGTTTGGGTGGAATGGATTGATCCTGGGGGCAGAGGGGGTCCCCCTTTTTGAAATAGCACCTCCCCACGGTCAGGTGGCAAGTCACCTGTACTTAAACAGGGTAAGGATATGAAAAAGGGTCAACAAGACGGGTATTGCTTGAGATGAACACTGTAACCAGAAGTTTAGCAAGGAATAAAAGGATCTTACTATCTCTTACCAAAAATTAAAGGGTCTAAAATTAAACTCTGTTTTTTTAGGGAATCACGTCAATAGGGCGTTATCACCCCGGACACTAGGAACAACAACAGACACTCTGATGACGCACTAGCAACAAAAGAAACTCTTTCTGAGACGGCATGGACACAACAAGAGATGGCTTACTATTTCAAGTAATCATTTTCCGACAAGGTGCCCCCCCGTGGAGAAATTACTACTTGAATGGGGACATTGCAAGATAGGCTGGGAAACCCCTCAAGGTAGTCAAACATCCCCAGCACCCGGGCAATGATCACTATCTTCATGGGAAAAAGACACTTAGAAATTCGGGCATTTATTAAGGAAACGTTTCGCCCCGAGTGGCTTCTTCAACCTAATACGGAGAAAACTAAGAAAACAACATATATATAGTGGTGGGGGTCAGGTGAGGAAAGGTGGGTAGAGGTGGAGTAGTGTAGTAGTATTAGAATGAATAAGGGGTGAGGGTTAGAGAGGCCGCTGGCATCAATAAACCAGTTCCCAGGGGGGAAGCCAAAGCGATTAGACCCATGCAAAAACCCTTTTCGGTGACTCTGAGTTTAACAAAAGGGTTTTTCAAGACATTGCAGCTCAGTTTTTTTGAAACCCAGCGTCCATCATTCCTTTGCGCTACATCCAGGCACTCAAAAAATTAGCTTCCCAAAAATGCTATTCTCATCACCACACGGCAAAGGAGGAGGATGGTCACCC